>MU826361.1:1538603-1933850 GCA_029204205.1 Desmophyllum pertusum
TTTCCAGAATGACTCATGGCTAAGAAAAGAAAGAAGCGTTATCATGAGAAAAAAACCTGATTACCTTGAGATATCGAAAATATTTGCTTGTTTCCCAACCAGAGGTTCTTATTTAAATGCAATGCGTCATTTTATTGCCAGCGCCCTTTTAAAACAAACCGAGCATTGAGTCCACATTGTAAGAGATGATCCATATCAACCGCATGCAAGCGAAATCGATTCAATCAATCATTTTTATTAGGCACGAAGCGCAGAGGAGCATAGAGATTACAACAGGGTAACCAGACAAAAACTGTTTTGACTGCAGTGTGTATATATTGCATTTTGAAAGTGAATGTATGAAGATTTACTGAATCGGTTCCGCAGAATTGTGAAAATAGTCACCAAATCTATGAACAAATACCTGGATTGAAAAAAACATAAATTTAACTTTTTCCTGTTGTGTACTGTCGTTTTTGTGGCCCTCTCAAAACGGCGAATTTAAGTGATTTGCAAGCGATTTTGTTTTTGTTGTTTAACATCATAATTATAATGGCATGGGGCGAAGAGTAATAATTAAAATTCCAATATCTCCAAAACTCGAAACAGCTCACCAGCGACGAGGCGATTTTTTGCCCAGAAAAATCCCGTCGCACGGCTTCCAGGCCAAGCACAAGAAAAGAGGATAAAGATGCCAGATGCACGTTATGCTGCTCGCTACCACTCAATTGAAATTTCGTCCCCCAAAAACGGCCACCCAGAGTTAGCCCTTGGAACAAAAAACGAAGTAACTAAAATTTCGACTGGCAGTCCGAATAGTGTACCCACGAATCCGTGTTGCCGACGTACAATCCGCCATGTTATTAGCCTCCTTTCTGATTAGTGATACACCCCATGCGGGAGGATTCGTCTTCAAGCGCGCGGAATGATTTTCGATTAATTTGCCTTAAAACAAAATTTGAAAAATTGGCAGTATTTGGTTATAAGAATTTCGCGTATAGTATGTTCTTCCTTTTTTGCTTCTTTTCAGTTGAGTCATAACGCGATTTTTGAAGTGAAGCAATTTTAATGGAACAATTCCTAAAAATCGGATATAGTTAAAACAATTACAAGCGAAAAATATCCTACAATGACATGTTTGCGTTTTTGTCCGGCTTCTTTTAAAATCTCTTTGAAACTAACAAAAATGAAGCTCGAAGAATATTCACCTCGATTGCGAATATTTCGCCACTATTCACCTCTGTTGAATTTTTATTTTGTTTAACATGCTGATGTTACAATAGTTTGCTATGAGATTGAAAGTTTCCGAGAAAATGTTAAACAATATTTTTTGAAAATGGTTGACCAAACTGTGCCTGTTAAGAAAAGTTTGCTTATAGTATTTGGTTTATAGTATTTTCTTCCTTTTTGCTTCTTTTAAGTTCATATTAAAACCGCGATTGTTGAAGCGAAGTTGAAGCCAATTGTTGATGACATTTCCTAATCAGATATAGTAACAATACTAAGGCGAAAAAATCTCTCTACACATGTTTTGCCGTTTGTCGGGCCTCTTTAAATGAATATCTTTCTGAACTGACAAAAACGAAGTGGTCTTTATCGTATTCCATAAAGAACTATCAGGAGTTGAAATGAGGCCCAATTGGAAGGGTTCCGTGATAGCTCGCACTGAGTATTCACCGAGACTGTAACCATGAACGGCTGGATGATGATGGCGCAGTTGTAAGCGCTTCGCCGCCGATTCATAATGCCCTTTGTACTGAGTTTGTTGTACAGTTAGCCTCTCGCCTTGCTTAGTGGGTTTATCTCTCGATTCTCTGGCTTTCGCCTCCTCAGGTCTCCTCAGAAACAAAACACTTTCTAAAATTCCAATTTGATCTGGGGGATACTTAGGGCCACAGTGCGTTTAGCCAAGGTTTGTTAATCACCGAGACTATAACTTTGTCAGTGAGTAAAGAAATGAATATTCTTCTCAGTTATCACGAGGAGCGGACAAACTAATAGAAATTGGCAAATTGTTTCCAGGAATGACTTATGGCAAGAAAGAAGCGTTATCACGAGGAAAAACTCTTACCTTGAGATATCCCCCCCCCCCCCCCCCCCGAAAATATTTGCTTGTTTCCCTGTGTGCAACCAGAGGTCTTATTCAAATCGCCAATGCGTCATTTTATTGCCAGCGCCCTTTTTTTTTAAAACAAACCGGGCATTGTCATTGTAAGAAGATGATCCTATCGACCGCATGCAGAACCAAATCAAATCAATCAATCATTTATTTAAGGCCACGAAGCGCAGAGGAGCATAGAGATAACCACAGGGTTCGGGTGGGGGGGGGGGGGGGGGGTTTGGGGGGACCAGAGAAGAGAGAAACTGTTTGACTGGCAGTGTCGCTATTTTGCATTTTTAATAGTGAATGTATTGAGATTTACTGAATGGTCCGCAGAATTGTGAAAATAGTCATCCAAAATCTATGAACCCAAATACCTGTGTGAAATAAACATAAATTTACCTTTCTGTTGTGGTACTGTCGTTTTTGTGGCTCCAAAACGGCGAATTTAAGTGATTTGAAGCGAATTTAAGTGATTTGAAGGATTTGTTTTTGTTGTTTAACATCTAACTAAGCCCTTCTTCACGGTTAACGTGTGATATTTGCATTAACAATACACTTGGCAACATAGAAGCGATGCAATTTTCGGGCAACAAGCTGCAAAACATCGTGTTTTTCTTGAACTCTCTTCAACACTTTTAGTATAAAAGCATTTTTAACAATGTTGAAGACAAGAAGAACTACAATTCTTTTAATTTACGTTGTTTTTAGGAAAAAAGCTTGGTTACATTAAAACGGACTTTTCTCTATTAATAAAATTGATTGTAGACTCGCATAAGCAACAGGGAGAGATCGGATTACGATACTTCACGGCAAACTTTAAACTAAAAATAGTTGCATATTTAGTTCTTCCTCCGTTTAAAAACTATTTTTATGCTAACATAGTTTAAGGAGCTCAAGAAAATCACGATTATTTTACAGCTTGTGCCCGAAAATTGCCTCGCTTCTATGTTTAGCTGTTTGTTATGCAAAATATTTCAGTGTTAACCGTGAAAAAGGGCTATTATAATGGAATGGGTGGAAAGTAATAATTAAAATTCCAATATCTCCAAACTCGAACAGCTCCAGCGCCGAGGCGATTTTTGCCCAGAAAATCCCGTCGCACAGCTTCCAGGCCAAGCACAAGAAAAGAGGAAAGATGAACGCATGTGCTCGTACCATTCAATCGAAATTTCGTCCAAACGCCCCAGAGTTAGCCCTTGAACAAAAAACGAGTAACTAAAATTTCGAGGCAGTCCGTATGCGTACCCACGAATCCGTGTGCCGACGTCAATCCGCCATGTTATAAGCCTCTTTCTGATTGGATACACCCCCATGCCGGGGATTCGTCTTCAAGCGGAAATGATTTTCGATAATTTGCCTTAAAAACAAAATTTGAAAATTGCAGTATTTGCTTATAGAATTGTCTTCCTTTTTGCGTCTTTTAAGTTCATAACGCGATTGTTGAAGTGAAGCAATTTTTATGACATTTCCTAATCAGATATAGTTAACAATACAAGGCAAAAAATCCCCTATACACATGTTTGCGTTTGTCCGGCCTCTTTTAAATCTCTTTGAACTGATAAAATCAGTGAAGCTTGAAGAATATTTACCTCGCTGCGAATATTCCGCACTATTTACCTCTGTTGAATATTTGAGTTTATATGCTGAGTTACTATAGTTGCTATGAGATTGAAAGTTTCCGAGAAAATGTAAACAATATTTTTGAAAATGGTTTGCTTATTAGTATTTGGTTATAGTATTTTATTGTAGTCAGTTTGCTTATAAGTATTTGCTTATAGTATTTTCTTCCTTTTTTGCTTCTTTTAAGTTCATATTAAACGCGATTGGTTGAAGTGAAACAATTGTATGACATTTCCTAATCAGATATAGTTAACAATACAAGGCAAAAAAATCTCCTACACAATGTTTGCGTTTGTCCGGCCTCTTTAAATATCTTTGAACTGACAAAACGAAGCTTATCGTATTCATAAAGAACTATCAGGAGTTGAAATGAGGCAATTGGAAGGGTCCGTGATAGCTCGCTGAGTATTCACGAGACTGTAAGAATGAACGCGGCGGATGAGATGGCGCAGTTGTAAGCGCTCGCCGTCCTCGCCTCCCACAAATTTGGCCCGGGTTCGATTTCAGCTGAGAGTCATAGTGTATTGAGTTTGTTGTTAGCTTTCGCCTTGCTTAGTGGGTTTATCTCTCGGCTCTCTGGCTCTTCCCCTCCTCAGGTCTCTAAATTCCAAATTGATCTGGGATTGGGGGCACAGGTTTGCCAGGTTTGTTAATCACGAGACTATAGCTTTGTGAGAAAGAAATGATATTTTCTCTGTTATCACGAGGAGGGACAACCAATAGAAAATGGAAAAATTGTTTCCTGGAATGGACTATGGCAAGAAAGAAGCGTTATCAGAGGAAACCTCTTACCTTGAGATATCGAAAATATTTGCTTGTTTTCCCAACCAGAGGTCTATTCAAATGCAATGCGTCATTTTATTGCCAGCGCCCTTTTAAAACAACCGGGCATTGTCATTGTAAGAGATGATCCTATCAACCGCATGCAGACAATCAATCAATCATTTATTTATGCACGAAGCGCAGAGGAGCATAGAGATACCACAGCGGTACCCAGACAAACTGTTTGACTGTGTGCCTATTATGCATTTTTTAAAGTGAATGTATGGGATTGACTGAATGGTCCGTAGAATTGTAGCCTGCGAATACAGCCGAATTCCATCGCGCGCCGCATGAAGCGTCCCGCAAGAAGGTCGTCTGCGATTTACAGCTAGAAATTCCATACTGATGACGTAAATCTGTCCAGATCTGGTCAGGAGAACTTACCTTCAGAAATCAGTGTAGATCGAGATGATAACGAAGTGCGAGCTCAAGCAAACAAACTAATGTACTTCAGTGTTAACTCAGACGAGACTGTCATACTAAAAATAGAGGGGTTTTGTACAATAGATTTGGAACGCTTTCAAATTACGGTCTGTTAATTTCTCTCAAACAAAACAACTGTTTCTGAATATTATCGCAGAAGCCAAGATCATCAGACCTTTATCTAACTGTCTGCCACATCAACAATGAGTTCTCAAATTTACAAAATGTTGTACGCGATTTTGCACTCCCCGAAATAAAAGATAGATGTACATCCACCAACATTTTCCACCATCAAATTACTTTGTTTAAGTTTCTATAAACAGGAACAAAAAGGAGAAACTACTCTTGAAAAGAGATGTTATTACGATGACAAAACTACACGTAAACAATCTTCTGGGCTTCTAGAAACTTCCAGCTGTTAAATGGCTCGTTCAAGGGTTCAGCGATTTTCAAAGAAATTTTCGTTGCGGCGTGGTCAGTAAATTATTAAAGAGGTTTCGGAGCCGGTCCACGTAGGGATCAAGCAATTATTGAAATGGTTCAGAAACAGCCTTGACCTCAAAAACTATTTCTGGTGAAATGTATTTACGAGCAAGCAATTTGTTAGCAAAAGTTAGCAAATGTTAGCAAATGCTAATATTTTGTGGGTATTATATAAAAACCAACGGAAACTCGATTGAAATTTGTTTGTCAGTCAAGATAAAACGCAAGTATAGAAAATATTTGAAGGATAATAAACAAAATATTAAACCTCCTTTTGTTGGCTTCAAAATATATTCACTGATAATTGTCCTTAGACATTATCTGAAATGGAAGATTTAAAATATTATCACAGACTTCCGTCTATTCCACCATACCTGCGGTTTCGGTATTCTGGCGATTTTTGACACGGTTATTGCGGGTTTTCGAGCGTATTTGTATGGACGGGGAAAACGCCTACGAAAACGATGGTGTGGATGAAGAACTTTTGCTGCGTTTTTGATGAAAACGGAAGCGTTTCGAAAACTGAACGGACGGGGCCAAAGTCAACCTCGTCCCCAGAGCCCACGATTCTTTTGGATGGTTCTAAAGGATCGCGGGGCTCGCGGGACGAGATTGAGCCTAAGTCTGGACGGGGCCTAAGTCTTTTATGTGATATTTATTTTAATAATAACACAGAAACTTGTTTTTAAAATTTTGGGCGGGATCGGGATTTCGACGAAAAAGAAGGGCGGGATGGCGGGATTAACGAGAAAATATAGGCGGGAAGGCGGGATCTGGGACCGGGGTTCTGGGAACCCTATTGTGGACCCTCTAGCCTCTTAATTCTCCTTTGCTTTGTGAGACTTTGGTGGTATATCAAGGCAATATCTAGCTTGCCCAGTGGGCGCTCGGCTCGCTTCGCTCGCCCCAGTCCGCGCTCGGCAATTTCTCTCGGAGCCTGATCTCAGGCTTGGCAATGTCCTCTAGTGGATGATTTCCTATATTCTCTCAGTTGTTATTGTGTGCTATTGGCACCTTCAATATTTCCCCTTTGAAGTAAGGCGTAACCCGAAACTGTTGTTTAACTGTCTCACAGGTTTGTTTCATCGTTTTCACAGCAACCGAGGAGACGGCTGAAATTCAAGCTATTATCTGTCAGTAATTCATCGCAACAGATTAAATGGACTGTAAGTACTCTAAGCGATGATCCGAATCAACGCCCGATTTCAATTTCTGTAAATTATGTAAATTTCTGTAAACCTGACGCGAGTCACTCATAGACCTTATTCATAAATGGCGGCCGATTGATTATTCTTTTATATTCATGCTAATCAGCCTACCTAACCTCGTTAGCAGGTGCAAAATTCAAAAGAATTTTTACTCTAAAATGAAGCTAGGTAGGCTGATTAGCATGAATATAAAAGAATAATTAATTGGCCGCCATTTATGAATACGGTCTATGCATGTTCCTGAAGATTGAGCGTCACACTCTCAGAGCCGATTTTGTTTTAAATAAGACTTTTGACATTGTGTTGTGTGTATTATAATGTACTGGATGTCCCCTTGTTGATATACATGTTTAATAAAACAATTATTCTCCTCAATCTCGGTGAATAGTGGCTTGAAGAATATTTACCTCGCTGCCAATATTCCGCCACTATTTACCTCTGTTGAATATTTGATTTACATGCTGAGTTAGTAAAGTTGCTATGAGATTGAAAGTTTCCGAGATGTAAACAATATTTTTGAAAATGGTTTGCTTATAGTATTTGCTTGTAGTATATATTTTCTTATAGTATTTGCTTATAGTATTTTAGCTTATTTTCTTCCTTATGTGCTTCTTTTAAGTTCATAACGCGATTGTTGAAGTGAAGCAATTGTATGAAATTTCCTAATCAGATATAGTTAACAATACAAGGCAAAAAATCTCCTACACATGTTTGCGTTTGTCCGGCCTCATTTAAATCTCTTTGAACTGACAAAATGAAGCTATCGTATTCATAAAGAACTATCAGGAGTTGAAATGAGCAATTGGAAGGGTCCGTGATAGCTCGCTGAGTATTCACGAGACTGTAAGAATGAACGGGCGGATGAGATGGCGCAGTTGTAAGCGCTCGCCGTCCTCGCCTCCCACAAATTTGGCCCGGGTTCGATTTCAGCTGAGAGTCATATGTGTATTGAGTTTGCTGTTAGCTCTCGCCTTTTCTATCTATCTATCTTAGTGGGTTTATCTCTCGGTTGTCTGGCTCTTCCCCTCCTCAGGTCTCCTCAGAAACCAACACTTCTAAATTCCAATTTGATCTGGGATCTGGGGGCCGTTTGTTTGATAATCACGAGGACTATAACTTTGTGAGAAAGAAATGATATTTTCTCAGTTATCACGAGGAGGGACAACTAATAGAAATTGGAAATTGTTTCCAGGAATGACTATGGCAAGAAAGAAGCGTTATCAGAGGAAAACTCTTACCTTGAGATATCGAAAATTTGCTTGTTTCCCAACCAGAGGTCTTATTCAAATGCAATGCGTCATTTTATTGCCAGCGCCCTTTTAAAACAACCGGGCATTGTCATTGTAAGAGATGATCCTATCGACCGCATGCAGACAATCAATCAATCAATCATTTATTTAGGCACGAAGCGCAGAGGAGCATAGAGATACCACAGGGTAACCAGACGAACTGTTTGACTGCAGTGTGCTATTTTTGCATTTTTATAGCGAATGTATGAGATTTACTGAATGGTCCGTAGAATTGTGAATAGTCACGAAATCTATGAACAAATACCTGGTGAATAAACATAAATATACTTTCCTGTTGTGTACTGTCGTTTTTGTGGCTCAAAACGGCGAATTTAAGTGATTTGAAGGATTTTGTTTTTGTTGTTTAACATCTAATTATAATGGAATTGGTGGAAAGTAATAATTAAAATTCCAATATCTCCAAACTCGAACAGCTCCATTGCCGAGGCGATTTTTGCCCAGAAAATCCCGTCGCACAGCTTCCAGGCCAAGCACAAGAAAAAAGGAAAGATGAACGCATGTGCTCGTACCATTCAATCGAAATTTCGTCCAAACGCCCCAGAGTTAGCCCTTGAACAAAAACGAGTAACTAAAATTTCGAGGCAGTCCGAATGCGTACCAACGAATCCGTGTGCCGACGTCAATCCGCCATGTTATTAGCCTCTTCTGATTGGATACACCCCCATGCCGGGGATTCGTCTTCAAGCGGGAATGATTTTCGATAATTTGTCTTAAAACAAAATTTGAAAATTGCAGTATTTGCTTATAAGTATTTGCTTATAGTATTTTCTTCCTTTTTTGCTTCTTTTAAGTTCATAACGCGATTGTTGAAGTGAAGCAATTTTATGACATTCCTAATCAGATATAGTTAACAATACAAGGCGAAAAATCTCCTACACATGTTTGCGTTTGTCCGGCTTCTTTTAAATCTCTTTGAACTGACAAAATGAAGCTCGAAGAATATTTACCTCGCTGCGAATATTCCGCCACTATTCACCTCTGTTGAATATTTGATTTATATGCTGAGTTAAAATAGTTTGCTATGAGATTGAAAGTTTCCGAGAAAATGTAAACAATATTTTTGAAAATGGTTGACCAAACTGCTGGAAGAAAAGTTTGCTTATAGTATTTGGTTTATAGTATTTTCTTGTAGTCAGCTTGCTTATAAGTATTTGCTTATAGTATTTTCTTCCTTTTTTGCTTCTTTTAAGTTCATATTAAACGCGATTGTTGAAGTGAAGCAATTGTATGACATTTCCTAATCAGATATATTTAACAATACAAGGCGAAAAATCTCCTACACATGTTTTGCGTTTGTCCGGCCTCTTTAAATATCTTTGAACTGACAAAACGAAGCTATCGTATTCATAAAGAACTATCAGGAGTTGAAATGAGCAATTGGAAGGGTCCGTGATAGCTCGCTGAGTATTCACGAGACTGTACAGCTGAGAGTCATATGTGTATTGAGTTTGCTGTTAGCTCTCGCCTTTTCTATCTATCTATCTTAGTGGGTTTATCTCTCGGTTCTCTCGGCTCTTCCCCTCCTCAGGTCTCCTCAGAAACCAACACTTCTAAATTCCAATTTGATCTGGGATCTGGGGGCCGTTTGTTTGATAATCACGAGACTATAACTTTGTGAGAAAGAAATGATATTTTCTCAGTTATCACGAGGAGGGACAACTAATAGAAATTGGAAATTGTTTCCAGGAATGACTATGGCAAGAAAGAAGCGTTATCAGAGGAAAACTCTTACCTTGAGATATCGAAAATATTTGCTTGTTTCCCAACCAGAGGTCTTATTCAAATGCAATGCGTCATTTTATTGCCAGCGCCCTTTTAAAACAACCGGGCATTGTCATTGTAAGAGATGATCCTATCGACCGCATGCAGACAATCAATCAATCAATCATTTATTTAGGCACGAAGCGCAGAGGAGCATAGAGATACCACAGGGTAACCAGACGAACTGTTTGACTGCAGTGTGCTATTTTGCATTTTATATAGCGAATGTATGAGATTTACTGAATGGTCCGTAGAATTGTGAATAGTCACGAAATCTATGAACAAAATACCTGGTGAATAAACATAAATATACTTTCCTGTTGTGTACTGTCGTTTTTGTGGCTCAAAACGGCGAATTTAAGTGATTTGAAGGATTTTGTTTTTGTTGTTTAACATCTAATTATAATGGAATGGGTGGAAAGTAATAATTAAAATTCCAATATCTCCAAAACTCGAACAGCTCCAGCGCCGAGGCGATTTTTGCCCAGAAAATCCCGTCGCACAGCTTCCAGGCCAAGCACAAGAAAAAAGGAAAGATGAACGCATGTGCTCGTACCATTCAATCGAAATTTCGTCCAAACGCCCCAGAGTTAGCCCTTGAACAAAAAACGAGTAACTAAAATTTCGAGGCAGTCCGAATGCGTACCAACGAATCCGTGTGCCGACGTCAATCCGCCATGTTATTAGCCTCTTTCTGATTGGATACACCGCCATGCCGGGGATTCGTCTTCAAGCGGGAATGATTTTCGATAATTTGTCTTAAAACAAAATTTGAAAATTGCAGTATTTGCTTATAAGTATTTGCTTATAGTATTTTCTTCCTTTTTTGCTTCTTTTAAGTTCATAACGCGATTGTTGAAGTGAAGCAATTTTATGACATTTCCTAATCAGATATAGTTAACAATACAAGGCGAAAAATCTCCTACACATGTTTGCGTTTGTCCGGCTTCTTTTAAATCTCTTTGAACTGACAAAATGAAGCTCGAAGAATATTTACCTCGCTGCGAATATTCCGCCACTATTCACCTCTGTTGAATATTTGATTTATATGCTGAGTCACAATAGTTGCTATGAGATTGAAAGTTTCCGAGAAAATGTAAACAATATTTTGAAAATGGTTGACCAAACTGCTGGAAGAAAAGTTTGCTTATAGTATTTGGTTATAGTATTTTCTTGCAGTCAGCTTGCTTATAAGTATTTGCTTATAGTATTTTCTTCCTTTTTTGCTTCTTTTAAGTTCATATTAAACGCGATTGTTGAAGTGAAGCAATTGTATGACATTTCCTAATCAGATATATTTAACAATACAAGGCGAAAAATCTCCTACACATGTTTGCGTTTGTCCGGCCTCTTTAAATATCTTTGAACTGACAAAACGAAGCTATCGTATTCATAAAGAACTATCAGGAGTTGAAATGACCAATTGGAAGGGTCCGTGATAGCTCGCTGAGTATTCACGAGACTGTAACCATGAACGGCTGGATGAGATGGCGCAGTTGTAAGCGCTCGCCGTCCTCACCTCCCACGAATTTGGCCCGGGTTCGATTTCAGCTGAGAGTCATATGTGTATTGAGTTTGCTGTTAGCTCTCGCCTTTTCTATCTATCTATCTTAGTGGGTTTATCTCTCGGTTGTCTGGCTCTTCCCCTCCTCAGGTCTCCTCAGAAACCAACACTTCTAAATTCCAATTTGATCTGGGATCTGGGGGCCGTTTGTTTGATAATCACGAGACTATAACTTTGTGAGAAATAAATGATATTTTCTCAGTTATCACGAGGAGGGACAACTAATAGAAATTGGAAATTGTTTCCAGGAATGACTATGGCAAGAAAGAAGCGTTATCAGAGGAAAACTCTTACCTTGAGATATCGAAAATATTTGCTTGTTTCCCAACCAGAGGTCTTATTCAAATGCAATGCGTCATTTTATTGCCAGCGCCCTTTTAAAACAACCGAGCATTGTCATTGGAAAGAGATGATGCTATCGACCGCAATAATAATAAGCCGCGGCATGGACAGGGCTGAATAACGTCTGCGCATTGTGCGGGATTTCATGACAGCAACAGCAAATTTTTGGCGCGAACGTGTTGTTGTGTGGTTTTGAAACACGACGGCAAGGAGAGATAAATGTCTTATATTTCCGCTCCAAAACGGGAATATTTCCTTTCCTACTTTCGCAAATAATAATTTGAACACTTCAAAGTTTACATCGAAGATTTTTCGCCATGAAATGCCGTGGAATACGAGAAAACTTGAGTATATCATTACTGCTTCGTTTCTGCATCTTCGCGGACTCTGACATCGTTGGGCGCTTCGTGGCTATTTTTCAGCGAGTGTTCAGAAAAAAACCCTTGTGTTCAGAAGATATGTTTTCACTCAGTAACAGGCGGATCCACTGCAAGATTTTAAAGCTTAAGTTTACAGGCAAACTCTTAATCTTTGCGAAAACCTTTGCAATGTTTCGTATTTTTTGAAAATCACGCCATTTTACCTATGTTGTTGCTATGGTTTTCTGGCAAGCGCTTGGGGCATGCGCAGACGTTATTCAGCCCTGTCCGCGGCATGCAGAGAATCAATCAATCAATCAATCAATCAATCAATCAATCAATCATTTATTCAGGCACGAGGCGCAAAGGAGCATAGAGATACCACAGGGTACCCAGACAAACCGTTTGACTGTGTGCTATTTTGCATTTTATATAGACTGCAAAACAGTCGTATTTTTCGCGTTACGATTCATACGCGCGCGGTCTTTGAATGAAAGGTCTGGAGCGAGTGTGAAAACGGAGAGTAGGACTGGGGAGAGACGCTGAAAAATACGACTGTCGGCTTTCCATACAACGAATTCGTTCGAATTTCCCGTTGCTCCAGGAACGGGAAATTCCCATTGGTTGAATTTTGACGCTACCTGTCAACAAAATGTTCATCGCACCTCATCAGAGATATTCGGAGCCGTGTCAATTTCACGTAAAACGAGCTCTTCGTGGAATTTGCATAATTTACGACAACTGAAGTTTCGGCGGGTCTAAAATGAGTCTGTTCCGTTGTGGAACGCGTTCTGTTCCGGGAAGATCTGGCAGAAAATTTTCCTTGTCCTAGGAGCCTAATGTCAGAGAACGACGAGCTTAAGAACGAATGTCGCTAAGGATGGAGCCAAATTGGAAATGGTCAAAATAAAGTTTCCTTCATACTTTGTGTGTAGTTAGTCTTTGGGGTGGAAACATTCGTGATGATATTTGTTTTCACTTCCTGCACTAACCTAGACTTGGGATCAGGGGGGGGGGGGGGGGGGGGTGAAGTTCGTGCCCCAAAATGTATTTTTTGAGGTATTTTTAACCCTGAAAACTGAGATTTTGTTAACTAATTATCTCAAAATGCAAAAGACTGGTTAAAATTCTGCTGACATCCTGGTATAATATCATCCTTCCGCTCCACAAAACTGGCACCGGATTTTCAGTTTGCCCCCTGGGGGCCCCATGGCCCCCTGTCCTTTGTAAGGGGGGGAAACCGCCTTTTTAAAAAAAAATGAGACATCTTTGGCTAAAATAAAATCAAACTGGTATTCATATTTTGATCAAATTTGAAGTTGCAAATGAATATTTCGTCCTTTGTGAATCTTTTGGTACTGAAAAGTCCGCGGGCACTCAATTATTTTTTGCAGAACAAACAATTTACAATTCATACCCACGACAAAATGTTAATTTTCCGTCATTTTCAATGCCCACTTTCTGTAAGGTAAATAATGCTATTTGTAGCAACTTACCACTACACTGTTTCTCTATCATCGATAATTTGAAAATATTTCACTTTTACAGCTTACATGTAAGCAACTTCAGAAAAAAAAATGTTTTGAATAGCACATCCACTGGTGAAACTGTTAATTTATGCAAATAATAACACTCAAGTTTCCGGCCAAAAAAATATAAAACTGAGTTGTGCAGTCAATTAAACCACATAAATAAAACTTATAATAAACAATTGATGTAATGCATACCATTTATTAAGTAGTAACTTCAAGAACCACTGATCTCAGAGGCAACGAGGAATCACGCCGAATATTATAATTCGTCGGTGCTTTCGTTATGTGCCACCGTGTTGAAACTACAGTTCTCATCCGTCGGAACAGTCCCCAAATGGTTTCCTTTTCACTGGAAATATATTATCTGGAATTGGCTGCAGCTGCTAACTATCCACAAAATATTACAAACAGATCCACGATGGCGGGTGCTCCACCGATATGATCGTTTGCTGTCGCCGCCATGTTGGATCACTTCTTGTCAGGCCGTGATGAATGCTTTAAAGGCAACTTCTTTGTTCTTTTTGAATGTCCGATCTCTTGAGCTCCACAATTCTCAGCTACAAATCCTGAGTTATAAATTCTTACTGAGCTATATAAATCCTTTTGAATTGTAAACTCCAAGCCGGGACACTTTAAATTTTGGTATGTTTACATTTTTATGGTGTCCGCTGACCGAAAAAGATAAACATACAATCGTCCCGGCGACCCGTCCCGGCTTATTTAGAGTTTACAACCAAACAGTGATACTTCAAAAGGATTTATATAGCTCAGTAAGAATTTATAACTCAGGATTTGTAGCTGAGAATTGTGAACCTCAAGAGATCGGACATTTCTAAAAGAACAAGGAGGTTGCCCTTTCAAGCATTCATAAAAAAAAGCATTCATCACGGCCTGACAAGAAGTGATGCAACATGGCGGCGACAGCATCGATCGGTGGAGCTTGTAATATTTTGTGGGTAGTTTTATAGCAGCTGCAGCCAATTCCAGAATATTTCCAGTGAAAAGGAAACCATTTGGGCTGTTCCGACGGATGAGAACTATAGTTTCAACAGGGTGGCACATAACGAAAGCACCGACGAATTATAATATTCGGCGTGATTCCTCGTTGCCTCTGAGATCAGTGGTTCTTGAAGTTACTACTTAATAAATGGTATGCATTACATCAATTGTTTATTATAAGTTTTATTTATGTGGTTTAATTGACTACACAACTCAGTTTTATATTTTTTTGGCCGGAAACTTGAGTGTTATTATTTGCATAAATTAACAGTTTCACCAGTGGATGTGCTATTCAAAAACATTTTTTTTTTCTGAAGTTGCTTACATGTAAGCTGTAAAAGTGAAATATTTTCAAATTATCGATGATAGAGAAACAGTGTAGTGGTAAGTTGCTACAAATAGCATTATTTACCTTACAGAAAGTGGGCATTGAAAATGACGGAAAATTAACATTTTGTCGTGGGTATGAATTGTAAATTGTTTGTTCTGCAAAAAATAATTGAGTGCCCGCGGACTTTTCAGTACCAAAAGATTCACAAAGGACGAAATATTCATTTGCAACTTCAAATTTGATCAAAATATGAATACCAGTTTGATTTTATTTTAGCCAAAGATGTTTCATTTTCAGTTTTTTAAAAAGGCGGTTCCCCCTCTTACAAAGGACAGGGGGCCAGGGGGCCCCCAGGGGGCAAACTGAAAATCCGGTGCCAGTTTTGTGGAGCGGAAGGATGATATTATACCAGGATGTCAGCAGAATTTTAACCAGTCTTTTGCATTTTGAGATAATTAGTTAACAAAATCTCAGTTTTCAGGGTTAAAAATACCTCAAAAAATACATTTTTGGGCATGAACTTCCCCCCCTGATCCAAGTCTAGGTTAGTGCAGGAAGTGAAACAATATCATCATGAATGTTTCCACCCCAAGGACTAACTACACACAAAGTATGAAGGAAACTTTATTTTGACCATTTCCAATTTGGCTCCATCCTTAGCGACATTCGTTCTTAAGCTTCCTTTAATGGCTGCTGTTCGGGAAATAATAATGATGGCGCTACAATAGCTCTGTTGGTACACGCGCGCACTTTTATGGAGATGTCGGAAATTTACCGGGGATATTTACTCCTTCGTTTCAATCTCAAACCGTCCTCCTCTCAAGTTGCGGCGTTTGTGATCAGTAGCGATGGTAAAAGTTTGATTGCTCTTATTTAATTTCTCTTTTAAAATTTGCGAACACAGAGCAGAGGGCACACGGCGAGCAAACTCTCAACGAAAAGATAGTTCCTTCTTCAAATTGAAGCGACAGATCGACTTTGATAACCTCGGTCAAAGGCTGCAACGTTTTTCCAATTCTTTGGGCTCGGCAGGTATGTTTTCTGTGGATATCCATTTAGTTTTAAAATGTCCAAATATTAATTGCGATACAAATCTGCCATTGTCTGGCGCGCTCGCTACGTGTACTCTTATTATTTTTCCCTCTTCGCGAGGCGGGTTTCTTCAGTGTTGTTTGATTCATCCGACCGATTTCTCTTCAAACAGAACACTTCCTACATTTTACAGCAATATAGAACCAAAATTAATCCTCAAGACTCTCGTTGACATCAACACTGAAAGATAGCCTGCGTGCAGACGTCTCCTTTCCTTGCTTTTCCGCGAGAGAAGCAAGGAAAAGGAGACGTCTGCACGCAGGCTACACTGAAGAGCGAACTTGGACAAACAAAAAATGTGGTTGGAGCTGTCAAGTATTGTTAACACCTCAGCGATATTATTTGAACCCCGGTCAGAACGAATTCGTTGTATGGAATGCCGACAGTCGTTATTTTTCTCGCCTCACCCGCCCTGCGGGCGCGCGAGGCTTGCGCGCTTTGCGCGCGAGGATCACGCTTACGGCGCTTCGCGCCTTATTGAGCGGAAAAATAACGACTGTTTTGCAGTCTACATTTTATAGTGAATGTATGGGATTTACTGAATGGTCCGCAGAATTGTGAATACACTGTTTTTATATATAAGAACGTCTAAATTTTGAGCTGAGGCTGAACTAAGACCAAATGTTCTTATTTTTTTGGCGATTTCAGCCTGAAAACAAAAACCAGACAACTATACAATAGTGCACGGTCATGGACACTCCAACAGTAAATACCCTAAATATTGGCCTCGTTGTTTGCGCCTTAGGCACTTTCCCTCCAAAACGTGCGGTGGTGAAAGGGTTAATAGAGATGGGGGGGGGGGGGGGGGGGGGGGCTATTTAATTCAGCGAAACACTATTAAATTACAAGTGTCCATGAAAACAAACTTTATGTGCGAAGAGCGAATATCATCCCGGCGAAACTGAAACTTGAAGCGAAGCTTACTTTGCCGTACTCATTTCCTGTCATTAAAATGAAAATGTTGGATGGAAATTACAGCAAGGAGCCCAAAAGTGTGACCACCTTTAATTAATTCTATAAAGTATAATTTTAGCCTTGTATACAATGTCTACAACCCTGACATGTCAATTGTGTGTCTACCAATCAGATGCCAGATGAAACTGCTAGAGGAATGCAGTCACGGAAGGTGGTCGCAAAGGGGTTCGACTGTAGTCACAAACCACGTACGCTTGGGGTTTTCCTTTACAGTGATTTTCTTTCTATATTTTTGAGAAGCTTGTTTTGCGAAAACAAAGTGGAAATTTGAGTAATTTGATAAAAACAAAGAAGGCTTGGAGTTGCTTTCATGACTGCAACGGATTCAGATGCTAGCGTTGGCTGAAATTCGCATTTTGACAGAAATTTGCATCATTGCGGTAACAAAATCATAAGCCTCGGACGCTCGGCCTCTGGAATTAAATAGATTATTTGTCCTTGATAATCGTCATTAATTGTAATTCATTTCATTTCCAATGCAAATGAAATGCCATATTCAATTTTGTTTTTACTGTTTTTAACATTTTTATCATGTAAATATATGTTGTTATATTTTAAATGCACCCGTCCAATACTTTTCAACGAGTATCTCTATGCTCCTCTGCGCTTCGTGCCTAAATAAATGATTGATTGATTGATGCTCTGCGGTTGAATCAGGGAGGGGGGGGGGGGGGGGGAATAGAAACTGCCCTTATAAATTGACTTCGCCGACGGACATAGCGGTGCCGGGCAACCGAGTGTGCGCAGTAGCACTCAACTAGTTGCTAAGAGTATTGTTCCACGGGAAAACAATAAAAAAGCTTGCCAGGCAAGAAATTCACACCTAAAATTAGTATGCATGATAACAAAAATTGTGTTTTTCCTTGGTTGTTTTCGCTCGAAAACGAAGACGTGTTTTTTCGTTGTTGTCTGATTTTGCTTCGCCTCGTGTATTACGACAAACATTTTCATCCGACTTCTCTTCCCGTTCCAGTAGTAGCACTACTGATAGGCTCGATTACCAGCCGCCGTTCGGGAAAATGAGCCAGGGAACGCAGACCCGACACGAGAGAGCGGCGGAAATCGAGCCTACACTACTGACCGTATCCGAAAGACTCTCGCTGTAGCATGTAAGTGCAGCTCAGACGGATTTTTTGCTTGTTGTTTCACGCTGCCAAGATGTTTCTCGGCGGCGTGAAAGATCAGGCCAAAAATCCGCCGTTGCTCTACGCTGCGAGCTTTAAAAAATTTCCAGAAGACAACAATGAAGTTTTGGTTGACGTAATTCTTAGCAACGGCTTGATTGACACATAATTCGCACTGTTGGTCTGTTGCGCGGCACCGCTATGTCCTCAAAGAAAAGTTCCGGCTTTCTATCCCCCCTCCCCCCCCTGGGTTGAATACATGCGGTTGATAGGATCATCTCTTACAATGACAATGCCCCGTTGTTTTAAAAGGGCGCTGGCAATAAAATGACGCATTGCATTTGAATAAGACCTCTGGTTGGGAAACAAGCAAATCTTTTCGATATCTCAAGGTAAGAGTTTTCCTCTGATAACGCTTCTTTCTTTCAATAGTCATTCCTGGAAACAATTTCCAATATCTATTAGTTGTCCCTCCTCGTGATAACTGAGAAAATATCATTTCTTTCTCACAAAGTTATAGTCTCGTGATTAACAAACCTGGAAAAAACTGTGGCCCCAGATCCCAGATCAAATTGGAATTTAGAAGTGTTGGTTCCTCTGAGGAGGGGAAGAGCCAGAGACCGAGAGATAAACCCACTAAGATAGATAGAGAGAAAAGGCGAGAGCTAACAGCAAACTCAATACACATATGAATCACAGCTGAAATCGAACCCGGGTCAAATTTGTGGGAGGTGAGGACGGCGAGCGCTTACAACTGCGCCATCTCATCCAGCCGTTCATTCTTAGTCTCGTGAATACTCAGCGAGCTATCACGGACCCTTCCAGTTGCTTATTTCAACTCCTGATAGTTCTTTATGAATACGATAGCTTCGTTTTGTCAGTTCAAAGAGATTTAAAAGAGGCCTGACAAACGCAACATTACGAGATTTTTCGCCTTTTATTATTCCACTATTACGTCATTTCACTATATACGGTCAAGATACAACGCAAAATATGAGACCGTATTGACCAGTTGAACAGAGACGGGGAACTTTGCAGTAGAATAATAAATGCCTTATTCGATGGTTTAACATATAATACGAGCGGACATTTTGCTCATTGCTCGCATTTTTCCTCTGCCCTATACGGGGTTTGGAAAAATACTACGCAACTCGCAAAATATCCGCGCGTATTATATGTTTAAACCATCGAATAAGGTGTATGTATTGTTAAGTATATTTGATTAGAAAATGTCATAAAATTACTTCACTTCAACCTGAATCGCGTTATGAACTTAAATGAAGCAAAAAGGAAGAAAATACTATAAGCAAATACTATAAGCAAACTTTTCTTCCAGCAGTTTGGTCAACCATTTTCAAAAATATTGTTTTCAAAATATACATTCTCTCGGAACCTTTCAATCTCATAGCAACTTTACTAACTCAGCACGGTACTAAATCAAATGTTCAACAGAGGTGAATAATGGCGGAATATTCGCAGCGAGGTTTTAAAATATTCTTCAAGCCACTATTCACCTAGTCTCCTACGCAGCCGTTTATTGTGTCGTCACGCAACGCTTCTCCCCACTAACGGCTGCTCAAACCTTGACCACATTCCTTTGCAGATTTAAAGCCAATCACAGTTGCAGTGCCATTTTCGGAACTCGTTCCCGCCAAAATACACCAATCATAGATTGTGTCTTATCATGACCTTAGTGTCGGAAACGTCAAACGCACGCTAGTATGCCGCCTTTTGAATTTGACGCACACCAGACATCAAAATAAAACACGGTTTACTGAAGAAAAATGTATGATATGAAAGAATAATGTCGAAAAACTTCATTATAATTTACAACAGACATCCTAGTTCAAGAATTGGATCGATCTAGCAAGTTTTCGGCAAACGGCAACAGTCACGTTCTTGCCGATAGGTGTCAAAGTTACTGCGGTCAAAACAAAAGGAAAGGAATGTGGTTCAGGTTTGAGCAGCCGTTAGTGGGGAGAAGCGTTGCGTGACGACACAAATAACGGCTGCGTGGGAGACTACTATTTACCGAGATTGAGGAGAATAATTGTTTTAGTATACACCTATTTCAATTAACGTTGTCGGATAAAATCGGATAAAAGCGTAAAGCCTACAAGACAAGAACCAATGGTAGTCTGGGTATTCATTAGAATTTTCATATCGGCCGAAAAAAAATCTACACGTTTTTATTTCCAACGTAATGTATTTTGTTTGCCCCGAATTACATAATTTGTTTTTCCATGTTTTTTCACTAGCTGATTCTGCTAAAGTTTGGCTAAAGGTAGCTTACTTCTACAGGTTTTAAAACAAAAAGAAAACGTTATAAATAATGTTTTACATGTTATTTCTCGTTAGTATTCGTTGCGTGCAGCAGTTTTCTACTTTTAATTACCCATGCTACCTTTCGGTCTTGCCTTACGGGCTTTTAAAAACATTTCTATCGGACAACGTTAATTGAAATAGTTGTATATCAACAAGGGGACATTATAATACACATACATTATAATACACACAACAAAAAATGTCAAAAGTCTTATTTAAAACAAAATCGGCTCTGAGAGTGTGACGCTCAATCTTCAGGAACATGCATGAGTGACTCGTGTCAGGCATGTGAATAATTTACAGAAATTGAAATCGGGCGTTGATTCGGATCGTCGCTTTGAGTACTTACAGTTCATTTAATTTGTTTGCGATGAATTACTGACAGATAATAGCCTGAATTTCAGCCGTCTCCTCTGTCGCTGTGGAAAACGTTGAAACAAAGCTGTGGGCAGTTAAACAACAGTTTCGGGTTACGCCTTACTTCAAAGGTGAAATATTGAAGGTGCCAATAGCACACATTAACAACTGAGATCGAGAATAAAGGAAATCATCAACTAGGGTATATTGCCTAGCCTGAGATCGGGCTCCGAAGAAATCACCGAGTGCGGACTGGGGTGAGCGAAGCGAGCCGAGCGCCCACTGGGCAGGCTAGATATTGCCTTGATATACCACCAAAGTCCCACAACTAACATTAAAGCAAATCAGATGGCAATTATTAAGGAAAATTAACATTTTGAAAGGGACTGAAAGGATTAATCCATTTTTTATTTTACACAAAGGACTCAGTTTACTGTAAAGATGCGTGTTGCAGTCGCCTTCATCTTGCTCGTGTCCCTTGCAATGGCGTTTAAAATAGAGAAGGAGCGTCCTGTACTTGAAGACGAACAAGATAACAAGGTAAAGTAACGCACCTGTATCGCGGAGGGCATGGGTTTGAACAAGAGAGGATGATCTAAGAGAAGGATTCCCCGCGCCCCATGATAATTTTAGTAGATTAATAGTTTCGCGCCATGCTGTGAAAGTTATTTTTTATTTTCTGCTGATCGAGGCTCCAACATCACGTTACTCGAACTGACCAATCATGTAGCGGCCTTAAAATAGCTCAGCTATGGACTGAAAAATGGAAAGAGACCCATGTATGGGGGAATGCTTCTCTTAGATCATCCTCTCTTGGTTCGAATCCCGTTGTAGGTTTTCAAGCTAAAAATAGCAATTGCTTGCACGATGCAATGATCATTTCAGCTGTTGATCGATAGTGTGACCTTCGATCTTTGTATCTACTGTATCACTTAATAATATAAATAGGCTCAAAGTAAATACAGCTTTTATTTTCCTGCAGGGATATAAATATAACTTGTATTTCTCCAGAATAATATAAATGGTGTTTAATTTCACCCTCAGTTGTTATCAAAAAGGCCAGAATGTACATAGAGTATATCGGCTGGCGTTGTACTGAGGCGTGTCCCTCTCCTACTTTCTAATCAGGGAACTCCTCGCTCCTCGCTCTACGGATATAAACAGAATAACATCAGTGAGTTCAAAAATTACGTATGTGCTCGCCATTTTCTGCCAAGTTGGTCAATTTGTTGAATCGGGCTTAGCTCTTGTAAGCAGAACATAGACTCTTGCATAACAGATATTTATTTTCTCTGTAACAATTTCTCTTTAGGTCGAAAGCCTCACTGATCGGATGTCCAGTGAACACACAAAGAGGACCTGCTGCTACTTTAAGCTTGACTGTTGCCGCTATTCTTAGCTTTGGTAAGCAAACAACCTGTCACCGATGTAATCACATTTAATACATCAATGACATCAAACCTGTGAATAATTCTGAGGGAGAGGAGAGGGTCGTTAAATGTTAGCAATAATTTTAATGTTGAGTGGAATCAGAGCGACTTGGATATAGCACTTTTCTGTTGGTATTTGTGAAATTTTTACTTCAGATCGAGTCTAACCCTGTACAGATGCGTCTTCAGTCTTTTAATTCAGCGATCTTGGTTAACTCGAAACTGGTCGACTATTAAAAGTGGTAAAAGTTTTAAAAAACGTTTTGTGTTCGTGGCTTTTATGGAAATAGAACATCCTAAATGCCTAAGTATTATTGTTTATATTTTTATTATTTTGCAGGTATGATGAAAGTAAGACTCGATCGGTTGTTGAAGCATTTATCGACATAGAACTGAGCAGGCATAAATTGTTTAACTCTTGGTATTCTACTTAACTTGTGAGATGGGTAATACGATAAAAAGACTGTAAACTGAACTGAAATAAACGTGGGTATAAACTAGTATTGAACTCTGAGTCTTGTTTTGCCTTCTATCCTTCCACTTCTTTGGTGATATATTTCTAAAGCCTTCTTACAGGACTTGTAGACAGGATTTAGAATGGGGCGGGGGGTTGCGTTAGAGTAGCAAAGGTGCCATTGTACGAGCGCTGAAGGGTGCGAGTTTCTAGGGGATCCGGGAGCATGCAGCCTCCCCGGGAAATTTTGAAAGATTAGGTTGTCTGAGACTGCATTTCGTGCGTTTTGAAGGCAGTTTGATATGAAACTGAACGTAAAAACATGAGTATTTCTGGAACTGTTCAGTTAAATTCAAAATGGATTTTTGACAAACAGAAACCTTATGATGAAAGAGTACTAAAAGTACATATTGCGGACCTTCGATTAAAGAGATTTTCTGGCCAAAGGAGTGAATATTTGGATGAAAAAAAATGACTCGCTTGATGCTGTCTTTGTCGATGAAGACGATATGTAAACACGTTCAAAGCTGCGAATGTTTTGGTTTATTGGATGAACCAGTTGATTCAGACTACATTTTCAAACTACACCAGTTATCGAATTAGAGCACAAGCACTACTACTCGTTCACTACTATTTCACTTCTTTCGAACCGTCGTTCCACAATAGGTGGACCTCCGAAGCCCTGTAGGGGGTGCGGACGGACCCATCGCACCCCCCTACACTCGAGCGAAGTTTTGGAACGATTGGGATCGATTAAGGTAGGTCCCTTTACATTTTTTTGGTAATGGTGAACTAAAATTCTAAAAACGGCTGAAATGTGGCTTAAAGGCTCTAGGACAGTCAATAAACAGCACATGGACAACATTTGATGTGGTTTGTGGAATTTAATGGCAGTTTAGTATCATTTTGAGCTATTTTTGGTTCGCTGATAAAGTTCCATACAAATCCTTAATAGAGGGAAATGGTTATGAAGCCCGGTTTTGTGCACGGTCAACTCCCCAAATAGCGAAAACATATAACAAAGAACTTTGCCGGGCTTCATAACCATTTCCCTCTATTAACTATGGTTTAACTAAAAATAACATAACTTCAAAGATAATTTCACACACAATGCACTAAAACATTGGGATTCATTTCATTCAAAAAACTGATAACTGAAAGCATTGAAAATGCTGCTCTACTCTTACCACATATTGTTAAGATCATTTAAATGTATCCGTGTAGTAAATATATTGTCCTCGACGCTTCACAATTGGCTTCAAACATCTTCTATACGGCTTCAGTGGCTGTCGATCATCAAAGTGAGAAGATGTTCTCTTTTAACTCTTTGAAATCACGTCAAATTTTGCTCGACTATACACTTCTCTTCTGGTATTGTTAAAAATGGGCGTGTTTAAACACGAAATGGCGAAATGACTGTATGTCAAACAACACTGTCAAGAAAAGAAAGATCCAGGCGTTTATTGTTCCACTGAAATCCAATCTCGTTCCCAGAAGCCGCGATCCTTTTGGTCAGCACCAAGGAAACTCGTTGGGCGTTCGGTCACCGCTGACCGAAACGCGCTGGCTCTGGGACGAGATTGACTGAAATCTGCGTACATGGCGTATTTTTGGGTGCAATTGAACAACAGGGAAATAAATCCAGACAAAAGTCAAGCAAAATGATTGCAACGGGTGTACGTAGAAATAACACTTATACACTTTGATGGTTTAGGCTACGTTATTGCAGCCTTGTGGATCTTTGCTAGGTACGGTCAGCGCATAGACAGGTAGCAAAATTATTTCTCCCATAACTTACCTATGCTCGGCAATGAGTGGCTATTGTGGCATTGAAGATTAGGTACTATCTTCACTGCTAGAATAGTCACGATATTTGGCCGCGCTATTGGTAAGTGTTTTCCTTCGCCCTCTCTCATTTATATATGCTACCCTTAGTCCCTAGGGACCCCACGTTGCCTATTTAAGGCCGTGTTTTCGCATTTTATTCCTCCTTCGCGAAGTTACGCCGTTTGGGACTGCTGCTTCAATTTTTTCCCACCCGCCTCCCCTTCGGCGACGACTACCTTTCATGGTTGCTAGGGTGTACATCTCATTGTCCGGGAAAAATTATTTCTCCCATAACTTACCTATGCTCGGCAATGAGTGGCTATTGTGGCAGTGAATATTAGGTACAATCAACAGCGAACGAGACAATAGCTGAAAATTAGTCGTTTCGTTTTGCTTTATTAATCATTCCAAACCCCACGGAATAATGATTTTTTTTACTAGTGTCAACGGACACTTAAGAAGAGCTTTTTTGCTTTGAATATTCTTCAGAGCGGACAATAGATGTTGAATATGATACAAAATCCGATTTTGAGTTTGAGTTTTACTTTAAAACTAGCAAAAACTGATATCCAGAGTTCCCTTTCAACCTTTCAATATTTGGCACATGGTATAATGCAGTGAAGCCTAAACGTACAGTACATGTTCCTGTCTCATTGTTAATGTGCTTGAAAAGTAAGTTAAGCCAGGTATCTAAACAATCAAGGGCTCATCAAAAAAGAAAAACCTCACCCTAGTTGTCTCAAATTGTTGGTGTCAGGTTACCCGAACTCCTTCTAAGGCGTACACTCCCTAAAACGGACAGTTGGTGCTGGACCCGAAGGTGTCCATCTTAGAGAGAGTTGACTGTTTCATGAGGACTTGCACGAAGCACCTACCAGCATGAGCCATGATTGGTCAATAGTTACCTTCAGAAAACATTGCCAATCACAGCTCAAGTTGGATACGCAAACGATCCCAGAAATCCTAGCGCCGAAAGTGGGTGCCCAGTCTCCCAGTTGTAAAAGCGATCATAGAAAAATCTGTCAATATAAAATTAAGCAATTGGCCTGAAATGTCTTTCCGGTAAGATCTTTTCATCTTGCACTGATTGCGTGACCCAGTCTAGCGTGACAAGATGCTGCTTTACATTTCTTCTTGTGTTCTTCTTGAAGTTCTACAAGGCGGCAAAGATCCCTGCATAAATAAATTAATAAGTTAATAAATAAATAAAAGCATTAACTCTTTCACTTTGTCAAGTTCAAAACTGAGGAAAAAAATCTTGAATTTCATTTTGCACAATTGTCAAAAACAAACAACACCACTTGAAAGTACTGTCTACAGTACTACTCAATAGTTTTCATTTGAATGGTCACAAATTGGTCACAGACTTAAAAGTTAGAACCACCTTGTACAGCATAATAAACCGAGTACCACATGAAAGTAGTACTCAATAACATTCATTTGAATGGTCACAAATTATCCAAAGACTTAAACGTTAGAACCACATTTATTGACTCAAGGTTTGACTCTGGGAGTGAAAGGGTTAAACGTATCTGAATTGAATTCCATCACTTTCTAGCTAAGCAGTTCAAGAACATTCGATAAATTGATTAGTTGAGAATGAAAATTGCAATAACCTTCCATCACAAATGACATGTGTGACTTTGCTGTCCAAACTGTCAGAGACCTGGGCACCATACATGCGAAGCCTCAAACTGACAAGTTCCAGACTGCTGTTTAGGTATCGCCTAAGACAAACAATAGGAGGACTAACACCAGCTAGAACGTTTTTTATAAATTTTTATCATGAGGTTGAAGAAAACTCTTGTCCCTCAAATCTCGGCGACTCTCCTTCTTGTTTGACGCGGACCTAACTGTGCCATTTAAACCTGTGATTTGTTTCAGGCTGTAGAATCACACAAATTTATGGCTGCAGGGTTATTTAAGTAAGAGACAAACACTTGTCGCGTGTTTACATAGCCTGATTTAGCCTGCAGACTCTCTTTTGGCTCGTCACGCAATCTTTCCTCCCCAACGGGAGGAGAGATTGCGTGACGAGCCAAAGAAAGTCTGTGAGGAGGCTAAGCCTGATTGAGAACTTGAGAAAATTTGAAAGTTTATTAAACGTAAGTACTTTTGAATTCTCCCAAACTTTCTTGAGTGTTTGCATAAGAAGCGGCCGTTTTCTATTTCTTTTATAACAACAAAAATGCTATGATACGTATCAAGAAATGCGGATCAATTTCGAAAACAATAGGTATTGTTATACGTTATCGAAATGGCCATATTGGTCATTTTTGTTAATCACCGTAAGCGGCGAAAACAATACCTTGCTAATTCACGAGGGAGATTCAAAATTTCCGATTACTGCACTTGCGGTAAATTTGAATCTTCGGCGAAAGCGAAGAAAGAGCAATTTTTCCCGAGGGAGAGGGTTAGAGTTACATTTGGCATGACGCGATGTGACACGCTGGGTGGGTGGTCAGGACACTGAGTGTCGCTTATGATTCGGAATTACAACAGAGAACAGAGAAAAACCTTAGCTTAGTTTATCGGGTCACCATATGGCCCAACAATACTGTTTCGAAGACATTTACGTTTGTTATTCAAACCGCATTCAAGGTTTGCTCTCGCTTTACACAGCTGTTCTCAAAGTGAATACATTCAAATCTCGCGCAGCATATATAGAAACGAGAAGCAATCTGGGCGAGTCGCATCTCGCAGTCGCTTGTGGGACCGTTCGTCAAGATTCAAGTTCGTCATAACTAAATGATAACCATGTTTACATAGCCTCGTGCAATCTCGTTCCAGAGTCCTCGTTACCCTTGTCCAGCGGTGGAGCGGCCAACAAGGACTCTGGGATAACGCGATCCGCCATGACCGGATTCTAGGACTTCCGGCTCTACTGCGCATGTGTTTGACCCATGTTTCAACTAACGGACGCCAAGATTCTTGGACTTTCGGTCTTACTGCGCAAGTCAGGCGGATCACTCTATCCCAGAGGTCCTTGTTGGCCGCTCCACCGCTGGACAAGGGTAACGAGGACTCTGGGAACGAGATTGAGCCTCATGCAAAACGACTGCACAACCAATCAGAGCGCGCGTTTTATCAACTAACATCAGCCCGGGCCAAACAAGGAGGAAAGTCGCTCACACTTTACCAGAATTAGATGCAAAATTTGAGCAGGTTCACCTTAAGGAGAGCGCACAACAGTTGCTGAGAGCGCTTAACAGTTTCAGCCAAACGAGAGCTACAGTAAACTCTTGTCAACTCTCGTACTCACTTGGCCCGGGTTTTAAACCCGTTAAACGGTAAACATTAGAAATATTTCTGGAATGTTGCATTGCACCAATCAAAGGCGAGATGAAACCACAACAAAAAGTGAAAAATCACAAGAGTAATTGATCTGAACGCGGCAGGTCGAACATCACTTTTTGGTTTAAAACATTCACAGTTACCTGCACTTAAACAGAAACTTAGAATAGCCAAGAGAGAAAAAAGTTTCATTTTTGATGAAAGCACCAACCTACGTCGTTTAAACCTTCAATATTTATTACTCTCTTGTAGCTGGTGGTATATTTGTTAGGTTTCCTCCCTTTTAGAATGGTAGCCAACATGATAAACATTCAGTCCAGTCTGATTAACTTGGCTTTCACTGACAGTGTAGAAATAATAATTGAAAGAGTTACACACCATTGAAGTATCCCCAATACGAGTGAACTGATCAAGGTACACCCTATGGAAGACAGACATGAAGTACAAGGATGCACATTCAGTGGCAATCAAACAATTAAGAAAAACCTCAGAAAAGAGATGGTTATAATGCGTTTTATTGTGTTTAATGTCTAAACAAAATACGGAGTTATGGAGATATTACGGTAATACTTTATACCATCTTCAAATTTAAAGGTAACATACAAAAGCGCGGAGGATGTTAAATAAAAAGACCGGTAATTAGGCAACTATTTACAAATGAAAGGAGGCGATACTCAAGAGAAAAGGCAGAGTCGAAGCTCCGCAACTGTAGCTGACCGCTTACAGGAACGTGTAAATACAGAGTTTGTATGAACTAGTGTTCAATTGGGTTTTGTCAAGGCGGCCGTAAGTAGAGCTGTCCGATTACAAGAGTGTTCCGCTAGAGAGCTTCGACTGTAATCCTAAGCACACTATGAAAATTAATTGGTCAATTTTGGCCCCATTTATATGAAGAAAAGTTGTCCCGAGTAGCCGAGAACCCCCCCCCCCCACCCCCCCCCCCCCGAGACAAATTTACCGAGCGTTTACATGGAGTTCCGATTGATTTTGTTTTGCATCTGATTATACGAGTAGGTGGCGCAATTAACGCTAATACTGGATTAATAGTCAATCGAGCTTTTAATTTCTCTTGCATAAAAGTGTCTTTCACTGCTACAATGTTTTTGTACAGTTTGAGATTACTCAAAGTCAAAACTAAAGGCAAAAAAATACGAACATAAAACCTCGCTGAAAGTTACAAAACTGAAATCAATATATTCACGCTAATTCTGGATTACCTTTGAACAACTGGGCTGATGGACAAGTTATCAAATTAAGTTGGACACTGGCTTTTTTTTAATTTTAACATAATTTGATGTAAGTTTGAGTTACCTGCAATGTTTGAACAAACCCAGAGTTGAAGTACTGGGAAAATAACGCTGCTCTATTTCTAACATTTCATCTGTCCGATAGAGGAACTGAAGAGTTCTAGTAAGAAAGAAATATGATTTTGAATGTTTTAAAGATGGGAAACATAAAACAAAACTGTAAGAAATAATTGTGAATAAAAAACAGAGTAGTCGTTTGACTAACTACTTTCTTCCATCTCTTACTGAATATACATACTGTTTTAGTTAGCTACAAGGGTGGTTTTGCAAGAAAGATATGACAAACCATCAATAGGCCCTTTGCATAATACGGTCACATGACCATGTCAATCATAAAAATAGGTGGTAGTACAAAATGGTGATGATGAAATTAGTAAGGTTGCCAATTTTGAGACCGCTGATGCGTAAGCGTGATATTTTATAGTGGTTTGAAAGTTTGAAAAATTTAAAGGATTTGTATGGCTGGATGGCCAGGCTTGCCATGGTCATGTGACCGTAATTGCAAAGGCCTATTATAGCCATTAAATTGGAATAGGCAGTACAATGCAATGCAACTTTTATTCCTCCAACCTCTCTGATGAAACAACCAACAAAACAAACAAACAAAACAAATAGATAAACAAACAGATGGAGTGTGTAACAAGATGATAGCAACCGTTCGGCCTCGCAAATGCAATCCTATAGAAATAGAACGGCGAGCTGACGTATGCAGTGGTTGTACAGGTCGACTTAAGCGGCCAGTCTGGAAAAAGCCGTCCTGCCCGACACAAGTCAACCAATTATTCAGCACAAAACTGTCCAACTCAAGCTCAAAAATTAAAGGTGGTGTGATGAAAATATTTACTGACTGAGTTAGGTTGGGCTGGACCGAAAATAGAAGGAAGCCTAAAACAACACGATGGAGGTATGGGCAACTGCTACAAAGGCGGGTAACATGAGATCAACATCAACTCATTCTTTCTTTTTAAAATCCAAATCTTAGTTATAAATTACCTTACACAAAACAATACTCGCTCTAAATGGAACACAAATGTAAAGAAAACAGTTCTTAATTACTTTATAAAGTAACTGGGGTAGAGCTCTATATTCTGTTAACGGGGAAAAAGCCACTAAATATTGACAGAGGTAGCTCGCTACGAATAATGATTTCCATGCTTACTTATATGTAAGCCTGGTTTTCACCAGCAACTCAAGTACAAACACAAGCCTAAGCACAAGCATAAGAGCGTATATATAAAAATACTGAGAAACAACAGTGCAAGCACAAAGATCCAAATTGTTGCACTAACGCTTGCGTTTCTTCTTAGTGTTACAGTGAAGATGACGCTACCATTGCCACTCGACAAAGTTTTTGATTAATTTTTGACATTTTTTTTTTAACTTCGATGGGTTCCGTTTCAGTGGGGCCACATTTGAACTAGACTAGAAACTAAAATCATTCAAATTTCACGACTCCGCTTTCCAACACTCCTTGGATTTTGATTGGAACCCATCCGAAAGTCGTCAAAAAGTTGTCAAAAAGATGTCAAAAATTAATCAAAAACTTTGTCTAGTGGCAACGGTTGCGTCATCTTCACTGTAATTGGACTTTTCTGCCAGCCCTTTTACTTGCATAGCTTGTGAAACCAGGCCTTACCTTCTCTTGGACATTTTGGAACACTTTCCTGAGGGACTCAGTTGTAGCATTCTGTGTGTAGCTATCACCATGGTGATCATATTCCTGAGCAAATGTGTCAGCGGTCCGTGATGATGAATGAAACATGTCACTTGGAAGCCATGCCTTCAGTTCACCACATTCCTTTTATGTCAAAAACAAGGGGGGGGGGGGGGGGGGGGGGGGGGGGGGGGGGGGGGATTAGAAATTAAAACAAAAAAACAAGGAATTAATTAAATATTTTTATGCATATGTTCAGGCAAATGAAATTTTTAAACATGTTTATTTTCAAGCAAATCAAACTCATTATTTTTTATAACTAAAAGGTTTTGCACCAGCCCTCGTTTTAAAACCGAGACACAGTGTCAACTTTACCAAGCAGTTAATAAGCCACGATGCCTTAACAACATCATACTGTTTCTGGCTATAAGAAGACAAATCATCATTACTAGCATATATCAAACATGAGAGACAGCATTTCATCATTTTTCCACGCACCGAAAAGCGAGTTGAAAATATGATATTCTAGGTGTTTGGAAATAGGATGAAAACACTGTCTCAAGTATTTGATATAATTAGTAAATGGAGAAATAAAATCGTTAAAAGCTATGCTAATCAAGACCAGGTACCTCCGTCACGGTTATGATTTCCTTTGTTATAACTTCCAAGATTAAGGTCGCGCAGGACCCTTGATCAATGAATAAATTCATAAGTCAAATTTTAGTGGTAGGTGTTATCTTCTAAAGCTTCAAATCTCTGCATTTTGAAAGTCGATTCCGCTGAAACTTAATGGGGATATTGGTGGATGATAGAATTACATCATGATTGTCGTTTTTCTGCCAGATCGCAATTTACGGTGATATTTTAAGCTACTAAATTTAGAATTGCGGAAAATCAATTTTTGTGTCCAAGCTTTCAGCTTGGGAAGCGTTCTAAACTTAATGATTGTATTACCCAGTGGTGCATCATAACCTCTTTTGTGATGTGACAGAAGCAGATTTTGCAATTTCAAGACTCGTTGAAAGTTATTGCCTTCCAAAGGAGTAAAATTTTGAAAATAAGACTTTGAAACGTTCTATCTTCTTTTTGAAAGGCTTTTTTTGCAATTCCGCTTCTGTCACATCACAATACAGTACACTAAGTTTACCTTCCTCGTGTATCAATTCCTGAAAATTCTATATCCGCGACGAAAGCTTGGACACAAAATTGCCGGTTTTGCCCCTTCCGAAGACTAACCGAGTCAACAAAGTGTATGACAACAAAAGTTGTGAATCTAATTATGATAATTCGGGACATTGAAGAACAATAACTTTCTAATAACCAATACGCCGAAAACAAATTTTTTTGAATCGATTATAATAACGTTATAAAAACACCTTCTCGTGAATATTTTCGCGTACGGTCGGCATCAGTCGTCACGGTTCGTGCATACTCTTTAAATAAATACATACATAATGAGAGCAAGGGTCATGCGCGACCTTAAGATAATGAAAATATGAATTGAAAACATTACGTGAACTGTGGAAATGAAATGAAATGAATAAGTGATCATCGCAGTTATGAATTCAATTTTTGCAATTGCAATATTAGCCTTTAATATGGCTTCAACGGGATTTGAACCCATGACCTCCGCGTTACTAGTGCGATGCTCTACCAACTGAGCTATGAAGCCATACATTAAGAGCAAGATTGAAAGAAGCATTTTCATTGGCTATTTTAGTATGTTGTTTATCCTGCATGTATTTAAAGAAATTTCGTATTCTGTTATTCGTATTACATTCATTAAAGGGACACTGTCCCGACGTATTTGCTGAAACTGTTATAAATGCACGAAATGGTCCCTAAATCTATCAAATAAGGACTTAATAAACTATAACTAAGTAATAAAAAGCAATTTCTTCAAGAAATTCCATCTTGCAACACAATTTTTGCAAAATTTCAAAGATTTCCGAGCCAAACTTGAAACTTTGAAAAACTGACATCCTGTCGTTTTTTCAAAAATCCATATTGCAATCCATTTCCATCCTCGCTGTCGTTAGTCATCCTCACTTCCTAATGGGTTCCTGTCATTTCTCGAGTGCTATTCTACAGAATCAAACCATTATTGTTCAACTTCCTATGATCTAGATATGTTTCTGCGCTTCCCAAAATCATGCTAAAATGAGGACAGTTGTCCCTTTAACTAAAGGCTTGTACTGCAGGATATTTGCTCTCGATGATACACGCATTGTAATTGTGCCTGAAAGCTGCCAACAGTCGAATCTACACTATACCAGCCACCTCCCAATATTATGGTCAGAGTTTTTCACTTGAAAAAAAAAAAATTGAAAAAGCATTCCTACAATGGCAACCTAACTAACATGTATAACTGTTTCCACGGAGAGGCTCAACAGAGCTTCCAGAAACACAGAACAGGTGTTTCTGTGGAAACATTGTGTTTCTACAGGCCATTTCTTTCAAAAGAGTAGAACTCATTTTTTCCGTCTGACGAACACACATGAAAGCTTGGAAGACTTTGAAACAGCTCAGTAATGGCTCGTCGTGCTTACACCGCATCAATCTTGTTGTCACACGATTCCACTTGGAATACTTCAATTCTATAGAGGCACTGTTAGTCTGTAGAGAGTTTCTCTCTGTTTGAATAACTGACAATGTGGAGAATTCCATACCTGATGATATTTTTAACCCTCACATTGATTCTTTCGGCAACGATGCAGAATGTGGTCTGGACCAGGGTTTTGAGTCAACGTGCCTCCATTCTGTTTGAAAAAGTGGGGAAAATTGTGCGAGTATTGAAACCTCACTTCACATTACTTTTTTGTGTGACTTCATAATAGCTGAATAATAAATACTATCAGCAATGTTATCTTAGGTTTAAAGGAGAACCCACCTTACGCCCACACCCATTAATGCGACCACTTTGTTATTACGGTCACTTCACATTTATGGGCCCAACAAAACTTCGCTGAATTTCTAATCTGAAAACCCCTTAAATCCGACCATCTTATTAATGCGACCAACAACCTTTAACGTTTTAGAGTCCCAACCTTTATTTGGGTGTTTCTTGGTGTTGCGGAAACAATTGTGTTGTGGTGTGGGTATTGCTTATTGTCTTTTGAATCTTTTGTTTTACGTCATTTAGTGATCGCAACACCAAGAAACCCTTTATTTCCTTTATAAATGTACCTCGTTAATACAACCACTAGAAATGCCTGATCAGATCATTGACAAAAGCAAACAGAACTTGAATAATCAAAGGCATTTTGAGCTGTGTTGTGGTCTTCATCAGGTGATAGGATTGACTGGTTGTGCATTACTATTTGTAGCACTGTGGTTGTTTCTGATTGGTGCATTTCGATCCTCACTGTGGTTGTTCCTGATTGGTGCATTTCGATTCTCACTGTGGTTGTTCCTGATTGGTGGCATTTCGATTCTCACTGTGGTTGTTCCTGATTGGTGCATTCGATCCTCAATGTAATTGTTGCTGATTGGTGCATTTCGATCCTCAATGTAATTGTTGCTGATTGGTGCATTTCGATTCTCGCTGTGGTTGTTCCTGATTGGTGCATTTCGATCCTCAATGTAATTGTTGCTGATTGGTGCATTTCGATTCTCGCTGTGGTTGTTCCTGATTGGTGCATTTCGATCCTCAATGTAATTGTTGCTGATTGGTGCATTTCGATTCTCGCTGTGGTTGTTCCTGATTGGTGCATTTCGATTCTCACTGTCGTTGTTTCTGATTGGTGCATTTCGATCCTCAAAGTAATTGTTGCTGATTGGTGCATTTCGATTCTCACTGTGGTTGTTCCTGATTGGTGCATTTCGATCCTCAATGTAATTGTTGCTGATTGGTGCATTTCGATCCTCAAAGTAATTGTTGCTGATTGGTGCATTTCGATTCTCACTGTGGTTGTTCCTGATTGGTGCATTTCGATCCTCAATGTAATTGTTGCTGATTGGTGCATTTCGATTCTCACTGTGGTTGTTCCTGATTGGTGCATTTCGATCCTCAATGTAATTGTTGCTGATTGGTGCATTTCGATTCTCACTGTCGTTGTTTCTGATTGGTGCATTTCGATCCTCAAGTAATTGTTGCTGATTGGTGCATTTCGATTCTCACTGTGGTTGTTCCTGATTGGTGCATTTCGATCCTCAATGTAATTGTTGCTGATTGGTGCATTTCGATTCTCACTGTGGTTGTTCCTGATTGGTGCATTTCGATCCTCAATGTAATTGTTGCTGATTGGTGCATTTCGATTCTCACTGTGGTTGTTCCTGATTGGTGCATTTCGATCCTCAATGTAATTGTTGCTGATTGGTGCATTTCGATTCTCACTGTGGTTGTTCCTGATTGGTGCATTTCGATCCTCAATGTAATTGTTGCTGATTGGTGCATTTCGATTCTCACTGTGGTTGTTCCTGATTGGTGCATTTCGATCCTCAATGTAATTGTTGCTGATTGGTGCATTTCGATTCTCACTGTGGTTGTTCCTGATTGGTGCATTTCGATCCTCAATGTAATTGTTGCTGATTGGTGCATTTCGATTCTCACTGTGGTTGTTCCTGATTGGTGCATTTCGATCCTCAAAGTAATTGTTGCTGATTGGTGCATTTCGATTCTCACTGTGGTTGTTCCTGATTGGTGCATTTCGATCCTCAATGTAATTGTTGCTGATTGGTGCATTTCGATTCTCACTGTGGTTGTTCCTGATTGGTGCATTTCGATCCTCAATGTAATTGTTGCTGATTGGTGCATTTCGATTCTCACTGTGGTTGTTCCTGATGGTGCATTTCGATCCTCAATGTAATTGTTGCTGATTGGTGCATTTCGATTCTCGCTGTGGTTGTTCCTGATTGGTGCATTTCGATCCTCAATGTAATTGTTGCTGATTGGTGCATTTCGATTCTCGCTGTGGTTGTTCCTGATTGGTGCATTTCGATCCTCAATGTAATTGTTGCTGATTGGTGCATTTCGATTCTCGCTGTGGTTGTTCCTGATTGGTGCATTTCGATTCTCGCTGTGGTTGTTCCTGATTGGTGCATTTCAATCCTCAATGTAATTGTTGCTGATTGGTGCATTTCGATTCTCACTGTGGTTGTTTTCTGATTGGTGCATTTCGATTCTCAGTGTGGTTGTTTCTGATTGGTGCATTTTGACCCTCACTGTGGTTGTTTGTGATTGGTGCATTTCGATCCTCACTGTGGTTGTTTTCTGATTGGTGCATTTCAATCCTCACTGTGGTTGTCTGTGATTGGAGGATTTAATGTGCCACAATAGGCCGGAAGTTATCAAGAACACTTTATAATCTAAACCTGCAGCAACCTTAAAATTTATGTTCTACAACTGGAACAAATGATCATGAAATGTTGATAAATGAATAATAGCCAAAACAATACCTCTGCAACGTTTTTCCAGTAGGGCCTTGGAATGGGATGAGGGACCATTGACAATGTAAAACTCCTTGTCTTGAAACATTTGCGACACCTGAAACATTAATTTGACACTTTTTCAGTTGCTTGATTACACTGTACACAGCAGATAACCTTACCAACCAAACCACACGAGACAAATTATTAAAAGATGGGAAATAAGGCATGAACAGACTTACAGCAGCATAGTTTAATTAACCTTTCATTTATGTCCTCGTCTCATGGAAACCCGATTATACAGAACACAGCCTACAGCAAGGAACCCAGAAGCTATCTTCGGTTTCTGATTGGATAGTCCGCACGTACGAAATAATGCGAATTAATTAAAAAGTGGTCACACTGTTGGGCTCCTTGCTGTAATATACAGAATATTTATTCCTTCGTGCACAAACATGAACTGTGCAATATATCCTGCAGGCAATTACTTGGAAATGCATTAAACCATGATTCTTGATGTGGTTCATTATAGAACATGTATATGAAGAATTTCTTCATATTTAACAAATAGATTCTATGTGGCCGTGCGTCTGTACTCTGATAGAGTACAGATGACGTCAAAACGTGACAAGAACAACTAACAGACGCAGTCGAGTGGGTCACTGTTGTTCTTGTCACGTTTTGACGTCTTCTGTACTCTATTAGAGTACAGACCCACGGCCAAATATAATCTATTTGTTTTATATAATTTGGGAGACAATTCGCTTCGGATTTTCACTTGAATGTACGCTAAATAAGCCGATAAAATTCTGTCAACAGTTTAGGCCACAGTGTTTTCATGCACCCAAATAAAACTTTGTGAAAACTAAACGGCTTAAAATAAACTACAGCTCAACTCAGCGAATGTTTCGAAAAACAGATATTTAAAAACTAATCTTTATTCCTTCCACGATCTGAACTGCAAGTTGCTTCACGGCGAATGATAATCCCGCTCTAATTTCTCGGATTCTGTTCACGATGAGCTAAAAGTCCATCATATTTGCCTCCCAAGTTCTAGCCAAGCTTGAACAGCCGATTTAAAATTCGTATTAATTGATCTATATTGACTTTCCTACGGAATATTTCCAGTTTGATGAAAAGTTTTCTCTGTTTTGAGACGGCGATGCGAAGGATTTGTTGGAGCAGGGCGCCCGCGCATGTTTTCCCGCCATTCGTGACGTCATTCGTCCGTCTGTACTCTAATAGATGACAGTTCTAAACCAGTCACGGCGCGAGTATTACACAGTAAATTATATAATTTGTTGTAGATGTATTGTCTAGATGCTTTAAAACGTTATTGGTCTGTTTATGAAAAAAGTTGCCATCCTTTGTTCTCAATGACTGTTTTCATTAGTTAATTTTCTTCCAAGTAGCCCAGATCAAGTAATCGCACTGTAAGTCAAATATTACAATTAACAGATATTACAGCTGGGAAATCAACTTACTTCTTTAACAGAAGACACATCAGCAGGTTTTAAAATGCTCTGCCACAGTACGCACTTGCTCAACTCGTGCAGCTTCCCGCCGCCTTTTCTTGGCGGGTTCAGATTTCTCGTCAGCATTAATATGCTGGTATGTCAGCTTTCCTTCTGCCACCTAGTCATTAAAAATAATTAAAAGCAATGCTGTTAGGATGTAGTGTGTACATCCTAACAGCATTGTACAAGTATGTATTTTCCCAGAACAACCGTCACAACGAACTCCCAGCGGACTTGGCAAACGTCGACTCCCACGAGGGGTAACAACTCTAACAAGTGTTGTTTGGTTTGAACATTACCATGAAGTGATTAACATCATCCCGAAAATTCTAAAAAATTTCCCTTTTTTTTAATTATGTGAAATTTTTCCGGATATTTTTTTTGCTATGTACCAATATATTTTAAAAGAAAAATCAAAGGCACTATGTGCCAACTCGTGAATGTAAAAGTAAAGAAATTAATTAACATAGAAATATGCAGTAGTACCGGGTAAATGTAGTACCGGGTAAATGTAAGTTGACAGTCTCGTCCTCGATGTTTTTGAGAATCGAGTTTCGAGTTTTGACTCTGACTCGAATAGGGATTTCGAGGAAACGATTTATTTCTCGAAACAGAACAATAAGATTCCGCGCGGCATTCACGCAAGCCGGTGTATTTCGTATTCACGTCCAAATCAGTGTTGGTCGGGAGGGAAACTCAAACGGAAAGTCTTTAATCGTACTCATCGGATATTCGATAATCCCCGGGCGATAATCGCCAACTTTATGGGCCGAATATTTTTAAAAAACAGGGTTTACACAGGGTTTAACAAAGCCATGGCCTAATACGATTTTAAACTGACTGGCCAACCTAAATGTATATATTTAAGCTCATAACCGTACAGTAAACGTTAACCCTGTTTAGAAGGTGTATATAAACACAGACTAAAAAAACATTTAGCGACTTAGACTGACCTGCTTATAAGTTGATTTAGACCTCATTAACTAACTTTTTAGACGTCGTTTAAATATTCGGCCAATTTGTTCGAACTGGTTTGAGTTTTATTTTAAAGCATGTTGCTGTTCGTGAAATAAAATAGTTCAATCATTTCAAAACATTCTGATCTTGTTTTTGTAGTCTGTGCTTCGCACGCACAATATAAAATTAATTGTATATGTAAACATTCATTCGTCTTCAGTTCTGTCATACACGAAACTCTTGGAAAAGAAAAATACTTCAGTTATCTATGAAGTTGCAATTCTTGGACTAAAATTAGCTACAGTTAAATTATCAAAAATGGGTTTGCTCTCCTATTAAAAAAACATATGAAAATGACAGGTAAATCTTAGTTTTTTGTCCCCCGTCACGCAACGCTTCCTCACACAGTCGTTCCGATAATAATATTTTACAATTATTTCAACCATTCATGCAACTAAAATAACATACATGCATATGATAACATCGTCCATCGCGCTGACTAGCTGAGGTAAGACTTAATAAAAGAAATAACTCAACAAACGATGCGAGTCCATTCGCCAGCGTCAAGGAAATATGGGGGTGAGCTAAAAAACACTGTCGAGCGTCTAAATAGATCCATGAATAGAAAAGATGAACATAGCCACTGAAACCAGTCCTTTGGTGAGTAAATCAAGCCACTTCCAGCTCAAAACAACAGCAACTCGGTGTCCTCGGTGAATCTCATTTGAGCCCGCGATAGGCGTTCATTCGTTCAGCGGAGCAAAAGTACAGGGCCTCTGTCGCTCCCGTGGGTGTCCCCCGTGAGTCAAAAAAGGAATCTTGCGTATCGAAGGTCGCGAGATCGAATCCGGTGGAGGCACGTTTTTTTTTTTTTTTTTTTTTTTTCCCCACAAGTATGAGAAACACAGGTACTAATATCAGTTCGCTTTAAATATATACGCTGGAAAAAAAGCATTGAAGGGTTTTTATAGTTCAGACGCAAGCAAAAGAAAATATCATAGAACTCCATAGTGGTACAAAAGAAAATATAGAATGATTCAGATAAATTAGATTTTATTCATACGCTTGGTATAAAGAAGATACAACATTTAACATACTTAAGTGTTTTCCTAAGTCTTGAAGTCCGCAGCTTGGTTTTTAAAAGTTTCGACAGCTTGAGTCTTCATCAGAGCTTGAATCGATCGAAGAACTTCAAACGTGATTCACTTTTAATATTCTAAATGTCTCCTCTTTGGGCGGTCGAGTATTATTTAGGGTTATTTCTTTCAATTTCGAACTCCAAAAAGGTGTCTAATTGTAATTGTAGGAGTGAAAATACCGTGTTGAAAAATAGAAGAGATCCGCGCCAGACGCCATTTTGTTTACTGATAATGCATAAATTACCGCACTACGCATACATTATTGTTTACAACTTGTGGCCATCGACCGAGGGATCGAGCGAGGGATCGAGGGAGCGAGTGAAATTTGTCCGCTATACGCTATAACTTCGTTCATGCTAAGCATTCACTCGTTAATGAGCGATAAAAGAGTACATGTAACTTGACGTTTTGACAAATCCATGCTGTCATTTTCAAAAGTAAATGTCACAAGATTTGACAGTTTATTATATGGTGATTAAATCTTATGTTACTGATATATTATTTCTATCTTCTCGAAAAATTCTCTCGATTCCCGCCAAAAAGAACTTGCTGTTCTTCCAAAAAGCGTTTATTAGAGTGGTCAGCCCCAGTGACTTAATGTCTCAAATGTGCCTCAAACAGTGAACTGTTCGTAGTCTTTATTGTTCCATTGTTCCAATTTCATTGTAACAAAGTTAGTGATACTCAGTGTCTCGAGTGTAAATCTTACTGGTAAATAATTAACAAATAAAGAAGCCAAAACCATGTATTATACTGTCATAAAACACGACGGGAATTTGAGAACACAAGAGAAATTTAGAAAACACGAGCCGCAGGCGAGTGTTTTCTATATTTCTCAAGTGTTCTCAAATTCCCGTCGTGTTTTATGACAGTATAATACATGGTTTTGGCTTCTTTATGTGCTTTAAAATATAGATTTACGCGCGCGAAACGATAAAACACGCTTTTCTATGTTTTATACTCTGATAAAACATGGTTTTTAACCAATCAGAGCGCGCGAAGTTTTCAGTTTATATTTTAATTACCTAATAGAAGATGGTTTTCTATGTTCTATAAGAAAATGATGCACGTTGAGGTCTAGAAAAGCAGCTAGTGAATGCACGAGCCGCTTCGGCGAGTGCATTCAGCTGCTTTTCTAGACCTCAAAAGTGCATCATTTTCTTATAGGACATATGAAAACCATCTTCTATTTGGTTTAGAAAATAGTAGGAACTTGAAAGAAAAAACTTCGCCGTACGCTTGAATGGCGCGTCAGAACACAAAAGTCGCGAAGTAGCGCGAATTAGAACTAATCTATAATCCTACTATGATATTTTAACATTTCTTGAATGGGTAAATACTTATCTCAACGAAAATTTCCATTTTATGGCTTCTCCTGAATTTTTTAGAAAGTTTCTCAGAGTTTGACAAATCTATTTTTCAACTTTGCCGGTCGTAATTTTGTCGGCTTCTTCCCAAGATTTCTGCAGATTATTCATTGACATTTGGCGTTCAAAAACAAACAAATTCGCTGCTATTTCGCTTTTATGTAAAACGAGAGTGTTTTGGCTTCTGTTATGACTAAAACGATAATTTGTTCTTACCTCTAAACGTTTTCGTTCGTCCATGTTGTTTTTCTAAATCACTTTGATCGCTATTGTTTACAAAATGCTGTCGGCCGGTTAGACCGTGCCACTCTCGGCGAAATTCTTTTCTTTCTGCATGATTCGTCGCCTCCAATCATTCCGATGATACAGTTTCACTTTGTTTTCAATACAGGTAAAGCATTACTGGTCAAACTCGTAACTTATATCGGATAAAAGAGTCAAGAAAAGCGACAGGTTCAACTTTATAAACTGAGCGTACTGAACATCCGGGACATGCGTGCTCTATAGTTTTTAGCCGTGATCTATTTAACAATTAGATTATGAGCTCGAGATTTCTAATGATGTGATAGTTGATGAGGCCGTAGGCCGAATCAACTATCACATCATAGAAATTGAGAGCGAATAATCTAATTGTTTTAGTAAAAATTATAACAATTGTCTTGTAATAACTCTAAATTCTCTTCCAAAACTTCGGAGAAACGAGAAGAAACCGCAATTTTGTAGACGACCTCCAGCCACTGCACACTAATGGCTGATAGTATACGAGTAGCTCAGCCAATCAGATTGTCTCATTTGCAGTAGTATACTAGTAGATTTTTACTAAAAGAAAATAATGCACGGCTAGACTCTATGCCGTTTATATGACAGCTATTTTCTAAACTCTGATAAAACATGGTTTTTAACCAATCAGAGCGCGCGCAGTTTTCAGTCTATATTTTAAATACAAATAATATCTTGTGAAATGCAGAATTCAAAATGTGCATTTATGAAACTCACACCTTTTGCTGCCTGGCCTAACTTTTTATTTGATTTCAGCGAAGGGATTATTGGAGATTGGAAACCTGTCGACAAACAAAATTTCTCTGTTCTCACCGATTTCAGCCTGGTCAGTTCAGTTAGATCCAAACATTCATACCACATCTTATCATTACGTACAGCCTCCAGTCTTGGAAATCGAAGCGTGATACCAGTTTTAAACCTGGAAAGAGAAGAAATAGGTTATGTCATCGCATATAGAGAGGGCAAGACATAGACGTTATTGAACTAGCGTGAGGTCCGTATTGGGGATATATTGGTCGAGTTATTTTTTTTGCAGGGCGAGGTCCATAAACTTGCAAAAAAAGAACGAGACCAATATTCCCAAATACGGACCGAACAAGCTAGTTCAATAAAGTTTTTATTATAATGGCTTTTTTAAAACTTTACTGATAAATTAATGCAATAATTCAACCAAAATTGTCCGCCAGACATAAGGAAAAATGTTTATACTTAATAGATAATAGTTTTCTTTTGTTCAATGTTTCATCAAAGGAGTTTGCTGAAATGAGTTTGTGAGCGGTCCATCTTAGCAAAATTCGGACCGCTCAGGGAACCAATCAGAATGCTCCTTTTCATCGTGGACCACTTTGCCATATAATACGTTCTGTTATGATATAGATAAAGCAGCTAGACTGGCACTGGTGCAAGCGTCTCCATTTATAAATATTATGGAGTTTAAGTAACCACGACGACAACGCTGAGGACAACATCGATTCAAAAATGGATTTATATTTTACTTCAGAATCTCGCAGATCTCTTTTCCCGTTCAGTTTGTCTATCGGTGTCAGAACAATCTTCAGCTAAATAATGCAACTTAGGCAGCGTTCAAATCCAAAGAAAAACTTCAAAAACTCATGTTCTCCGCGAAAACCCAGAATTTGGTCATTTCACATTGTTGTTTTGCAGAGGACGGCTAAGAAATGTACCAAGATTAAAACGGACATGCAGAGCCATTGTATTGCTCATTAAACCTTTTGTTTAGTGACGTTCTCGTTGCCGTTGCCGTCGTGGTTTGCTTAAACTCCCTAATTGTCAAGGGCAAAACACTGGGGTACTCCCCGAAAAACTGGGTTGGGATGCGCCGCGTGACCCCAGAAACCCTTACCTGTACAAGAAATGAAATGCTAAATAAATTATAGAGACTGTTGATGGTTGGCAGACAGAATAGTTCATAAATTTATGATTTTGCTTGGCTGGCTGACATGATTGACAATGAGTCCATGCCAGCTCAAGCAATTGACTTATAACTACACTGTTTGAAATCTATAACTGTGCTTCAGTCATAGGTGGCCTTATGTAATGTATCAAACACGAGAGACAGTGTTTCATCCGATTTCCAAGCTCCAAGAAAAATGTTGAAAATATGATGCATTCTGGAGTATTTTTGACGAAATACGAGGTGTTTGGAAATCGGATGAAACACTAATACAAAGCTTACCTATCAGATGAAATGATTTCTGTAGCCTTGATCTGAACTATCTTTGACTTGGATGGCTCAATCCACACATCTGGTTTTTCCTGTGATAATAAAGATCATAATTACATCGTAGAACACTTACATATCAACATAACTGACGGAGTCTCAATAAAGTGTATGTATATGTATGTATGTAACTGACTGACATACAGTTAGACTTCAACTAACTGGGTGCAAACTATATGCAACATCAAGGCTGATTATCATACAACATACATCCCAGGCCATGCAGGAATCTGGTACAACGAGACCGCAGACCAGCTGGCGGGAGCAGCTGAGCCCATTGGTCCAATGCAATTACACCCTAGTGACGTCAGAAACAGAATGAAAGAGGCAGTTAGGGAAAATCCGCCTCCCAGAACTATGGGGTGGTCCCTCAGTAGGATGGAGTCTGCAGATATAAAGTTTGGTCATGGTGCTAACCAAAGATCGAGAGGCAAAGCAACACGCATCATCACTCAGATGGTTCTTGGAGTAATTTCCAAAAACACATTGAAGGAAGTGTTCATAGCTCATGGTCATAGAACCTTATCCTGTGATGTGACAACACAACACAACACACAACAAACTGGAGGTGCAGTAGTGTAATGGTTAACATATTGGACCAACGATGGGAGGGAAAGTTCCTGTGCAGCAAGTAAGTGCTCTTGTGTTGTGTTCTTGGGTAAGACACTTCACTCTCACAGTACCTCTCTCCACCCAGGGCCCGGTTGTTTAACTAATCCAGGATTAAAAGTAAATCAAGGTTTTAATTTCTTTTGTATAAAATCTGCTAAATGTTTTGTTTAGAATGACATTAGTCAAAGTCAAAATAGAAGGACAAAAAGTATAAACAAAATACTGAAAAGTTACACCTCACTGAAAAGTTACAAAATTGAAATCAAAATTCTCACTAATCCTGGATTTAGCTTACAGTAATCCTGCTTTGAACAATCGGACCAGCTGGGCCCAGGGCCTGGTTGTTCAAAGCACGATTAAGCTAATCCTGGATTAGCGTGAATTTTGATTTCAGTTTTGTAAGCTTTTCAGGGAAGATTTCTGTTTATATTTTTTGCTCTTCAATTTTAACTTTGACTAATGTCAAACTCCACAAAGCATTATCATGGAAAGCCACATTTATGTAGGAGAAATTGAAACCTCGGTTATTGTTTAATCCTTCATTAGCGTTAATCGGCTTTCAAACAACTGGGCCCAGGAGTATAAATGTATACTGGCAAATTGTTGGGGAGTAACCTGGCAAAATGCTGGGGCGAGTAAGCTACAATGGATTTCCAGGAGTAGTGGCAAAACTTCTAGTGACTGATCGGCATTTAGCCAATGTCAATCTTTCTAGACAATAAACCTATCGACTAGCTATAATACCCTCTACACCCCACTACAAAACAGAGGTTCTATCACCTACGTTTTGTATAACATCGACTTGTATAAATTAAAATTTAAAAAATTAAGTCTACCTTCATTGACACACATCAGTTATAACTTCAAGGAAAATCAAAATTTCAAAGATAATACTTGTTGTAAACAAAGCACAGCCACACCACCCACAATCTTGGTCAAATTTAGTTAAATACATTCAAAACTTACATGCATGATCATACGAACTACTTAATGCGGGTCCACACCCCTTTCCCCCTTTCAATGTTGGCAACTGGCAAAATGCACTCATCTTCCAGTTCTAAAATGCTTTGTCAACATTGAACAGGGGTGGGGAGGGGAAAGATGTGTCAAAAACAAAGGGGGGCATCAGATAGGTTACTTAATTAAACACAAAACGGTGAGTTACCTGACTGGCATTTCATCACACTGAAGAAGGGCTAAGCTTTAAAAGTTTGTGACACTACTTAGAGTTTTTTAACCTTTTTTTCAAATACAATATACCTAATATTTCATACTTACTTTGTATCCAGGGGCCAGAATAACAGATGTCGGTGGCCTTTTAGTGTCAAATGCATTCCAGTGTGGACGCAACTGTTGGTCTAGTTCACGTAACTCGTTCATTGTGTAACCAGACCCCACCTTTTGTGGACAAGATATACAGTTGTATCATAGTCACTCACAGAGAATTCCTACTTTCCTGGGAAAATGCATGATTGTGTTTGCCACAAAAATAGCTTTGAGGTAATATTTCAAACATGAGAGACAGTGTTTCATCCGATTTCCAACTCACTCAGAAGACAGTTAAAAACAGCAGAGTATTTTTTATGAAATTTGAGTGTTTGGAAATCGGATGAAACACTATCTGGAATGTTTGATAAATGTTCTCAATCGAAACAAAAACTAAGGAGTAAATGGAGAAATAACATCGTAAAAATCTGTGCTAATTAAGATCAGATATCCAAACCTCTGTCATGGTTATGATTTCCTTCAGGGGGCAACCAAGAGAGACGTGGCAGAGAACCATTTAAAAAGAAAGGGAACAGTTAGGCACTTGTAAAGAAGCAGAAACCACAGCTTGATTAGTGTCATCATCATTCTGTCCTTTCTCTCCTTGTTTTGCAAATTGTTATCTCTTTAGCTGTGGTTTCTGCATCTTTCCGGCAAGTGCCTACATCTGTAACTGTGATCTTTCTTTTTCCATGGTTCTCCACCACTTCTCTCTTGGTCGCTCCCTGATATGCCTCCGGGTACCCAGGTTAGCGCGATCTTGGGATTCTTATCTGACCTAGCCATTTCAATCGCCTGGATCCTACTTGCTCATCGATTGTCCTGGTGTAAGGTTTTTTCTAACTTGATTACTGTACGTAACTAATACAAATTTATTAAATAAATGTTACCTTGCAGAATGAGTGGAACACCTTCGGGTGTTCACCTGGAGTATTTGAGGACACCGCCACTGCACACATAAAATGAGATATCATTCCACTACGGCGCTGAAAAGACAACGGATAATGATTTTTCAAAAACGAAGATGCACTGTCATGGTTCCTAATATAATTCCTAATGGCTCAAAATTTAATACAAGTCAGGAATATGAGTTTACTTTTCCATCAAACAAACAATTTGCAAACAATTTGCTACACAACGCATTGTTGCAACAGATCCATCTTAGTTACTTTTTGTTTCAGTTAAAGGCTCAAAGTAAATCAGCAGGCAGGCATGCATGTATAAAAAGTAGAATAGTTATTTTTTCTTCATCTGCAGTTCATTATTTATATGATTTCATTCAATTAGTCACTTGTCATTCTATCACTTTCACAGGAACATATGAACTCACAATTGACCTTGCTTACAATTTGTGGCTTCATAGCTCAGTTGGTAAAGCATTGCACTGGTGATGGGCTTAACTCCCATTTAAGGCCTGAATTTTTGCTTAATTGCTTAAATTGCAAACATAACTCTAAGGATCATTTAGAGCTTCACTTTATACTCTTCATTCACAGTTCATATATAATTTCATTCATATTAATCACTTCTCAATATATAATAATTATTATAATTTATATTAACTATCATTTTACAAAAGTATCAATATCATGGTTGTAATGTACTTACACCAACTCCAAAATAACCACCAACAATAAGCAGATCCAACTAAGTGAAGGACCAAAGTGTAGAGTTAGTAACATCAGAGAGAATTAATAAAATATAATCTTAACTTGACTTGCTATAGAAATCGGGAAAATTACCCAATCATAATTAAAAAAAATATATAAAACAAAATGTTGGTTCCAAAGTCTCAGAATGTTTATTTCATATAAAGTTTTTACTTAATTAAAAAACGAAATGTCCTTTCCAATCTAAGGGATTTATGGAGCAAAAAGATCATCAGTGTCAGTAGTTTCTAACTGCCTGGTTTTCTCATAGACAAAAACCATAGTTTGTTGTTTTTGTAGCATGAAGTGACTAGGAGTATTGCTACTCCCCCTGTATGGGATGCTAGTCCATTGCGGTTACCCCCAGCATTTTGAAAGGTTGCCCTAACAATTCACTTGTGTATACACAGAGGCTTTGTCAGGATAAACAGTGTCCTGCCCAAGAAAACAACACAAGGACCCCGGCCAGGGCTCAAACCTGGACAGCTTGATCCAGAGTCCAACGCACTAACCATTAGGCCACCAGGGCTTCTGGAAATACATGTAACATGCAATATAATTTTAATTCAGTACACTTCAATAGTTGCATGTAGAGCACAAATTACCTCGTCACTTAAGCTGTCCACATATTCTGGTTTGATTTTCAACCAGCCACTTCCTTAAGTGAAAAAGGAAAATCTTGCTGAGATGCGCAAGTTAACTCTAAGTCTTAGTTGCAAAAATACAAGCAAGCACAGTATCTATCATTGCAGCAAGGAGCCCAAAAGAGTGACCACTTTTAATTAATTCACATTCTTTTGTGCATGCATATTATCTGATCACAAGCTGAGGATACCTGTCCTCTGCCTCTGATTGGATAGTCTGTACACATGAAAGAATGTGAATTAAAAGTGGCCAGAATTAAAAGTGGTCACACTTTTGGTATCCTTGCTGTAAAGGAACATCCAGTTACTCACTTGATCAAGTCAAACCAAACCCTGAGCCATAAAAGTTAATACTGTTGTATTAAGATTGAACGTTTAATCTAATGAGATTTCCGGATCAATCATGTCAAGTGCACCATTAACCCTCATTTATATTCCTCCATTGTCACTAACCCGTTCTATTTTTAACATGCAGAGTGTTGTGCAACTTAGAATTCTAAACAACTGTTTCAAAAAACATGTCAAAAGAGAGCAGCAGCTCGATTTTGCCAAGAGAACTATATCACAAGACGTGTGTAAATTCATCTGTCAAAAAAGAATACAATGGAAAAACATTCCATTGTTCACGACAGGAAATGGACAACATTATAAGTGCTGCATTTTTCATTTTCTCTTAAAATGCTAGGAAAACTACAGTTGCCGAATAACATGTATAAACATCACCCACTCCACAAATTTAAAGTTATAAAGACATGAATCAAACATTAAATTTTGTTATAATTACCTTAGTTTGTTTGGTGGGAGAGAGGGTAGGGTAACCCTAATGTCTATATGTGTGGTACATGCAGTTTCATGCAATGGAGTAAATGCACTTGTAAACCCAGGTCAACAGTAACCATAAAGGTGACTTTTGAAAGTCAAACTATGTTTACACTAATTATTGTACCAAGAAAACAAATCCTCCTAGCTGAAGATAAGCCATTGTCAGGGCAGCAGAAAAATGATTTTAATTTTACAAAATGGCCACATTGCACCTTGCACATTGGGTGACTGAAGTTTGCTAGGGTTTTAACCAGATTAAAAAATAAATAAAATAAATGATAATGCAGACATAAAGAGACTCCATTAATTTAAAAATTGCCAAAATATGTTAACAGAATAATTATTATTACACACAAGTACATACCATTTCTCTTGCTTGGTTTATAAATAGAGGATGGTGATTTGATAACCAATCCCTCTTCTCTTTTGTCAATTGCATTATTAAGAGCTTTAACTAAATCTTCTCTGAAAATAAAAGAAAACAAAGAGGGAAGATCAGTTAGTATTCCAATTCTTTAAAGATCACTTTGACCAACATCAAGTCTTATGATTGTGAATAGGAGTGTTTGGATTCTTGATTTGATAATTTCCTCCAACATCAGAGTGTTGGTAGTCTGTCAACCAACTGTTGGCTGACAGTCTACTGTCAGGTTACCGACAGGCTACTGACAGGCCAGCCACTGACAGTTCAAAAAATCAACAAAAACTTGCATGACTACTATGTTACCTTATGCCACATATTTTACGAAAACAAAGAAATTCTTCCAAACCAATCCACTAAATTGTGAAATCACTTTGCATATAATTATTCAGTCATTACCATGTCTCTCCTTAGTCATACTGTACATGTTTATACCTTGTTGAGGCATCACGCCTCTCAACAAACTGAAGATATCCAGGTTGAGGCTTCAGAACTCTAAGAGAAATAAATTGTAGCATTATCAGACAGGTGCGATGAATGGAGAAAAGAAAGAACAATCAATAATGAAAAGCAAATTAACAAAGTAAAAGATCAATAATTATTGTGTAATTGACAGACTTGACACAATGAAGAACACATCAGCGAAACTACTTTATTTTCACAAGTACTAATTTTCGTGATTCAAACAAATTTGTGAAATTAAATACCTGTGAAAAAAGCACCACTAAAATTGAAAATGCAACATTTTAATACCCTATAATTATTACACAAAGAAAATTGACACAGTGATATTCGCAACAAGGTCCGTTGTAAATACCTATTTGAACAGTTTTCCTAAACAAGCAAGCAGTCTGCAGTCATATGTTAAAAACTGAGCATTGTTCATGTGAAGTGACTATAGCCAACATTGATAACGTATGACTCAAGTGTTTAAATATTACTTGTTTTGTTCTAAGTACTGATGCTTTCTCGATTGAACAACATTTGGTGAAAGATGGCCAGGTCATTTTTGCGAAAATAAGTACACATGAGCATTAGTGAGAATAAGGTAGCACATCTAAGAACCTAATGAAATAACCAAGCTCTCAACAGTTTTATACAGGTTTACTGCCACAAATACATACTACAGTTACAGCTACTTACTTTTCCATGGACTTGATCCTTTCGCTCAGAGGAACATTGGCAAGTTTTTTCTCATTAATGACAAGCATATCAAACACAACAAAACAAGGATGGAAACCTAAAAATATGAAAACACAGGAATGCCTCAGATCTGGATTTGTACTCTGGGAAATATTTTTGTACTGGAATATTAAAATATTTTTGTTGAAATAAAATAGTTTTGCACTGGAACAAATATTTTTGTTCTAGAATAAATATTTTTGTAAAGCTTTGGTATTTTTGTATTGAAATACAAAATGTGCTAAATGTATTGGAACAATTAGTTTTGTACTGGAATGCATACCTGGTATAGCTATTTTAGTACTGGAATATATATTTCTGTACTGGAAACAAATATTATTGTAATAGAAAATAAATAAATTTGAACTGTCCAGAACAAATATTTTTGTACTGTCCAGAATAAAAACATTTTGTTGAAATAAAAATAGTTTGGCACTGGAACAAATAATTTGTACTAGAATAAATATTTTGGAATTGAAATAAAAATGTGCTTGTACTGGAACAATTACTTTAAATTTGTACTGGAATACATATCTTTATACTGGTAAAATTATTTTAGTCTTGGAATAAATATGTTTTTATTGGAACAAATATTTTAGTAATGGAATAAATATTTTTGTACTGGATCAGGTCTTTTTGGTTCTGCAATAAATATTTTAGTACTGGAATAATTTTTTTGTATTGGAATAAATATTTTAGTACTGGTATTTAAATATTGTAGTACTGGAATAAATAATTTTGTACTGCAACAAATCTTTTTGTTCTGCAATAAATAAATTTGTCCTGGAATAAGTATTGTTGTACTGCAATAAATACATTCCAGTAAAATATAAATTCATTGATAAATAAATTCCAGTAAAATATAGAAGTATTGTTCTGCAGTAAATATGTTTGTACTGGAACAAATATTTTTGTTCTGCAAGAACCTTTTTTGTACTGGAATAAATATATTTTATTCTCCATGTAGTATTCTCCATAGTATTTTCTTCAAACTTTTACTAATTATTATTTTACTATAATCTTTTTCAAAGTAATTATTTTATGATTTTATTTTTACTTTTTACTTATTATATCTTTATTATAGCTGGTAACTTTCTTACAGTACAATATTTTGCTAATGGAAGTTCTACCTCCAAAACTTAATCTCTAAACAGTGGATTTCAAAAGAATATTTCACTGAGTTGTTACCATTATTATATGTAGATAAGGATTTCACATCAACATTCATGCCTTTGGATCTGAAAACACATTCAGAATAGATTGTTTAGTTTTAAGGTGTGTTAAAAAAAACAATAATGGCAAAATGGTGACATAAATTATTGGGTGGTAGATGTTTTGAGGAAATTAATCAGTAAAATGTAATAATGAAAGAAAATATTAGTTTCATGTACGTATATTGAGTAATCCAAAATAACTGAAACTTGAAAAACTAAATATGACTACCCACCAGGCCCTGTGAATGTACTAAATAAAGCATAATTATGGTTTGCAAACTGCAAACATTTTGTTTATTCGGTGCATACTATAGTCCCCCTTTGCAGCCGTTATTTGGGTCGTCATGCAATGCTTTTTCCCCACAAACGGCTTCTTAAACCCAAATTGCATTACTTTCCTTTATTTGTTTTGACTGCAGCAACTTTGATACCTATTGGCAAAAACGTGACAGTTATGGTCTGCCAAAAAGCTGCTAGATCGCTTCAATTCTTGAACTAGGATGCCTGTTGCATTTATAATGAAGTTTTTTCAACATTATTTTTTCATATCATACATTTTTTTCTTCAGTAAAACTTTTTATTTTGATGTGGTCTGCGTCAAATTCAAAAGGCGACATACTGGCTGCGTTTGATGTTTCCAATGCTATGGTCATGATAAGACACAACCTTTGATTGGTGTAGTCAGCAAATTTTGGCACGACTGGCTCCCAGTTATGGGAGCGAAGCTGTGATTGGCTTGATGGCGGAAAAGAATGTGGTTTGGGTTTAAGCAGCTGTTAGTGGGGAGAAGCGTTGCGGGACGATAGAAATATGAATGGCTGTGAAGGAGGCTACGCATACTTTGGCAGTGATTGGTGTTTAGAAGGTGAAGGGAGGGAGGGAAGGAAAGACAGAAGGTAGAAAGAAAGGGGGGAGGGAATTAAGGAATACAATAATATCAATAATAAAAATCTGAGACTTAACAGCCATACATCTGTTGTGGGATCAACCACGACCATTTCTCCATCCAATATGCAGGAATGTACAGAACTACATGAAAATCACAAGTTAGGCCACATTAGAGGATTGGATTTGTTTTAAACAACAAGTCTTGCTTATTGTTCCAGTAGATCAGGGAAATAAAACAAAATAAATCGCATTGAGGCTAAGGGATGAATAATAAATTATTAATTTCTTTCATTTTACTCCATAGAATCAACTAATAAATACATGGCAAATATTTCATAAAATTCCTGTCAGACTAATGATTTCCAAAAGAGCCCCGGCCACAATAAACTGGTGCGATTGGTGACCGCTCATATACTTATGTTCCAAACATAACTGAAGTTTCAAACATTCCTGAAGATGATTGCTGAAAACTTCTGGATTAACTTTAGTTATTGTGCATCAGCATCAAGTTGAATTCATTTTCCCAACTTACAGAATTTGTCAACTGAGGGAAGATTCTTGCACACATTTTAGTGTTTCCATTCAACTTTGAATGACCTAAATGGAAAACTGACATCATAATACATTTATAGATTAAAGAGATGTATCTTAAAATACCTTGCAAAGCAACCAGTAATATGAGGAGTGAGAACTCCAGTAGATGGGTTAGAACCAAATACATGAGTGTAGTCATTAGCACTGCAACAAAAAATAAGCTATTAAGTTTGTACTTGTATTGTAAACAAAGTTGTAAACAAAGTTATTTACAGTGATTCACCTCATACGCTTGCCACTTGTGAACATTTGTGACATAATATATCAAACACGAGAGACAGTGTTCCATCGGGATATCCAAACACCGAGAAGAGAGTTGAAAGTATTTTTGATGATTTCCTTTGTTTTAACTTGATGAATTATTAATGAGTTAGAGAATGTAATTTAATTCAACATGTTTGACATCTTTCTTGAGTTCAATCTGTTTATAAAGTATGAAAATGTTACTTAAGGGTTACAGTTGATATCATAGTGGTAAGTGTAAGATTCCTGGTGGGGTATGTAATACCATGTCAACTGTGTTCCCACATGTCTTAGATTTGATTGGTTAAATCAAACACAACCCATTAGAAAATTATCAAAAAGTTGCCAACAGCATTTTATTAGTAAAACAATTGCCTTGATTCATATTGATACCTTCTAGAGAAGTACATGAAGCAATCTCCCTGTTTATGAAGTTGCATTCTCTCGCCATCTATCTTTGTCTCTATGTAAAATGATTGATTGTCCATCAGCTTTTCAACCTGTAAATTAAAGGAAGAAATACAGTAAAAATCTGAACATCCTATTGAAACTTGCATGGGGATTCATGGTTTAACAATGTTAAACAGTTTTTGCTCAATCTTGTTGTGAGTTGTTGCAGAAGCAATTAACACACAAATAGGCTATTTGCAGCTAGGGTCATGTGACCGGTTTCTCATTTAAAATACAGTTGAATCCTGATAACTCGAACCTTCAAGGGGAATCGAAAAAGGTTCGAGGTTCGAGTTATTGAGGAGTAAAATTAGTAAGAAAATGACCTGAAGGGGAATCGAAAAAGGTTCGAGTTAGCGGGAGGTTCGAGTTATCGAGGGTTCGAGTTATCGGGATTCAACTGTATTACATTATGGGGTATGACATCACTTAATAAAGAATATCACAAATGAAAAGAGCATGATGATCAAGATTAGCTAATATGGCAATAATGTCAAGAATAGTGTGGCTGCCTTGCTAAGGCTTGCCAGCAATTATAATTGTTCAAGAAGCATTATGTAAATGTACCCTATTTGTAACATATTAACTTTTACTGGCCTCTTCAATGTCTCCTCTTTGGCCTAACATGGGTCTGAATGGGGAGAAACATAGTCATCTCTGCTTCATTCATCCTGATATTGCGATCATGAAGATCCATGCAGACCTGTCAAAATAATGTTTAGAAACACTCAATCAAAGCTCCAGAGATCGCTATTAAAAAAACAGCTGTGGAAATATAGTTCAACTATGCCTTGTGTACCCAGAGCATTCTCATTTTCCGAAACTTCAACTTTTGTTAACAAATGATATATAACTCTTTCAACCTTTTGATCATTTTACACAGGTTCTCACACTGATTGGTTGTGCAGTCGTTTTGCATGAGGCTTAACTAAGAGGGGGAACTTCCCGCCTTCCATAACTTTACTCCCTGTTCCCACCTCTCCTGTTGTGGTTCTGCCTCTTTGTTCTTGCAAAAATTTTTGCTATTTCTCCCGACTGCCACCAGCTTGGGAATCCTGATTCCTGCTTCTCTTTATTCCTGCCCCCTGTCCTCCCCCTGTCCTCCCCCCCTGTCCTCCCCCCCACTATATGATCCTCAGCAGTATGCATCAGTATAAATAGCAACCAGTGCATCCCCATCCTTCCACTTCACATCTTAGGGTGGGGGAGGGGAGGCTGACCCCTGCTTTTAGGCACATCTTAGTTGAGGACAGAATCCTGATTTGTGGACCACTTACACTCAATTCGGAGTGGTCCAACTTGCATGGATGTCACTAGCTTCCTCTTATATAGTGAACTCAAGCTGTCAGCATTTCATGGTAAATAACTGCAGGGCAGTGCTCCTTTAACCATTCAGCCCAACTATCATTTAACCAGGCCAGTTCAGGCAAGGAAATGTCTACCTCAAATTATAAGTTTCCCTGCTCTAAGGCAAGCACTAGTCAGATCTTTTTGAGTGAATATGTGTAACATTACAAAGGAAGCTCGGTTCTGGCTGGATGCCAGGCAGTAAGAAATCCATGCAAAATCACTGGTTGTCATCTTTACTGTCTTGACAAAAAGCAGCACTGAGGAAGACCTGGCACCTGGATTGGTTGTGCTGATCTTGTGTCAATGTTAGTCGGAAATAATCCATCCAGTGTAATGCAAAATGGGTTTCAAATTCAAGCCCTCCCCCCAACAACTGTAACATTCTCAGGAACACTCAGAGACACAATTTTGTAGCTTGTACTTCTTTAGTCCTTTAAGGATGTAGTGGGGAGATTCTTACACTGCTGCACCTTTGTGAGTTGATTGTTTAAGGTATTAAGGCACTTTAGCCAATTTGTTCAAATTGGTCGTAATCCATCTCAGACTTCCACAGTTAACCATCCTTGTTCTGTTTCAGTTTATTTTGACTTCTTTGGTGTTTCTCTACCTTTGTAAAACTATTATTTTGAGGTTTCCTTCAATTTGAAAGTAATTTTGTTTGTACTAGCCAGGCTTATTTAAAGGACTCACTCTGTGATCTAGCAACCTTTGACTGCTTATGCCCAATCAGTGATCAATAACCAAGACAAATTATTGCTTGCTGGTCTACAGGCATCTTGCTTCAATCTGTTACTTCTAGTTCTAAGGATAAGATGACAATAAGGATATTGCTAACCCTAACCTAAACAATGGAGATTGCTGAAAATCGCTGTGCAGGTGTAGCCTGATGCAAACACGAGAGGAGAATTTGAGATAATTCAAACGTTTTACATGTATGTAAACCCTCGCCTGTGGTTCGGGTTTACATAATTATATATTATAAGTACTTTTGAATCTTCCTATAAAAACTTTCTCGAGTGTTTGCATAAGGCTACGTAGACAAGAAGCAGCCGTTTTCTATTTCTTTTATAAAATGAAGCCAACAAAATGCAGATATGTCATAATTGTGTTACATAGCCTCATGCAAACCGACTGCACCACCAATCAGATTGTGCGTTATATGATCAAAATGTTATCATTCTAACAAAAAGTTCATATTAATAGTAGTTAACACCATAGTATCTGACCTTAGGTAAACTGTTACAGACACTGTATAACTCCAGAGCATCTGGATGGTAAACATTGAACACAGAGTTCTCACTGAGGCCAATCTTTAGTTCCTAGTAGAAAAACACATACTGTAGTTAGTACATATTATTTGGCTTTAAATAGAGTATTGTGTTACACTTTATAATCAACCTATCATTCCAAAGGATTTGGCAATAGTTTACAGCTGCCCCTTCTTTGCCTAGCAACTCAAGCAACTGAAACAAAAAGGCAATGCTTGGTTGATTTCCTTTGTTAAAGGTAAACAAAACAAACAAATGCACTTCAGTTCTATGCTACAACCACGTACAAGCCTCGCGCCTAGCGTTTATTCAAATACTTGTAACAACAGCTCCCATCTTCAATTACTGATGAAGGCTTAAGCACTAGCCGAAACGTCTATACAACAATGAATTTAAGAGTCAGTGACAAAACCTTTCAATTTAAATAAACCAATTGCAACATTTGTTGAGACACTCTCCTCCCCAATTAAATTGCATTTTTATTAAAAGAACATGTTGACCTCATTGAAAGAATAAACAATAACACTGATTGTGACTTCCTTCTCCCCTTTCAATGTTGTTGCTTTATAACTGTTTGGATTGTGATCCCGAAATTCAGACAATATTTATAAGGGGGGGGGGGGGGGGGTAGACAAGCTATAATTAACAATTATTGTTAAAAATGTCTAAAGTTAGTGCCGCTCTTAACGAAGAGTGTCTAGTCAACTCTTTTTGCAAAACATTGTAAAGAGAGTTGGCCATTATGTAGCTTAATGGCCATTTTGAATCATTTACGTGTGAAAGTCCATTTGCCAAAATGATACATTTAGGATACAACTTTTCGCAAAGTTTTAAAAAAATCCTCGGAGGGGATTCAGAGCCACCTTAAATTTTTAAAATTTAAGGTGGCTCTATATCCACTACGAGGAATTTTTTAAAACTTTGCGAAAAGTTGTATCCTAACATGCTGATTAATATTCAATTATATAAAATGGAGGTCACCGAGCTCGTTTTTGAGTTATTAGCACTTAAAACTAAAATTAAGGATGTTTTTGACAAGTTATACTGTTGCTATGGTAACCTACAGTGCTGCTACTGTTACCAGGGCCACTTAAACTAAACTAATAAAATTACCAATAAAATTACAGGAAACAAAGTTGTACAATGCATTCCAACTAAAATCGTTTGAGCCAATCAACAGAGTTCAGAACATTGATTGGCTCAAACGATTTTAGTTGGAATGCATTGTTCGTTTCCTGTAATCTGATTGGTTAGTTTAGTTTCAATGGCCCCGGTAACAGTAGCAGCACTGTAATATGTCACAAAGATTATCATAACGTCTTGTTCAGCGATGATTGGGCATTTGTTTGATACCTTTATTTTAACAGCAACTGATATAGGGTGACAGTATTGATCCATCGAAGCGCAAGGACTGTAAACCATTATTAGCCACCTTAAAAGCACATAACTTAGTTTGTTTAAAACAATAGAGTCAAGCAAAACCTTGACTTACCTTGAAAATGATCCTGATTTAACCACTTCTGCATAAGAAAGGAAAACAATCATTGTAGATTTATTATTGATATTCCCATTGACTAGCTTGTCTTTTTGCAAAAAAACGTCTAATCTAACATCCCAGATGCCTATTTCTGGCCATTATCTCAACAGTTTAATGTCAAACTGTCTAAACTTAGCGGTTTAAAACGACGGCAACTAACATCCCCTTCTACGTAGAATCCAACTATATCCAATATTTTCCTCGGGCCATTGCCGCTTAGATAAATCAAAATTTCGACAGTAGGTTTTCTGTTTGAAAACCCCCTGACTTTAGGCTTTTCTTTTGTCCTTTGTGTTTTTGTGTGGTCCGAGGGTTTACTCGGGGTGTGCTCAGTCTCCTTTTATTCATCTCATCAGTAATTGGAGTGTTTTGTGGTATTTTTTGGCCTTTTCAGTCGTCTTTGTTCACGTTGAAAAAGTTTTAGCTAAACTGTTGGGAAAAGGAAATTTTTTTTGACAAAGAGTGTCAATGGTAAAGTGAATGGTCGCTTTTTTTGGTGATTTTGGAGGAAGAAAATCCGAAGTTGTTTTGTGTGTATCTCTGGTCCAATTTAACGTTTCGTGCTCGTTTAGGCATGCTTTGTTAGACATTTTCCAACTCTATCCGTTGATTATCAAGCCATCCTCTGGCGTGACAGTGATGATGTCACAAGTGGTACAAGTCTGTGGTCTCTTCTTGGCCGTTTTTTTATGGCCGGTTTAGTAGTCAATGTGTTAACTCCATGCAGTGGCCTAATGTGGCCTAATGGTTAACACATTGGACTCTGGATTGAGCGGTCCTGATAGGAGCGCTGGCTGCCACGGTTACTCTGTTGTGTTCAGACTTGAGCTCTGCTAGACACTTTACTCTCTTGCTGACAGGCAGACAGTGCCTCTCTCCACCCTGGAGTATAAATGCTGGGGGTTACCTGCAATGGACTAGTATCCTATCCAGGGGAGTAGCGAGTCACTTCATGCTATGGAGACAGGAGTTAAGTGCCGGCCTGAATTATAAGCTACTTAGGCTTAGCTTGTAGACAGACTTAAACCTAAATTTTAAAAACACAGCTGCACCTGTTCAAGAGCACTTGTGTTCCGCAGAAGTAGTTGTAAAGCTTTCTTGATGTCATCTCGTTTGTGTTCAACATTTGCTTGTGCCACCTGATCAAGATGCTTGTTTACTTGGTCAATCTTTAAACTAAGAATTCCACAACATACATGTAATAAATACAACACATTTCTCAGTAAGTTAAACTGAAACAACAAACAGATTGAAGCTCTGTTATCAGTAAAGTATCATATTGTAACTAAGATTTTCTTATTAATTAAAACAGTTTTAGAAATATTATGTCATTTTTTTAGCACAGTGGCTGAATAACGGGCGTTACTAACACAGGAACGGAACGGAATGTACCGGAATGACCTGGAATGTACCGGAACGAACGCGGAATGATACCGGAATGACACGGAATGATACCGGAATGATACCGGAATGACACGGAATGATACCGGAATGAACCGGAATGACACGGAATGACTCGGAATGAACCGGAATGGCACGGAATGATACCGGAATGATACCGGAACGAACCGGAATGGTACCGGAATGAACCGGAATGACACGGAATGATACCGGAATGAGCCGGAATGACACGGAATGATACCGGAATGAACCGGAATGACACGGAAATGACTCGGAATGAACCGGAATGGCACGGAATGATACCGGAATGATACCGGAACGAACCGGAATGGTACCGGAATGAACCGGAATGACACGGAATGGATACCGGAATGAGCCGGAATGATACCGGAATGAAACGAAATGACTCGGAATGAACCGGAATGAACCAGAATGACCGGAATGAACCGAATAAACTGGAATGATACCGGAATGACTCGGAATAGTACCAAAATGAACCATAACAACAAAGAAAGATGACGGAATAACCCAGAATGGGAGCGAAATCTATGGAATGAGACCCCAATGAACACTGAAAATCTAAAAAAATGCTCTGGAATTATCACCATCTTGTATTTGTTATAATTTTCGATTGAGATACTATTCCCTTAGTAAGGAAAGCGCAGCATTCCACGGAATGAATGATTCCAAACAATAGCCGACCTCGTCGAAAAGTACATGAAATGAAAAAAAACAAAAAAGCATTGTATGAATAACCTGTCGATCAGGCCAATTTTTCGCGCTCCTTACATTCTCTTTACGGAGGTCGCGTAAAAATTGAGCGCGACCACGTAAAAGACGAGCGTAAATGAGAGCGCGAAAAAAAATTGCCTGATCGCAGGTTAGTGTATGAACTACCGGCAAATCATACTTCTTGAATTTCAATTTTTAACCTTTTCATTTCTCAAGTTTTTTATTCGAAAGACGCACGCAGCGGAAGCGAGAAAACCAGCAATGCGCGACAGATCGAGCAAAATAAACCAATTGTTAATACACACGACTACGGTGGGGGTGAGGTATAATTCAACTGCGCCCCTGCCCCAATCACCCCATATGCTTTATTTATTTATTTCTTGTTTTAGTTTTACTCTATTTCCTTTTTTCTTCTCTTTCGAGATTTCTCGACTTGCTTTGGAGCCTCCCACGATATAGGACTATTATATTTTCATATTTTTTGAGGGATGATGAGGGTGGGGTGGAGGGCCGAGGGGATGGGGTGGAAAAGTGAAGAAGTTTGGATTTCCTTTTGCAGTTGCCCAGCCCCCATCTAGTGTCCTACCATCAAGAGAGGATCACCCTGCCGCCATGAATGAAATCTCGGTGTCATTCCCTGCATTACGGGTCATTCCGGTACATTCCAGTACATTTCGGGTCATTCCGATGTCATTCCGGTATCATTCCGGTATCATTCCAGTTCATTCCGGATCATTCCGGTATCATTCCGGGTCATTCCGGTCATTCCGGTATCATTTCGGTTCATTCCGTGTCATTCCGGTTCATTCCGGTATCATTCCGTGTCATTCCGGTACATTCCGTTCCGTTCCTGTGTTTAGTAACGCCCCTGGAATAACAGCAGCAGCCAGTAATTACTAGATACAAAATGGCAATTGATGCTTTTCCTCACAAAGTGGTTGCATACAGTAGGAGCTGATTGTACTAAGGTTCCATGCTTACCTGCCCTTCTCAGGACATCTGTTTTCTCAAACAAATAAGCCACACTGGCAAAGTCAGCCACTGAATCCTACAAGAGAAATGGATGTAAAGAAATTAATAAAGAATGTCTCTGTATTTGCTTTTATTACTCCTAGTCGCTTCATGTAATGCTAATTAAAAGAAACCAGAGTTACATGTAATTAGCACCCGGTACTGATGAGCCACATGACTCCTTCAATCCTTGGATTGCACAAGAGTTACCTTAACCTAACCTAGTGTCCTACCTGTTTGGCATTTTTGGGTGCTCTATAGTTCAACAGTTTTACGCCCATCGGTAGTGTCTTTTCCTATACTCAGTATTTCCATGTAATATTTGGCCAACACAACCTAACAACAGAACAATATATAGCAGTTATAGATGAAAGATTGAATACCTTGTAATTGGGTTTCTGAAGAATTTTTTTTTGTTCATTTCTGTGCCTGTTTTCAATTTTTCTACACCAACTCCATTTGAAAAGGAAAACCCTCCTTGACTTGACAAGTGTTTCTCCAAATTTAATAAAGTGTATGTCTGAATTCATTAAAAATAAAATGTAAATTTGTTTTTATTCCTCATTTCCAACTTGGACACTCAGATTCCACTTCTTCAAATAGTGCTCATGACTTGGGTTGTAGCATATGCTGCAAGCATATTAACCGATTCAACATCCATTCAAAATCACAAGACAATGTAATTTGCATCAATTAACAATATATGAGTAATAAACATTCAAAACCTCCTTTATTCCATAAGCGCCTCTTTCCTTGTCCAACTGAGGCAACAACAGCCGCATAGCAGAGTGGAAAGAGTCAGTCTAATGCAGATCAATAATATTAATTAATTACAAATGCTACTGCACCATCCTTGCTCCTTATCCCTTCTACTCATTTAATTTCCATTTCATTTTATATAAATCAAACCTGCAAGCTCTCTTAAACACTCCAGCCTGCTACAATCCCCAAACGCCCACCCAACCTTCCAGATTGGCACATGACCTGCCCACATGCCATGCGCAACTGCAGGAATGACCGATGTCTGCAGGGATGTAATCCACGCTCAGTGTCTATGCACAACAGGTGACTAGACTAGTACTGGAGGCAAGACAGTCATAATTCAACAATCGAACTTCAACTCTCACCAAATGAAGGTGTCAAAAGACCACCCTCTCCCTACTCCCCTGCTTCGACACCCACCGCTATTACACCCCTTAAAGAGACGACAAGCAATCCCTGCCCCCCCCCCCCCCCCCCCGAGGCTCGAGCTCATCATGAGATGCAAATAAGTGACCAGCTGTATTTTGTATTTAACTAAACATACCTCGCCATCGAGTAAATTCACAGGTAAAAGGCCTACAAAAAATTAATCTTATTAAAACACTCAACTGTTTTGGAAAGTCCCGTGTAGCTTTCCATGCGTCTCCCTCCAAGAACTGACGAACGATGTTAAAAATCTTCTTTTTCTTTTCAGTTCCTGACGTAACTGCTATCTTTTCCAAAAGGAAACACAACATCATAAAACGGCACCTGAGAAGCTACTTCAGCAGAAGGAACTCCCGCCATTTCGATTGTACGTAAACACGACCTTCAAGGCAGCCATCTTGGATGTTAGAGCCGAGAGGACGCTGGGGCGAGCAATCTCGAAATGAATCTTGGGATATCTTTGTATGTGCCTTGTAGTTTTCGCCGACGCCGGAGTTCAGCAAAGTTAGTTTTAGTAGATTGAAAAGCAGCCCTTAAAAAGGCCTAGCTAGGCCTAACACCATCAGAGACAGGACAGGGCTGAGTGTAGCCCGTGAGTTTTGCAACTGTATTCCATAGTGACCGAAATGAGCGGAGGTATCTGTCACTGGGGACCCCTACTAGCCCTATCAATCATAATATCACTGTTTCTTTGTGGACTGTATTGTACATTGTTATGGTTCCCTCCGTGGACTTCAATTGCAAGCGCTATTCACTTGTCTGTATTCATGTCTTGGCTGGTTTCTTATAATGAATTACTTTCCTTAAATCAATAATTCTTGGACCTGGATATTTACCATTGGGTTGGAGAGCGGTAAGACTAGCATGTAATGTAAGGATCAATTCCAAAACCGATCAGGCTTTAACTGCCGAATACCTGGCCACTCCAAAACACTTCTTGAAACAGTGGCTTAATGCAGCTACCAAAATACCACTATAAAACAATGGCTTAACACAGTTAAGCCTGGTTTACACGTATGACCGCAAGCATGAGCATAAGTGTGCACAAGCATAAGCACAAGAAACTTAGTGTAAACCGGGGTGACGCAAGCACAAGAAACGTAGTGTAAACTGGGGCAACGCAAGCACAAGCATTTTATAAGCATAAATGCAAGCACAAGTAAAATAAATTTTTCCTTTTTCTTGTGCTTATGCTTATGCTTGCGTCGCTTGTGTAAACCGGGATAATGCAAGCACAACAAGCACAAGAAAGCGTCCTCCATATTGGATGATGCAATATTGATAAAAATTTAAAGGCACTGCGCCTGCGTATGTTACCTTCAGTTGTGCTTGTGTTTATCGCACGTGTGAACACTCTAATGCTTGCATCGTAACATGTAAACCAGGCTTTAGGATTAGGACCGCAAGCATGTTACATGTACATGTACGTAGCCCTGTAGCAACATACATGTACGTGTAGCTATGTAGCCACATATAGCTGCATAGCCTGGAAGGTATATACAGTATTTCTATTTCTCATTCTTAAAACATGAATAAAGGTAGAAGCATTAGAAAATAAAGCTTCCCTATCATTTTTATATGGAAATACCCCAGGGCTGTCATTAGTAGCCAGCAACAGGCTATATAACCGACAACTGCATTGAAGATGGCCAGCTACTTAAAGTTTGAAAAGAGTTAAAAGATAACAGCTACGGCAGGCTATCTAGGAATATTTGACTGGCTACTTTCCTTGTGTAGCTGGCTGCTCAAAGCTTAGTGACAGCCCTGCCCCTTCCCCCAGGAATGGACAATACCAGTACATTAATTTATTCTTTTGAGTCTGTTTGTACATCCCAGATTGTTCTTGTTGTAGGATGATGATGAGTCACAAGAGGTTTTACAGATGTGCGTTGTGTGTAATGGCTACAAAGCACCAAGAACACATCACTGCAGCAAGTGTGGCCGGTATAAATCATCTATTACTTGTTTTAACTACAGTTGAACTTCCTCTAACGGACAACTCCCATAGGTGTACAACTTTGTCAAGGTTGCAGCCACATACATTTTTACTACACTACATTTTTAACCTCTCATAAGTGGACACCTCTCCTAATACAGTAGGACACTTTTCTTTCGGTCAACCCAGAGGGTGTCCGCTTATGGGAGGTTTGACTTTAATAACAAAGCCAACAAAGTTGTGTGCTCTGATTCAACAGAGTGAGAGTGAGCGTTGTATCCATAACTCGCGAGGAGTTCAGATTAAAATAATTATATAATATTTAGTGGGCGCTTAAAATGTTTGAAACATCCAGACGAGCCTGGCCATACTTCAATTATAATAATAATATAATATTTAATTATTACATAGGGAGATGCTCACACGCGCATTACAAGATATCACACTAATTAAAACAATAATAATGTACTAATTACAAACTTAAAGATTAAGCTGGTATCAGCAAGCTACTGGAGCACTAAGCAGCCCAGTTGCATCAACCAGAGAGTAAATGTAATTAAAAGAGAATAGGATAGACTATTCCATTGATGTTATTGTCCTGGGGTAAAAGGACAGGCTATAGGAGGTGGTTGATGTACGCTGCTGCAGATAACAGTACATTACATGTATAAAGCTATCATGATGGGTGTGTCTGGCTCTGCGCAGTACAGGTCATAGGTACAATGTAATCCGGGGGCAATTGATATTAGGCCGGGTGGTAGATCTCGTATAGCATCGTGGGATGGGCATCAGTTCTGCATTGCTTGAGGGATCGCCAGCCTAGGTGATTTGGACCTAGACGTGTTATGATACCTTTTCAGTGACCATCGATATCGTGCAGCTTGCACATTGAACCATTTTGATCTTGTATGCGCCATTGGATGTTTGACACCAGACCTGGGATCCCAGATGGTAGCACAGTATTCAATTTGAGGTCTGACAAAACCCATGTCCCGCAGTACATTTTGTAAATTATTATAAAATTTAATGTTCATTAATACACAATCATGTATAGAGCACTAAAGTTATGACATCACAAAATTAAATTTGCGAAATTATGAAATTTGATCAGCTATTCCGAGGAAGCATGCCAAAAAACGTCCACTTGCCAAAAATTAGCTCTCCGTTGCAATTTGCGTCAAGATATGGGCACTTCAGGTTTTAATTTTTCACATTATACAAACCATTCTAATTTTGCATCTGTTCCTTCAGTTTAGAACAGGCCCAAATTAGAGAGGTTTGAATGGGACAGTATTAGATAAAGATTACTGCTGTATGATCAGCCACAAAATTTCAACTTGTTAGCACGAATAGAACAGAAGATATAGAGGTTCAAAGTTTGGCGATGGATTTTGAGGCTTGATAAAAGTATTTTGAAAATTTGTGATGTCACCCTTTGCCACTCTATTACAGCTCAACATTTAAAGTAAATAATTTATATTCATTTGTTTCTCTGCAGGTGTGTCATGAAAATGGATCATCACTGTCCTTGGATTAATAATTGTGTTTGGCATTTGAATCACAGAGCATTTACACTGTTTTTTATTTTTGTTCCCATTGGATGTACACACACCACTATTATTTTAATATCTTGTTTCCTGCAGCAATTTTATTGGGTAAGTATGTTTCTTGTAACTTTTTGTATGGTAGAAATTAAAATATAATTTATGTTGATTAGAATGCCATTGAGCATAAATTATCATAAATGAGCATAAATTAGTATGCCTGGACTAAAAAAATTACTTCCTTAGAGAAGAAAATTATTTGACGTAAGCTTGCTAATAGGCAGGGTCCTGTCATGTGACCATGTCAATCATAAAAATTCTGTTATGTACGAGAATAAAATGGGGGTATAAAATCAAAAGAATGTGATGAAATTAGACACTCTCCGCACTAAGCATTTTTATTTGAAAAATTATGCATACATTGGATACTTGTTAATATGCTAGCTGACACTTTGACACATTCAACTTTGCTGACACTTTGCAATAAATGGCACAGAACCTGTGCTGTCAGTTATAAGGGATGGACCATTTTATTTTTGGGAGGGGGGTTGGGCAATTACCAAAAGAAAATTCCTGCACAGTCAAAAGTAGAGAAAAAAAGGTGCGAAAGTGCCAGCTCGCTCAACTCACTCACAAGCAAATGAGGTGAAACAGAAATTCGAGCTGCAGAAGAAAATTGCGCGCAAGCCCCCCGCCCCCCCCCCCCCCTAAAAAAAAAAAGGTCTCTCCCGGACACAACAGATTGGGTTTCTTAGTCTCTAACAAGCATTTGTAATCCTTTCTTGCTAAATTTTAGTGTCATGTCCTGCTAGTGGGTGTCTAACCGACGTATTGTGTTCCAGCGTAATGCAGTTGTATCATTCACAATTCTATCGACCTGATAACCGTCACTCTTTTGCATTGGTTTGTCTGTTGGGTGTCACAATATCATGTTGGCCATTCTTCTTTATTTGCGCAGGTACAGATTCTTGCATAAATTTATGCAATATTCATATAAATGTATTGTACACATGTACTCTACTATGTGTAACAACACGCTGCGTCGCCGATGGAGGTTGGTGCCCCAATTCGCGGGCTGAAAAGCCGTCAAAACCCCCCAGCCTAGAGAGGTCATGATCCACGGCAATGATAACAGTTAACGTTATTGCCCCAGTGGCCTTCCCTAGCCGCCACCTCAGCCGACAGCCCCCGCCCGACGAACACAACCACCTAGGGCAACGCCGTCCACACTGAACGAACGAAGTACAGTGGATATAATAATAAACATCCATCCCGTAGAAATTATACAAGACGTAAATAAATAAAGTAAAATAGCCGTAATGGGAGGTATGGATGGGACGCTAAAAAGAACAACCACTGCACCGACACAGCGAACAGCTCAAAGAGTGACGAAGACCCGAAATACCGGACGAAGCCCGAAGGCAACGTGGAAATGGCAACGGCATTAGCGCGCTGCACTGAAACGATCCGGGCTGACCACCACCGCTGACTACAATAGAAAACACTCGTGTGCAGCTGAGTGCGAGACGATACAGGACAAGGCCAGGAGTAACACTACCGCGAATCCCAGGGAGCCATCAACACAGGCAACCTTATGAAGGTCACGCTAAAACGCTACCAATACCAGGCCGTGCATGTAAAAGCTAACGTAAAATATACCAGGAATCGCTATACGCTCCTTGAGAGCCTAAGCCGGGAACGCTCACACAGAGATATCGCCGGGGAAACGCTACCGAAGCAACGCCAGGGCGATACACCAGGCACGCGGCAATGGATACGCTGTCACTTCTATGGGAATGTCGCTGAGAGTGCTCAACAACAATGCGTAGAGAACTCCGAATGGAAGCAGGGGAAAACGCTAACGAGAACCAGCTAAAACGCCCGAACGCCCCGCCGGCTCCTATATTAACTAAGTTAAATAATATTTAACTGCATTTAACAACCGCGTTCGCCGATGGAGGTTGGGTGCCCAATTCCGGGCTGAAGCCGCAAACCCCAGTCCCAGAGAGGTCGACACCCCAGTGGGCCTTCCCTAGCCGCCACCCAGCCACGAGCCCCCCCACCCCAAGCCGAAGGGGATCTCCGAGTTGGGAACCAACTCCGAGCATAACGGGGGGGCTCGGGGCCGGTTGGCGGCACGGCCCCCCTATAAGCCCAACCTGAGGCACCCAACCCCCGATGAGCGCCACCTGTGTCAAAAACGAAAAAACATACCCGCTACAACAGCTGGTTGCTAACCCGCGACAATGGCACTGGACTGGGGTCCGGATGTGAGAATCTGTTAAACGCTTACACTGGAACCATCGGCCTAAGGTCTTGATAAGGTGATCTGGGATCCGTCCGCGCGAGAGCTGCAGTAGTAGCCACGCACACCCCACGCATCACCCCAGCCCATGCGACAAACTGTGGCCCGAGAATGAACTCTGAATAGCCGGCAGGACTCAAGATGGATTGTAGCCCGTCGATGACTAGCTTCTGAACTGGTGTTAATGGGCCGCCCTACTGCGGTACTGGAACACAGTGACTCTAGAGCCGAGCCGCGCAGGGTTAAGTAGCTATTAATCGCCACGACAGTGCAGACGAGGCAGCGTCGCCCCGGCCACACATAAATGTCGCAACCCTTTCGAAAGGGGTCAGTCTTTGGAACACTTGATAGGCACCTTGAAGCAGGATGGATTGACCCCTGAGTGCGGCCTGAATATCACTGATGGACATATGAATGTTGGAGTTGAATGAAGAGTTAACTTGTAAATTCACCAGCCCGTAAAAAAAAAAGAAAAAAAAAAATAAAGCCAAAAAATCCCAAGACAACAGGCAGCACCAAGCATGACGTGGGTCTGGGTCTTTTCAAGTCCAGGGACTGCTGAATAACCTTCAGAGAGTCACTTGTGATGAGGAGGCGAGTCGGACTAGCTGAACCTTGAACGCCGCTTAATGCCCCGGAGGAGACGTTGCAGTCTGAAGGCAATTTACTAAAGGATCTGCAAACTCCTCGTCAATATGGAGGGAGCATACCGCGGATAAAATATACCTTAATGGAGGAATGGTTCAAGCTGTCAGCCAGCCACGCACATGAACCGCATCAGAGTTTGCTCATTACGGTCGGTAATCGGGGAACCGTCGGGGCCCATGCGACCGGTCCTTCGGCGAGCAAATTCAAAGTACCGACGCTGGGCGGAGAGGTAGACACGACGAGTAGCTGGGCCTAAGCCTGGAGCAAGTAAAAATGACACCTCTCTGTTAAACGACCGGTAAGACTGCCAGAAGAGACTGGGGGAACTGCTTTCGGCTGGTTGTCTGCCAACGGAGCCAATTTGCTTGAAGTCGCTGAAATTGAAAACGAGAGAGGGCATCAGCAATCGGATTGTCCCTTACCCCGGACAGATGATGAGGTAAAGGAAAATGACTGACGCATGGCAACCATGGTGAGAGATACGCAGTAAAACCATGAGGTTGCGGTCCGCTTAGAGGTGCCCGAATTCAGCACGGCCACCACCGATTCATTGTCGCTGAAGAACTCCCACCCGCCTCGAGACGCATAATGGACACCACACGTGAGCTGCTACGACCACTGGAAGAGTTCCTCTTGTAGGCGAATTGACAGTGGATGTTGTTGGTCCTGACCAGGCGCCGGAGAACCAGTGCCCATACGAAGATCGCACAAAAGATAAAAAAGGGGAGAAAAATACAAGAAACCAAAAACACATAGCCCAAAGACAGCGGCGGCATCCGATGACACTTGAAAATCCTGGAGGGAGCCCAGGTCAGGGGTTAGAAAAGAGGCTCAGGCCGTCCTCAGCTTCTGAAACACTCTTGCCACCAACGCTAAGTCCCACCAGGAACTCCTGATTAAGCCGAATGGGTTGGTCCTCCCGACGGAACGCACCGAGGAGATCATCCATTCCGGCGAAGGAAAGTCCGACCTTGAGGAGCGATCTTGCACGCATGATGCAAGTGACCAATCAGTGATTCCAGCTCCTTACGCTTGGCAGAAATGTCTTGACGCCCAGGAATCCAAGCAGCGAGATAATCCGAGCACGCTTGGATCTCGGGAAGCCGGGCCTGGAGTTTATCAGAGCCAAGCTCGATCCCAAGTATGGTCGGGCAGGTTAGACCGGGCCCTCACAGTTTATCAGGTTTTAAAGGAAGACCCAGCTCCGCGCACGAGATCCACACACGACGCGCAAGTTTGTTGAAACAGACGGGAGAGGCCTGGCGGCCGGAGGGTGAGAAAGTCTTCCAGGATAATGACGGAGGAAGTCTTTCACGCCATGGTTGTGACTCAGCAATCCAACTCCACCATATCCGCCACTGACGTAAAATAAAATGGGGCCCGAACGTAAGCCAAAGGCAACACTAAGTCCACGAAAAAGGAGTCCCGCCATTTCATCCCCAAGAGGGAATCTGTCCTGAGGGTGAACTTCAACGTTTCGATATAGTCGAAGCAAACAGTCAAATTTGCCCATAATGGTTTCCGCGACCTCTGGCCCATAATGCCTATGATGAAAGCATCAACTGTAGACGTACTGAACAGAGAAGGGAGACTTCGGGATGCCATTCGTTCACATGACTTCAGAGAGACGCTCCGGCCCCGGGCGACGAGAGATCAAGGATCAGGCGCCATTTGCCCGGTTGGTTGTTCTTCGGAATCACCCCGAAGCGACTGGATTTGGAGATAGGGGAATGTAGGACTAGAGAAGGGCCCCGCAGATCCTTCGCAGGGCGACTTCCGATTGAATGTACTCGTCGATAACCCCCGGGTGATGAACCAGGGAAGAACGCATGTTCGAGCGAGGCTGACCGCAGGGAGCCCACGGGTGATGTGAAACCGATGTGGAAGCCATCTCCTTAAGCCAGGCAAGAACGTACGCAACTGCCGATCTGTCAGGGTGATTAACCAATTCAAGCTGGAACTTTGACAGAGGCAAACTGGACCCCGGTCAACTGGGGCCAAGGGCAAAACATCTCAGGACCAACGCCACTACGGGACTGCTTTAAAGAACTGGCCCGTGTCCCGCAGGCTGAAGGGCCAATAAAGGGAACTGGTAAGCGAATATGCCGAAAAAAACGTTATTTACACTATTTACAGGTACATGAAGTGAGGCCCGCTGGCTCAGAACCGCTTCCCCAGACTGGCGGGGGAGCGGGAACGCAGGCCCAGTTGGAGGGCGGGAAGGGCGAAGGCGACTCTGGTATGCTCTCGTCCTGACCGGACTCGTCACACGTGACGGAAAACGGCATCTCCCAAGGGCCAGAGACAGCGACCCTGGTTCACAGGAGCGTAGACAGATTCGTAGACGGTGAACTGAGGCTTGGGGGTGGCCGAAGGGGCTAATCTGCTGTCGGCAGGTTTGTAGTGAGGCGGCCGAGGGGGAGGGGGGGGAGGCGACGCTAAGGTGAAAGTTGTACAGGTCCCAAGTTCATCCGAGACCAGTCGGCCAGGCCCGAAGTGCCGCGGCGTCAGGAAGGCGAGATCGTAATCCTATCCACGCCTGGCCTGGATGTTGACGTGCTGTTTGAATTACCAGCAGCTTGTATTTGGTAGTGATCCCCCTAGCGATGCGGGTGGGTGTTTCAGAGACACCAACTGGTAGAATAGGTGAGGGCTTCGGTCGGGCAAGTTATGGAATGTCCTGTAACCTCCACCACACGCCGTCGGGATGAACGATACCACGAGCTTGCCACGTCCAGAAAAGTTTGGGGTTCCATATCCGCCGCACACCCCAAAATTAGCCTACAGCAAGTCTGGCCAGGTCCACAAAATAGCCGGGACCGTAATTTTTGGCCACCAGCCTTGTAGGGAACCGGAGCATGCCCTGGCCCCACCACGAATGCTTTCTCGGACCCTGGGAGGCAGAGGGGACAGAACCCAGGTCAACCGAACTGAACGGCATCCCAGTGGAAAACAGCGGCGCTGTGACCGAGTCCACGAGGCCGTGACGAGCTCAGCGATGTGATGGCGCGAAACTGGCGTAAAAATGGGCACGAAAGGAGAGCGCACGAACGGCGGGGCGTTAAGCCTACCTGCACTCGACACTTGGCCAAAAGACCCAGCCTGTTGAAGCGACCGCCACGGGAGGCACGAGGCCAGGAGAGAGGTTCGTAGCCAACGAGGGCGCAATGACGACCGGGTTGGCGTGCAACGCCCGACACGATGGCAGGCAGCGTATTTCCCAGTGCTCGAGCCACATCCTCCGCAAACCCCTCTGGAGACAATTTTGGTGAAGTCAAGGCCTGAGTAGACACCAACATTCGAGAGGATTGGGCAGAGCGGTACCAACCACGGGTGAAGTCACGGTAATCGCCTCTGAAACCGCTACAGAGCTAATCGGAGGATTCTGCCGACGTGTTCGTGGGAAGAGATCCGGCGGCCAAACTGTTGTACGTAAGAACGCGGCGGAGGAGTTAAAAACCATACTGGTCAGGACTGGTAGACAAACGCTGTTCACATAAACTGGCGGAAACAACGTCCTACAATACCCAAGGAAGCGCGACTGAAAAGAACGCCAAGAACCACGTAAGACCACTGCCAAGGCTCCTCAGACGCGAGAACTTAAAGGGTCAAGTAAGCCACTGCAAAAGCTTGGAGACGCTAAACAACACGAAAACACGGGAAAGCTGAATGGGGAAGCCACCTGAACTGGCGCTGAGACTGCCTGAATAAACCACTTGAACGCTTGCGAGATACGATAATATAGTCGAGCGAAAACCACTGAAAAATGATTCGGGACGGCAAAAGACAACCACTGCACCGACACAGCTACACGCTCAAAAGTGACGAAGAATCCGAAAATGACGAAGCCCGAAGGCACGTGGAAATTGCAACGCATACCGCGCACTAAACGACCGCTGACACACCACGACTGCCACAGAACACTAAACGCTGAGGCGAACGATACAGGACAAGCCAGGAAAACAACTACGCGAACCCAGGGAGCCATTCACACAGGCAACCTTATGAAGGTCACGCATAAACTCTACCAATACTCAGGCCGTAGCGGTAAAAGGCTAACGATAAATATGCCAGGAACTCTATATAGAGCCTAAGCCGGGGAACGCTACAAGAGATACGCTCGGGAACGCTACCGAAGCAAACAACGCCAGGAGGCGATACACCAGGCACGCGCGCAATGGATAGACGCGGGCACGCTATGGAGTATTCGCTGAGAGTGCTAAACAACAACGCGTAGAGAACTCCGAAGGGAAGCAGGGAAAACGCTAACAGAACCAGCTAAACGCCAGACGCCCGCGCCGGCTCCTAGTAGTTAACTAAGTTATAATAATATTTTAACTGAGCATTATAAATTACAAGCATGTGCCATTGAACTTTTCTGGGTACAGAACCAAATTTCCTGGTCTCCTGGACAGTTGTCAAATCTCCTGGATGCAGGTGCTGTAGTCTAAAATTCTCCTCAGACTTCCATATTACAGTGCAACTACTCGAAGCGGGCCAGTTTGGAAAAGAAAGAAAAAAGGGGAACCAATCAAAACGAGAGGTGGTAGGTGGGAAATCTTTATTTAAGCAGGTCTACACTTCCAGTGTTAAATTTCGTTAGCAAAGTACAAACTTATTGTTTGTTTAAAATTGAATACGAGTAGTCAGGAGTTGACATATTCTACATTGAAAGGTTTTTGTCACTGACTCGTTTCATTGTTTGCATCTAGACGTTTCGCCTATAGTGCTTATAAGCCTTCCATCAGTAATGATATGGGACCGTTGTTACACGTTATTTGACATAAACGTAGCACGAGGCTTGTTTGCGTGACCAAACTATTGTTTGGCATGCTTCAACAACGATTGGTCAGTTTACAAAAAAGGGTTGCCATTCTTTGTTCTCAGTTACCGTTTTTGATTGGTTGCTCTAGATACTGTTAGTTTTTCTTCAAACTGTCTTGCTTTGAGTATAGGTCGCACTGTAATAATTGAGAGGCTGAGGGCATTACCAACCTATGATTGATTTTTAGGACCTTTTTGTTTAATAATAAGCTTTGTCTGCGTTTTTTGAATGTGACCTAAAAATTAGTTACGCAACATTTCCCCGTTATTTTTTCGCTATTTTCTCCTTCGTTTCAGAGAAAATAACGTGTGGACAAAACTTAATTGTTTAATGGCGGTTACGCTTTGTAAAGAAACTCCGCTCGTCTTTTGTCATTTGAATCTCTCGGGATTGGTTTGCAAACCAGCAATCACAGAAATATACGTCATTTTTGCATATTTTGATCACATTGTGATGTACAAACGTTAAAAGTTACGTCTTGGGTTATGATTTAGGGTGGGGATTAGGTAAGGCTTAGGGTTGGGTACTTAGGGTTAGGGTGAGCTTTGGTTAGTGTTAGTTTCGGTGAGGGCTAGCTTTGGTTAGGGTTTTATCTATCTTTGGTTAGGGTTAGTTCTGGTTAGGGTTAGCTTGTGGTTAGGGTTAATTAAGCTTTGGTTAGGGCTAGCTTTTGGTTATGGTTTAGGTTTAATAGATGTTCTTCACTAACAAACACGAAAATATGTTCATTTGCTTAATCTAACAGGCAAAGTTGTTCGTTCTAGACGTACAAAACATAGCAACTGAAGATGTCCATTTCATGCTGCATTTAAAAATACAGCAAACCCAGTGTGTTTGTTTCTTGTTCGTTTAACCCATTGGCGCCTGACGACCTTTACGCGCGCGACTACACCTAAGTTTTTTTCCTCGGCTTTTTTCAACTCAGAGTTTCGAAGTTCAGGCTTTTTCTGCGTGCAAGTTTATCTCTTGTGAAGAGTCTTTCTAAGGTCGCCAGTTCGCACTGATGGTTTTATGATTATTATCCATATAAAGGAGACAGTTTTTAATAGCTAGAGTAATTGAAGGAATCATTTCTTCCTCGAATATGCTGCGTTCGTCGGCTTCTATTCTTCTTCTGTACAGCCCACAACATCTCTTATTAAACGTCAGATTACATAGTGCAATGCATACTGGGTAACTGCCAAGCAAACTGAAACGGAATATCGTGACGGTGTAAACTGCAGGTTGCAGGTTACAGGTTGCAGGTTGCAGGTTGCAGGTTGCCAGTTGCAGGTTGCAGGTTGCAGGTTGCAGGTTGAAAAAAAACTATTAAAAACTAAAAATTAAAAAAAAATTAAAATTAAAAATTAATATTAAGAAGAATTAAAATAATTAATAAAAATTTAAAAATAATACTAATAAAATTAAATAAAAAATGAATTAATAAATGTTCCTTTTTGTGTAAAAAAAAATAAAAAGAAAATATTATCTTGGAAGATTTAGAACTGGACTGGACTCTTAGTATGAGAATTTGGCGAATTCCAAAGTTGACCAGAAGACTTCCGAAGATGTCCGAAGATTTTCCGAAGAATATCCGAAGTTGACCCGAAGATTTTCGGCAGAATTATCCGAAACGAGAACATCTGAAATGCATATGGTTCCTCAAATTCTCATATTTACTAGAGTCCAGTCCAGTTCTAAAATCTTCCAAGATAAATCTTTTTTTTTCCTTTTTTTATAAAAAAAAACACACAAAAAAGAGGACATTTTTTTGTTTAATTTTTATTATTGATTATTTTTAAATTTTTTATTAATTTTTTAGCTATTTTTAATATTTTTTTAATTTGTAAAAAAATTTTTTTAAATTTTTAATTTTTACTTTTTTTTTTCAACCTGCAAACCTGCAACCTGCAACCTGCAACCTGCAACCTGCAACCTGTAACCTGCAACCTTCGGTTTACACCGTCCGAAGCGGAATATGGCTCCCTCGCAAGTCAAAAGATTTTATAAAGTCTAAAAGCAGGTCGCTAAACTTCGCCAACATCTTGCCCTGTAGGCCCGGTGCCTTGGCGGGTCCCGGTCCACTTAACATATTAATCTCCAGCCCAAAAATACAATTTTTGTGCCCGGCTAGAACTGACCTGCTTTTAGACGTAGCTCTGCTTTTGGATCGACACAATCTCGGGCGAACCAAGTTTCGAACGTGTAGGCGCTGAAGCAGGCACTCTTGGAGCGCGAGTATGGCGCTTTACATTCACTTCTTTCGAATGTAGCATGTCAAGTTAACCGATCTCTCATACTTAATGATGTCCATTTGATCACCAAAACAGGAAGCTTTTGAGTTTGAAATTCCGTGCCACAGGTTAACGTTTGGGCGATTACATTTTGTTTTCTCCGATACGATACGTGGCAGAATCAATCGATAATTTGATAACCGAGGTTACTGAATCACACGGGAAGCTATTTTCCCCAGGCCTTACGCTCGCTCCTTTCCGTACGAAAAGGATAATATTATTCTTATTTAGTTTCTATCTCCATTGCCGCTGTCACAACAACCTAAATATTTTGATAACTCACAACGACTGATAAGGGGCAGTGATTTCATTAGTAAATCATTGTAACAACGGCCATTTTAATACCGTTTCAACTGATCTTCATTCATTGTTCCAAAGTAAACAAAGTATTTTTTAACAAATGCATTAGACGCGGCCATTAAAAAACGAATGTTTTTGTCAACACGTTATTTTCTCGAAAACGGAAGGAGAAACTAGCGAAAAAAATAACGGGAAAATGTTTTGGTAACTAATTTTGTGTCACATTCCGAAAAACAGCGGCAAATCTTATGGAAAAAAAAAAGGTCCTAAAAAATCAATATAGGTTGGTAATGCCCTCCGCCCTTCCAATTGAATCACGTTAAAATAAACTAAGTGAAATCATAATCATGTTGGAGGTTTTTGGATACCCGGTCTTGATTAGCAGAGAATTTTAAAAAAATTTTATTTCTCATGTTTTCGCCTCCTTAGTTTTTGTATATGATTGAGAAGATATAATCAAACACTTAAGACAGTGGCTGAATCTAATAGGCTTATATTCATTTTTTTTTTGCCCAGGGGGGAGGGGGGGGGGGAGCTTATTAATTGGAAGGATTTTTGTGCTTTGTAATTTGAGGGGGCTTATTGTCACAGGTTGTGGCCATCTATCGGATGATGCATTTTTGGTAATTTTTTTTCGCGTGGTGTAAATGTTTTGTTGGAATATCTTTTTGCGAGAAGTTTTGTTTGGCGAGATCCTGAAAAAATATATTAATTATGCAAACATATGAGAAAATTTAGTGCTACATGATTTGACATGATTGTGGCGGGCTTCCAAGAAAATATCCAATCCATACCCACCCCAATGGAAAGGTCATTGGAAATTCCCGAGAGGGAGGGGGGTTCTCAAAAAAGCGCAATTTTTTAAAATGATGAGTGATGAAGCTAAACTGGAATTCCATTCCAGGGGTGGGTGGGAGGGGTTCAAACCAAAAAACCTCGCCATGGGGGAGGTCCACATTGTAAGAACTGATCAATAACTGGCTGCTGGATTATGATGCGAGTTTAGGCTGTTGCAAAATAGTTATACTCAATATATCCCTCTTGAAAAGGCGTTAGGGTAATAAATTATATTAATAAAAAATAATGTCTTTGTTTTCATTTAAAATCAGTTACTATTAAATTATCAATGTGTTTAGTGCCTGCAATTCTCTTTAATTTTCTTTGTCAGATAAAAGGAATATTAACAAAACGCAGAACAGCCTATAGAAGCATGGATAGTAGAAAAGGTTTGATGTGTTACAGTACTGTACATGGCATTAATTTACTGGCTTTGGCTATTTGAACTAACAGTTGAACCTCTCCACAATGGCCACCCTGGTGCATGAATTGAAATCTGGCGCATTAGTAGAGTAGGTGGCCCGTTATAGGGGATGTTTCAATAAGAGTATTTTGTGTTATGGATTCGGCCGCACGAGTCCCACCCTGGAACGGAAAATCCTGGCTGTTGTAGAGCGAGACTCAGAGGCTGGTCCCAGTATAGAGAAGTGGCCCGTTTGGTGGAGGTTCGACTGCATCCAGTGGAGTTGTGGATTCAGACACTCGTAGTGTCGTGATCAAATTTGATAATTATTCTACTGGAAGTGAAACTGACGTTGTAAAAATACCCATTCCTAAGATGCTTTTTGTGGAATAACCTCTTTTGTATTTGACTGTTCAATTTTCAGGCTGACAAACCTCGTACAGATTGAGAAATTTTTCAGATAACCTTATAATCATGGTTGGAAAGAAAATTTCAAACAAGGTACTACTGATTGTTCCCCTCCCTCCCCCCGCTCCCCTCTCCCCCCCCCGATCAGCTTAATAAGTCTCTTGAGTCATCTTTGGTTCTCATTCCAATATATTTATTCACCGATCACGGTTGTTTGTACATGTAAATATATTAACCAGATCAAGCACAAGGGAGAGCAATAGACTGTTTCATTGGGTTATCCAAACACCAAGAAGAAGTTTGAAAATATGAAACGCACAACAGAGTATTTGTTTATGAACTTTTGGGATGGTTTGGATAGCCGATGAAACACTGTCATCGATGTTGTTTGCTATAGTCTCTTCTCAATCGATAAGAATTGACTTATTATAAGGAGTAAATCAAAGAAATTAAACATTGTAAATTAATACGTCTCGGTTGTGTGTCTAATTCATTCAGACCGGGTTTCTATTACAAGACCTCCAGCCAGCACCCAGCACACGGTTATATGGTTTTCCTTTGTTTTTAACTATGATGAATTGTTATTAAAATGAGTTTTGAGAAAAGGGTTTCATTACGATTTTTTACAATTACGATTACAAATCTTCTAATGCTCGTTTCTCATAATTTTATAATTTAAGGAGTCTTGTAGACTATTTTTTGATTCATTGAGGCAAATCTAAGCAGCCGGGTATTTCCTTTTTTGTTTTGTTTTGTTTTGTTTGGTTTGTGTCCTGTGTTTTTGGTTTTTTATTCATAGCAAAATCAGGTCGTTTAGCTCATCAAATTGAAAGATGTTGTGTTAACCATGGACTACTTCCGGTGTGTGATTAATGCTTGAGTACGGTGCAGATGGTCATTTTTCTCCCTCTTCCTCTTCAATCAATCATCAAAGGGGGTTCAAGATGTTTAGCTCTTAATGGTACAACCAAAACTTGGGTATGCCCCTGGGTGCCGCGAGCACTAGTATGGCCTGGGCACACGGCACAAAATGGTGATGATGTTCCCACCAAAACAACTACACACTGGAAGTACCCAAAGGGTCAAGACAAGGAAGAAGACCTTGTACTCCTCACTCTATGTACTTCTCGGCCACGGGTCAGCCGTGCCCGAATTCTGGCTGGGTACTTGAAAAAGGTGTGTTGCACATTAGTGCCGAGCGAGAATCGTACTCAGCGGGCACTGCTCGGGCACCAAGTGTGAACATAGCCTAAAGATCTTTTTCCTCGTTTTCACACAGGGCAGCTGGCAAGACAGTGTCGAAACAACATCTGTTAACTCTAGGCTTATTTTAGGGTGGTTTTTCTAGTGAAAATTGAAATGTTGTTATTCAATTATGCGGAAGCCATGCTTCAAAGTACACTGAGTTATCTTAGGGCCAGGTCCTTAAATATTTTGACTTGTGTGTTTTTTCCCAAAAATAGGTCATAACGTCTCGGCTCCAGATTATGTTTAGGGGATGGAATGACTTGGCCTGTTACTTGAAGGATGCGATCAAATTCACATTGAACGGTATGTTAACTGTTTTTCTTTTTTCCCCCTGTCACACTCGCTCTGTGCACTGTAAAATAGAGACGGCCTGTTTACTACTTTTTGTACAAGTTACATGAGTGATTAATTTGTACTTCCCGCCTTGCACAATTAATTTTTCATTTGGTTTTTAAGTTTAATGAACAGTTGATACTCTTTCCATCTTTTTCTTCAAAGAAATTTCCACAAGTTGCATGAAAAATCTAGTACAAGAGTAACAATCTTATTTCCTTCTGAAATTATGTTCCCCTTCCTCGAATAAGCATAAACCTACCTCGGCCTCAGGATCCTTAAAATGCAGACTGTGACCTATAATGAATGTTTCAATTAAGAGAAGAATTACTCCCAGGTTTATTGTCAAGTCATGGACTTGAACAAGGGAAACCTGGAATTTGAAATAATTCCTGGGTGCTTTTAAATAAAATCGGCTAAAATACGTGTACGGTAAATCCACTCAAAAAAATAGTGTCTTTGTTTCTGGACTTGGCTATCCTTGTGTTTATCTCGCCACAAATTTAAAGCATTTTTGCACATGTATATCTCTGGAGGCCCTTTTTTTTTAATGGTTCAGTTTTCCTGGTTTTGTGGGGCAACTGTATCTCAGTTTGCTCTGGGGCGATGGCTTATTCGGTCGAGGGGCAATGTTATAATTTTTAATTTGGAGATTCTATAAAACAATGTTCTTAACCTGATTTTTGTTTTGTTCTTTCATCAGAGGGAGCAAATACAACAGAAGAAGTTGAAAAGGGAAAGAACAGTAAGTTGAAAACTAGTGAAAAGACATTGGCTAAAATCCAGAGGAATTGCATTATGGTAGGGGCTAATCAACCAATCACATGCTTGTAATCTTTGACAAGTCTTTCTTGGTGGAATCAACGTGTGAGAAGATAGGAGTTTTTCTGTGAGATGTTTATTCGCGGTAACCTGGCTAAAATCCTGCCATCTTATAGCCTGCATGGCAGGCATAAAAAGGGGAGGGAGGAGGGGAGTTTGGCCCAATGATCGTGCTTCGTGCTCACTCCTCGCGCTTCGCTGATTTAGATTTCAGAGTGACTTTAAGATGTAAACAAAGCATTTTAACACCCGAGAAAAGGGTGCAGGCATGAATCAGAATTTTTTTTTACGGTCAGTCGGGGCGATGGGAAACCAAACATTTTATGGGATGGCCTAATAGGCATGAAGAGGCTGAGTGAGTAATAGGTCCGCAATGCGTGCAAAGACACTATAATTAATAATAATTTAATAATTTAATTATAGCGCTATTTCTAAAGTTCACAACGCTTAACAATATGTATAAGTTAAAATTAAATTAAGATGAACAGATATAAATGGAACTAATTAATTACATAATAAAAAGCTAAAGTGATTAAAGGAGGTGAATATTAAGCAAGTTTGAAGATAATTATCTAGCATCAATTAGGCCCGCAATGTGTGCGCAGATGCTAGATAAAATTTGATGACAAAAGTAGTTGTTACGCTTTGTAGAAAATGCCACTTTCTATACTCCTAGCTAGTCTCTTCCTGCTAATGGAAACCAGAGTTAGGCACTCGGCCTGATAACTCTGATAAGCCACCTCAGCTTCTAGACAGACTTGAACCTTCTTTTACATCTTTCATTCTTTTCTGTTGGCATGATAAAAGGTTTAGATATGTTGCATGAATTTATAGTCTAATTCTTGATTTTTCTTTTCTGTTCTGTGCAGATTTGTTGTAGCGTAGTTAAATCCTATAATGGAAACATAATAGCATGGCGTGAGGGACTGAGAACATGCTTATCCCACTCCATGGTCAGATGAAGCCTCGTATGAAACTAGAACCAGGAGAAGTTGTTTTTAGTGACACGCTGGAGGAAGTATGTTTATATTCACTTACTTCAGACTGTAACAGTATTGTTAATAGTTTTCCAAGGTAGAAAAATGCCAAAGAGATAGTAATCCGCAGGGGTGTGTGTGTGTGTGTGTGTGGGGGGGGGGGGGGGGGGGGGGGGGGGGGGGGGGGCCCTTCTATATAAAAGTAACGGGGGTGATTGTCATGATACCGCGAGTGTTTATTGTCCACCGATAGAGTCACCTTTTAGGGTATTAAGCTAGAAAAAAAAATACGACAGGAACTAGTTTTGTTTTGGAATTAGTACATGTACCTCTTAGGAGTGTTGTCCAATAATTTCCCTACACACGCTTATAAATAGAACTAAGAGATATACATGCATGTGTTGGTGGCTTGTTTCTGCTCTTAGCGGGTAACTAAATGAGATGCACAGACCGACTTCCGCTTTCACGGTCTGTACGGATTGTATTGTAAGGCTACTTTAAGAGACCGTACCAGTTCGTCCCTATTCGACATAAGCGGAGCTTAGAGGTCAAAATGAATTTGAGCCACACCACAAAAAATAAATTCTGGAACCTTTTTAGGGTTTCTTTCAAAATGTCCGACAATCACCACCAACAGTTATCCCCGGGATAATAATAAACCATAAAGGAACAAGTGTGGTTAGGATTGGGGGAAGATTGCAGTCAATGAACTTGACGAATTTCGTTCAAGTTTCGCCATCCGTGACGTAGCTCCAATGACAAATTGAAGCGACCTAGGAGTATTGATACTGAACGTCCCCCTGGATGGAATACTAATCCATCACAGGTTACCTGAGGCGGTTTACTCAACAACTTATTAACCCTCTCCAAAACGGTGATGAATGTGTAACAGGGACTTTTGAGGAATTGAACTCCATGGTTGAGTGGGAGGTTCCCTGCTACTCTCCGGGATCTTTTTATATCTAGTGGACCAAAACATCATCAGGAACATGGTGTTTAATGTTGATCCTTGACTCACTCAAGTACAGGCAGAACTCTAATTACTAAAAAATAAAATTGTCATGAATAAACATTTTGTAGCCAATCGTATTTTCGTTTCGGCCAACTTGGTTCAACTTGCATAAGCCATAGTTAATAGAGGGAAATGGTTATGAAGCCCGCCAAACTTCAAAGGAGCAAACAAAGAGGCCAATATTTTATGTTGGAAGGTCCATGACCGTGGCACGTCTTTTGTTTTGCGCTCATACACTATGCATGAATTACGTAATCGCAACGTTTTCTATTGGTTAGTTGCTTTGAACACACGTAACCATCTATTGTATTTTGTCAGGTTTTGTGCACGGTCAACCCCCAAAATAGCGAACAAAAACTTATAACAAAGAACTTTGCCGGGCTTCATAACCATTTCCTTCTATCAACTATGCATAAGCCTAAGCAAATAGAGGAAATTCTAAGGATATTACTTTTTCACTCCCTTAAACAGCTCCATTTCTTATTCGAAGGCTTTGTTCTAAGAACAGGTGCAGAACAGCTATACAACTAGCTTTACGATTACAGAAGATTGCGCTGTTTCAGTGACATGAACTGAAAATCTACTTTTTTACCGAAAATGTTCCGTAACAAATGGATGAATAGTGTTGACATGGCAAACTACTGAAAAAAATTCGCCGAAATTAAATACTCGCGAAAAAAAAGGTGCCGCGAAAATTAAACGCGCGAAATTTAATACCCCTATTACACAAGAAAATTGACAACTGTTAATTTGGTAAAATACAAAGGGTAAAAACTGGTCACAATTCTGTCCGTAATTTATGCATCTCCACATTCCTCCTATGATTCGTCGTTTTCTTACAATTCCTGCATATTGCAGTCTGATGCAGTCGTCAAAATTGCCATTCAACAGTACTGTTTTTCCTTCAACTCATCAATTGAACGCTTTACTGGTAATTATGAATAACGGATTTTTTAAATTGGTGATTAAATTTGGTGACATTTTCGCGAAATTTTCGCGAAATAGTACGCGCGAAAATTAGTAAGAATAAGGTAATCAATATTGACCAAATTGGTCTTGTGTTTTGTTGTCAGGCGATGGTTGTATGGTGAAAAGTCCCATTATAAGTTACCAAGTGTGGGTAAGTTTAGTTCTGAAACTTTCTAATGACAGAAGCAAAAGGTAAATGACCTATTGTCCACACTTGTACGACTTGTCTATAGTACAGTGTACCAGCAGCTGTGTCCCACTTTGAAAAATAGGTTTTGATTCTTCCTTCTAACGAGTCATCCCAGCGTTGTGGTATATATAACGCATGTATATAGCCTGTGGAACCCTTTATATATAATCCTCAAACTCATTAATAATTCGTTCAAGCAAAGGTAATCATAACCGTGTCGGAGGTTTGGATACTCGGTCTTAATTAGCATCGATTTTTTTGTACGATTTTTTTTCTCCGTTTACTCCTTAGTTTTGTTTTTGATTTGAGAAGATATATCAAACACTCGAGACAGTGTTTTCATCACATTTCCAAACACCCGTCGTCGAATTTCGTCAAAAATACTCCGCTACACGTCATATTTTCAACTCTCTTCTCGGTGTTTGGAAATCGGATGAAACACTGTCTCTCGTGTTTGATATATTACGTAGGCGATTTCATATATACATGGCTTAGGTGACTAGATATGTATTATAAGCTGTTATGTTTGTGTTTGCAGAAATGACCGATGAATCTCTCGGTAAAGAAAAGGGCTGGTTTCCTCGACATTGTGTTGTGAGAACAAAAGAGGAAGAAACATTCTGCTGAGTCTAAGAAAGGATATCTAATAGGTCTTTAAACTGTTTTGGGCCGATTATATAAACTAAGTGTGAGTTAGACCTGGTTTCTGCCTGAATTGAGGTTTACACGGGGAATAGGTCCTTTGCTTTAATACGGTCACATGACCATGTCAATCATAAAAATAGGTGGTAGTACAAAATTGTTGCCAGAAATAGAATGAGTCAAGATGAAATTAGTAAGGTTGCCATTTTGAGACCGCTGTTACTCAAGCGTGAGATTTTATGGTAGTTTAAAAGTTCTAAAAATTTAAAGGATTTGTATGCTGGATGGCAAGCCCATTCTCTTTCCATTTCTGGCAACCATTTTGTACTACCACCTATTTTTTATGATTGACATGGTCATGTGACCGTATTATGCGAAGGGCGTATTTGTAACCACAACTAGGCGGAGTCTAAATTGTATTGTCATCCCGGGGGGGGGGGGGGGGGGGGGGGGGGGGGGTTACTCCCGTCAATTTAAGATAGATGTGTGCCGCGAAGGTTCTTAAACCCTGACCCTATTTACATGTAAGGGTAGAAAATTCGAAAATTGATGAAAAGTGACACCCTATTTAAGGGAAAAAACGATACCTCAGAATAGTGTGGATCAGGTCGTTTTTCTTTGCCTGCGAACACAGCCCGACATCCATCGCTGATAATTGGCTGATAAAAAATGAATGCGCAACACGAATTAATGAATGGATGTCCGGAATTTTCGGACATCCGGTAACGGCTGAGAACCAGAGCCTCCGTTTCGCCAACCACGTGACCAAAAGAAACAGAGGATCTGAGAACAAGAATGCCGTTGGGTCAATCAATCAATCAATCAATCAATCAATACTTTATTTAACCACGTCTCACCCAGGAGCTATAAAAATAAGCTCGTTCAAACGTGAACATGGCCCCCGTTTATTCAGCGGTTACCAAGTTTCCAACTAGCGTGTAAGCGTGTAGCGTGTATTTTATTGTTTATTAATAAACGTGTTTTCGAGGAAACCGAAAACACTTTTAACAAGCTGACTGTATTTGATTTCACTGAAAATATAAATCTCGATACAAAAGTGGTGGAAGTCCGAAGGGTAAACGTTTTTAGATTTTCACTCTCTAAAATTATATTTCCCTCGATTTTGAGTCATTTGGAAAATTTGAACCGATTTTCCGTAAAAACGGTGTGGTCTGGATCCGTTTGCCTGCTGTCCAATGCAATGCGTTATGACATTTATTAACCAACCCTAAGGGGGAACTATAGGCGGGGACAGGAGCCCATTAGCCGGAGCGAGCCAACTCCGACACTACGCCTATGTCACAGCGTTTTTACAGACCGGTTTATTTTTAGATTCCTTTTTCCCGGGAAAATGTGTTTCTGGTCCCATGTGTAATATGAAATGAAATAAAATAAAAATAAAAAAGATGGCGACCATAATTGCGTTCTTTGTTACGCGGTAACGCCAATTAATGATTACAAAGGAAAAACGTTTAATTGTCTGGCGGGAATACGAATTCGCGGGAAAAGCGAATCTAAAAATAACCTGGTCTGTAAAAAACGCTGTGAACACGAATCCATGTCCAGTTTGCTCGCTCCTAGTGATGGGCTCCTGGCGGGGAGCAGTGTACAAGATCAATCCACAGTACGGAAAAAGATTGGCGGCTGAACATTTTACCACAATACCTTGCGAACCTAACACAGCCAATAGGCACATAGAAAGCCGTATTTTTTGCGAAATTCGTCCCTGTACTATAACAACATTGTCAGATGCTAGGTTTGACGTTGTTAGAACTTTTCTGTGCGTTTTTATGAACGTTTTTTTAGGGTTTTCGTGACTGGTAAGTTTACCCATAATTCTTAGCGCGCCATCTTTTTCCGTACGGCATACGGTGACATCGGTGAGACTTGTAGAACACCAACCTCGTCCCCCAGAGGGCATCTCCGCTTTCAAGATAGCGGAGAGCAGGCCGAAGAGCAGGTCACGTGACCACAAAAATTAGCCAATCGCGAGGCCCGCCAGCCATTTTGAAACAATCAAAATCTCCAATATTTTTGGAGACACGTGAACCTGCTGTTCGCCAGGGTCTTCTTCGCGCCCACCCACCATCTTGAAAGCGGAGATGGCCCGGGGGGACGAGATTGGGTAGAACACGAGACAGACTGAACACAAACGAGCGACGAAAAATAGTGACGTCCATCAACAATCACGGGATAAACTGCAGAATACCTCGTAACTCTAGCTTCCTCAGGGTAGCCACCGGAATAATGCCTACGCGTAGCCACTTTTCTAATGAACATTATAGAGAGCTATGAATAAATTGCGACGGCGTAGCTACCATTTCCCAAATGAATAATGGCTACGCTGTCTGAGCAAGCACTGGAGTGAAGTAGCCTGCAGGTTAAAAGGACTGGAACACGATGATTTTTTTTCCGCGGCTACGCGGCTATAAATACGTTCTTTAATCGCTGACTGATAATTCTTTCAGGAGGAATGACATGATATACGAGAATCTTTAACTTTGCATACACATGCTCGTGTTATACATGATTGCTGGTTTGCTTGCGGTTCGTTCCACTCAGGTTTGCTTGCGGTTTCTTTGGGGTTGAGAGCGTCAGTGACGGGGATAGACTTTGCAAGATGGCGACATCACTGGTATTCCTCCGGTTTTAAAAAGCGTCAGTTCTGCATAAAAAGTTAAAGACATGCAGAACGCAAGTGAAAACAAAACATTACGTCAATCCAAAGACGGAACGAGGCCTAGAAATTCTTGATTAAAGTTTTTTACTATGGCATGTAAATTTAATTGATATCTGCACGAAAAACTTGAAAGAGATCCAGCCTCCTCCTCAGGCACGTTCGCATTTGTTTTTTGCGATTGGACGAGCGACTGGGCACGAGCCCGAAGCGCGAGGGACCATGGGAAGGGGAAAGACGAGGCACGAAGCATTCTCCGCGATCTTTCGCCTTCCCTCCTTCCTTTGCGCGCTCCATCTTCTTCGAAATAAGAGAGACGTCTGGGTACGAGGCTGAAAGAGATCGTCGTCGTCTTTATGCATGTATAGCGCCAAATAAATTGCTATGAAGACAATGTTAGTGGACCAGGGACATGTTCCTACTTTAACTAGAGGTTTGGGCGCTATCATGAACATCACATCAAAAAGTCAAAAGCCAAAAGACATGTTTACATCAATAGGAAACCTAAAAATAATGGTCCAGTTTTTGTTAAAAATTACTATACTAGCGTACTGGGGGTTTTAAACAAAAAACCGTGCCCGAGGGTGTAGGGGATTATTAATTTTAGTATTTATCTGTCCCCTGGGTACGGGGAATAGGTGGGGATTTGTACAGCGCCTGCTGATGTGGTGTCAGCGGTTGCTCATATCGAGACAGATCCCATGTTCGTTTGAGACAGCTCAGGTGACCATTCTCGACCCCAGAGCTCTTCTCTTTTGCGCATGACTGACGGCGAGAAGAGCTCTGGGGAACCCTGCGAGAGAGCCTGTTGTTATTGGCGTTTCGGTTGAAACAATAAAAACAGTTCCGATTGGTCAATCTCGGTACGTGCGTTTAAATTGAGTTTTCCCTGCGGCTGGGGTCGAGAAATGGCGCGGAAAAGAAAAAGTTAACCTTGAGCGAAACCCCGAAAAAAACCCGTGTAATACGGACGAAAATATTTTGCCGTTGCTGCAATTCTGGTCTATCCAACATATATGATCGCATATAATTGTTTGGATGAACTTCGAAAAATGAAATTGTTTTATTTATCGGGGATTTGGACGGTTTCAAATGCGCCCACTTGACGGCTTAATACAATTGAGTTTTCGTCAAAATAATTACAGTCACGGCAGTCCTAGAATCAGTCTTTACAACGGACAGCAAAATGAAAGTGAACTTACCCCTTAGTACACATAAAATGGCTAATGATAAACGACGGACGTGAGTGTCCTTCATGGAAAACTACAGCATGCATTCAAAGAAACTATCGATCATTTGAATTAATTAAACTTGCATATCCCGAGAGACACGCCACAACAACAATAGAGCCACCATTTTGGATTTGGATTGTAGAGCATGCGCTGTCAAGTCAAAATAGCCAGATTTTGGCTACGCTTGCGTAGAGTTCCCCAGAGCCTTCGCGTCTTGCGCAGACAAAAAGTAAAAAAAAACGCGAAGGCTCTGGGGTCGAGAATCTCAGGTGAGTGGTTTTTATTATGTTAAAATCTTGAATTTGCAATGATAATTTTAGGCCATCCACCATCTAAAAGCGAAACAATACACAGAATGAACATTCGTGTGCAAGCTAGGATGTTTTTTTTTTTGCATATTTCCTTTACGCCCGATAAGCTAACAATCCTCCAGATTTAATCATGTTAGCCCCAGGGGTGGGGAAATTTAAGACTTTTGTAAGTGGACAGCATCCCCAGGGCTGGGGGAATTTGACAACATTTGATTGAGGGTTTTTTCAAATCCCCACCCTGTCCCGGGGTGGGGGGGGGGGGGGGGGGGGTTAACATTGACTCCTGCATTCTAGGAACGTTAATTAATTTTTTAAGGAATTTTGCGCGCAAAAAGAAAACACCGCTGACCAAAACGAAATTGATCGCTTTGCAAGTTGTGAGAGCATGGTTCTCGGTCCCAGGCCCTGTCTCTATTCCCCCTCCCCCCCCCCCCCCTCCCCCCTGCTTGCTCTATCTTCAGCAATGCTACGTCACGGATGGCGCATTTTTTCAAGTTCGCCGTTCGCAATCCGTCTTAATCTTCTTCATTCTCAACCATCCTTGTTCCTGTTTGGCTTATTATCACCTCTTTGGTGTTTTTCTACCTTAGTTAACTATTATTTTGAGGCTTCTTCGATTTGAAGGTGATTTTGCACTTCGCAAAAATGACTTAAGATATCGTGATGTTCTAGGCGTTTCGTGTACCGCGAATTTAGTAGCCTGCGTGGCAGGCGTATAAAGGGGAGGGAGGGAGGGGAGTTCGGCGCGCGCGAAGCGCGAGGAGTCGGAGCGTTTTGACCAAAAAAGCAGCAAAATCCCCGTGATAGTGCCCCTTTAACAAGAGATTACGTCATAATCTCTTGAAATTAACTAATGTCGTTTGATAAAAATTAATCGCTATTTAAAATCGCTAAAATATTCTTAAGAAAGTATGGAAACAGTGGAAATATTACTTATTGTAATAAAGTTACGCTTTCTTACTTATTTCTAAGAATGTTCTGTTAAACATTAGCAAGTTATATCTTATTTTTGTTGCTGCATTCCTTATAAAAACATACATTCAATCTTCTCCCGCAGTATTGCAGCTCTAATACGGAACAAATACGCTCTGTAAAGGTCGATCAAGTACGCCATTTTTAGCCATTTTTTTAACACCGCCAAAATTAGCTCTTGCACGCTCTGCGTGCCTATGTGTCTGAAACTAGGTTTCTTCGATCAAGTTCAGAAGAAGAATACCTTGATTTTAGACATGTTATCTATAAATATGCGGGTTGCATCGTCCCAAATCTGCCAAATTGGCTCAAAAATGACGGAATACCCTGCCACACAAAAGATCTTCAAAGAGACAATAGATATCAGGACATGTAGTCTACAAGCCATAATGGGGTCCCGTGGTGAATAAACTGTATGGCTCCTCATGAATATTTTAACCTATTGCGTATCAAAGTATGCACATTAGAATACTTAGGGAAATAAATGTAACAGGATGGGGTTTTTTGACTGCGTATCCGCGTGTCCATTTCAAAATATACTTTATAGGGAAATCAAAGAAAATTCTTTGTAAGGATCTATTCATACAGCCTTCAGGAATGCCTCGAGTTGAAGAGGTGACGAGGTTTTCTACAACTTACTTGTAATTCAAGTCAATTTTTTCCATTTAGAAGATTAATGTTTCCTCAAACCTTCTTGACCTTCTTAAAAAAAAAGAATATTTTTTTTTTCTTTATATGTCGGAAGAGCCTGAGGCAAACATTTCAGACAGTACATGTACCCCATCTATTCTTCTCCAGTTATAAACAAAATTAGACTCTCATTGGCCCGTTCGATGATTGTAGAATTAGCTTATAAACCCAGAACTTCCCAGGTGCAGCTATCAGTTTCATAAGCGATTGTTTATTGTCAGACAGTTTTGAATTCGCGGACAATACATGAACAATTTATTACAATAAATCCGCAGGTCCATATGTACAAAACACTCGAGAAGTGCGTTACGCACGCGCGCTACAGCACTCGACAAACTGGGTTTTCGACATGTGACTTGCTCAGTCGACATTTTCCACGAACTGTGGGCACGGAAGCTGAAAAGCTTTACATTTCGTTTATTGTCACAACAGGAGATGATGTCTAATGGCGTCTTTTTGCTTATTCTCGTTTCTGCAAGGTAAGATATTCTGTACTCAAGCGAAGCGAAAAGTAAAACAGTATTGTCAAGTCACTGTCAGAAATCGAACTAGCGACACGCTAAATCTTTTGACATTGCAAGTTACCCAGTTTTCTTTAAGCTTATATTTTTTGTAAGCTTATTAAATACGCTTCGTGTTCCCATACGGGCTGTGATAATTTGGAAATGGCTGACAAATAGCACTGAAGACTACACAATATTGCGATATGCCCTTCTTGCGCGCTATGCCGTCCATGTTTATTTTTGATTTTGAGCATAGGCTAGGGATGCATGCAATTGGAATAAGCTTATAAAGACTGTTTATTTTCCCTCGTCAATGTTGATATGAATGTACCGAGAAATATCGAACTAGTTTTAGGCAATTAGACCGTCGATTAACTTCGTTACGAACGTGAAGTGTTGCTTTCATTTCTCGTATTTCGTTTCACTAGCTAGGTGTACCATTGCAATACAAGCTCACTATAAAATGCCCTAACATGCAGCGTATGTCAAACGGTTGAAAACAAGGTTCGCCATAAATCTCTCTGAGTGGTTTTGAATTTTTTTCATTGAACTAAGCTTTCATGGTTATTGTAGAACAGCTGAGAAGCATTTTAAGAGTCGCTTCCCTTTTATACCACGACTGGTCCTTATAATTAAGTTTGCACATCTCTTCTTCATATGTTGCATGACTATTAATGAAATTCGATATACTCGTCCCAGCTGCATTTATATATTGTCTAGTTCGGATATGTCATCCGAGGAGAAGAATAATTCTTTCAAGTCCAGCTCGTGAATTTAAGCTTACTTGTGATAAAAAAAATATTGCTTTTTAGATTTTAATTTTCCCACTGTAGTTTTGTGACTGAAGAGTTGTATAATTCTTGCTGGCTTGAGATCAAATTTAACAAGTACTCAGCTTATTTATATTAAATTACAGACGAGTATTATATTCAGGGTCAATCATACAGTGAAGTAATTTCCAAATCAACATCTGGAGCATGTAGCACAAGGCCAATTTGAAATTACTTTGAATATTAATATTCACAAGACACAAAAACATATTAAGTTTCTCTATCATTTCCATAAAAGGAGTCTATTCAAGTGTGTTGTCCGAAATTGAAACAATTTTATATTTAGCTGCTTATGCGCAAGTCCCGACATAGTCAATCGATAAAAATCGGTATCGATTGATCGGTAAAAATCTGTAAATTTGATTTGATTGATATCGATTTTATCGATCAGTCGGTAGAAATCGATGACACAGGTACACTCTGGCATTTATTTTATCGATTTTTCTTGATTTTTACCGATTGTTATCGTTACCCTGGCTTCGGTCATTGTGTTATGTTCTTGGGCAAGACACTTAACTCTCACAGGGCTCGAAAAAAATTTGAATTCCAGCTTGCGCAAAGGGCAAGCAACTCTCAAATTTTGCTTGCCCCTTGCCCAGGTTCTTAAACTCATTAATAATTCATGAAACAAAAAATAGGAAATGATACACTGGGTTAGGCCTTCAGTTTTGCTCTCTGTTCTACCTACGTGTACTGTAATGTGTTTTTGGTTTAATTTACCTCCAAAGTTACAAACTGGTTTGCAGGGTTCCCTAAGAAAAATGTCTGGTAGAAGGTGCTTGTACCTCTCACCAGAGACACAATCCATCGGCATACATGACGTATTCAACGGTTTGCAATGCATTACAGGGATCCATTATTCGCAGTCGTCTGGTCGTCCGTGACGACCAAAACATCGTACGGACGACCAAAATAACTTGAATACTCGTCCTTTGGACGAGTAAAATCTGAGTCCGTAATTTGCATATGAGTACCTGCCTTCTATTGATTCCTCGTCCAACTGGAACTTTCAGAAAACATAGACAAATTTGCAGCTTTCTTTCGTGATCGAATCATAATTTTGGGCGCCATGTTTGATAATTCGGTATTTTCAGGAGTCGCATGATCGCAGGCTCAATTTTCATGTTGTCAACCGCTGTTATTTCTCTGATGTACTACAGCATTCAAACGCGAAAAAGTGAAAGTGAAGCTGGCGAAAAAACAAGCGAAATATGACAAGGAGGAACGGCAGCGTGCCTTCCTACCATCGTGCAGAAAAACAGGCCCTGGCTGAAATTTGTGCCGCCCTGCATTGCTATCATCATCTGCCACATCGCAAACTGCTTCGGCTGGAGGCAATATGTTTTGCAAAATTTGCCAGTCAACGTCCCAGTTAAACAGATCACTGGCCCAGAAAAAAATGTTTTTGTAGATGCCGGCTGCACTGTGACATCGCTTCGCCTGGAGTCCATGAAGATCCACAAAGCGTCTTTCAAATCACTTAATAACGCGGTCGTGGCCGCCAAACGTCGTTTGTTAACCTACATGTACATTGTAGCGCGATGCATTATACAACGATGTTAATAAAAAACGCAAACGTTTTTAACATGTAGCCATTCTGTCGCCTTTTTTTTACCAATAATTCTCTACTTTTGAAAGGGCAACCAAAATTTTGCCAGGGCAAGTATGTTTTTTGGAATACTTGCCCCGGCTGACGACTTTGAGAAAAAACGAATATGGATCCCTGCATTATAGGGCGATTTTCAAAGATGGAAGTTTACTGTTTCAAAATAATATTTGCTGACGTGTTTTGGCCCATATGTATTTCTCAGGATGAAAGCAAAAACAAGACCAGAGAAAATTTTTTTTTAACTTTAATAATTATTTATTGTACGTGTGACTGATTTTATGGCAAAGTTCTAGAACTGAAGAAGTGCCAGGTTTCCCAGCTGCTTGGTGAACTGTACGTATATTAGGGTTGCAGCCTTGTTCTTTATAAGTAGCCTACATGCATGTACATGCAGATATCTCCTATTTCCTTGTAATTTTCGTCAGGCTTCATCTAAAACCCTTGATTACCCATGACCAAATGTGCCTAAAAATTTTTGCTTTGTTTCAAAATCATCATTTTAAAAAATTTAGTTGGCTGTGGCTTGCCTGGGGCAAGTGAGCAGAGAAAAGTTACTTGAATTGCCTGACAGGAACATCTAGTTGTCCTGGACGACCGGACAGGGGTTTTGTCAAGCCCTGCAGGTAACCTGCAATGGACTAGCATCCCATCCAGGGGGAGTAGCAATACTCCATAAGTCCAAAATAAGTCCAATAAGTCCAAAATCCTCATAAATACATACCGGAGGCCTGGATGAAACCGCAATACATTTTGTACATATATGCATATATGTTATTTACCAGGCGGGAGGTCCGTATAGGAAAAAGGCCATACTCAAGACGGAAGGCATAGTTTTTTCCTATACGGAACCGACCTAGACCGGTAAATAAAATATAAAATTTATGATATTACATGATTAATGTGTTTTTGTGCGGTATGTCAGTATTTTAAAAGCAGCCTGGCAGTTTAAAAAAGCTAAGCAAAATTTTCTGCCCGAGTAAATTGCGAAGGTTATTTGTTTGAAAAATAATGGAAAATGGCCTGTATGACTTATTTTATGTGTAGAAAGAAATGATGGCAAATTTGTTAATTTTTCACCTGATTGGAGTGCAGGCAATGTCGATGTCCAATAACATAATTTATGCGTCTTTGATTCTAAATTTTATTCAATTATAATATTATTATTCCCATGGACATTGCATTTGAATTGGTTCTTAATGCTGGTGGTTTGTTAGAAGTCAACAATAGCCTACTGACTTTCTGAGGTTCATATAGACATCTTAAATTTGTATCTAATAGTATGTTAAACACATACTCAGCTATTTCTAAATTGTGATTGTGACAAGTGCATATTGAGTAGGCTATATCTAGAATGCGCACCCACGTATTATTCGACCAGTATTTTCATTATCTTACAGTCAAAATACTCAGCGCGTTCCGGTTATTAAATAATATTGGAGAATAACTTTCATTAATCGCGAACGGATTCCGTTGTTCCTTTCAAACTTCCAAATTTAAATCGAATAATGCAATCATTAGCATCCATTTGAATATCGAATGTTGATTTCATTAATGGCAAAATAGCTCTTTCCATAATCGTGAGAGAGTTGATAGTAAATCAGGAGAACAAAGCGGAAATTTAAGCGGTTTCTTGATAAAAAAGACAGATTTAAATTGCTTCCACGACTGCAAGCGTTGACTGAAATTTGCATATTTAACAGCTAACTACCAAACCTTGTGCTCGAAAGAATGTCTGCTGTCGCAATTCGAGGTCTCAGGGTTTTTTTTGTAATACATCACTTTCAGCAAATTTCTGACCTTTCCACTTTGTTTTCGCAGCTTTTCGGACAATAGCAATGAAACTATAAACTACAGGTAGTAGTCCAGCAATATCGTGCAAAAAAATAGTCGAATTGTGCACTTTCTGTGAAAAGCACCAAATTTGGCACACTTGTAGTTCTGAAGCTGCTGATCAATTCTAGCTATGGACCCCCTCGGATCCATGACGGGGGAGGCAAAATTGGCCACCAGGGGGGAGGGGTGGTGTCATATTTTGTATTTCTTCTTATAAAGTACAAAACGTGATCCCAACTGCCCTAAATTAGGCCAAATTCCTAAACTTGGTTCACTAAACAATTTAAACTCTAGACAAAGTCAAGGGGGGTGCAAAGGTTGTTACCTGAGGGGGGAGGGGTGGTGATTTTTGGGATTCCTCCTAATAAGGCACAAAACGTGTTCCCAAGTGCTCCAGATTAGGCCAAAATGCTAAACTTGGCTCATTGAACAATTAAAAATATGTTCAGGGGGAGGCACAATTAAGCACCAGGGGGTGGGGGTGGTGACAATTTTTGTATTTCTCCTAGTAAGGCACAAAAACGTGATCGAAAACAAAACGTGTAAGTGCTCCAAATTAAGTCAAATTGCTAAATTTGGCTCACTGAACAATTTATATTATGGGACCCCGTCAAGGGAGTCATTGTGAAATGTTGGAAAAATAAAACATCTAGATGAGAATTATAGCCAATTGTCACCCTAAATTATTGTAGAAATGACCAGGAATCTGTTATCTTAAATTATACTGTCTCAAGAAAGTCGCCTACCAGGCTGTTAACACATTAAAGGAGAACTGTTCCCTGTTTTCTCAGTTATACATTTCCTGCCAAGTGCGTCAAGGTAATATCGAGGAGTTCTTCGCCCATGAAAACCAAGCCCATCCCCCGTCGATCTCTAAATATGGAGAACTGCGACTTGGAGTTAAATCCAGAGTTGTTGAAATCTCTAGAGAATCTGTCAACGGTCCCGACTAGCAACCAGCAAGTTCCTGTAGTCGATGCGTTGCTGATTGATGGCGCCGGCATTGGTTAACATGCTTGAAACCTTCGGTGCGCATGTAAAACTTTCTCTGATTATGCTGAGTTGGTTTATCTGCCCCACATAAAGAGCCAGTTGCAGAAGGTTAAGCGTCTAGATGTCATCTGGGACGATACATAGATGACAGTTTGAAAGCTCACACGCGCAGTAAGCGAGGTCAGGGGATCCGCCGTCGAGTCAAGCCTGATGTACGGCTTCCAGGCAACTGGAGTGAATTCCTGAGGGTCGATGCCAATAAGACAGAGCTCTTTCTATTCCTCGCCGACCAAACCGTATCTCTTCAGTCTGAAGACAAGACCATTCTCTCTACAAGCGACAAATGTGTGCTTTCAAACACGACCACAGACACAGCTCTCATTTCACCCTGTACCCACGAAGAGGCAGACACCAGACTTTTCCTTCATGCATCTGACTGCGCCAGAGGAAGGACACAAGAAGGTGATGGTGCGCACGGTAGATACAGACGTCATTGTTCTGGCCATCTCTCACATTCCCCTCCCTTGATGTCGATTGAGATGTGGATAGCGTTCGGAGTAGGGAAGCAGTACAGATTACATAAGCCGTTGCATGGACATTGTCAAGGCGCTAGTAGATGGAGAAAGTTCTCAGGTCCTGCCACACGTGCTTTCATGCTATGAACAGGATGCGATCAAAACGTCCTGCTTTCTTGGGACGGGGTAAAGGCACAGCCCTTGTGGCAACGTAGGGTATCTTTCAGAGATGCTACTGCCTGCGTTTTCAAGTTTGAGCAAAGTGTCCCCTTGTCTCTGAGAATGATGATCCCTCGAGACCATGCAAGTGATAGAGAGGTTTGATGGGTTCTGATGTATGACCGGGACAAGCCATCGTGCGACAATGTAAACGACAGCCAGGCAAGTCCCTTTTTTTTCGCAGAAGGGACGATCTCGTTGACAACATCCCGCCGACTTTTTCCGATGCACTGCTTTCAATCACAACTGTTTGTGGGGACGGACGAGTGGCTTCTACAAGTCTGCCGAGCGATAAGGACTGTTGGGGCCAGTCATTGGTATCTCTCCCCGAAATGCCATCTCCTGGAGACTGGGGGATGGAGCTAAATGCGACACTGGATGCGACACCACTTTGGACCACCATTCAGAGGCATCAAAGGTTTGCCAAGAGCTCTTGCGTTGTGGGTGTAAGTCGAAGAATGGCTGCACGGGACGATGCAAGTGTGTCAATGCAGATATGCCATGCACTGCCCTTTGTAAATGTGGCGAAAGTGCAAGTGAAGTACCTCGAAGCAGGGACATCTTTCAAGAGGCTAGATGGCGAAATGCAAGTTGTACAGTGTAAATAGGACTATAATATGTTAGTTGAACTCCCCTAGGATTTTCCATTATCTAAACCCACGTTTTGTGGCTTACAGACACAGACACACACAGATTAATCTTTATTATAAACATTACGCCGCGATGGCACATCTGCATTAGTATTATAATAAAGTATTGTTGTTTGTTTTGTATTTGGACATTTTGTGTTTTGAATTTTAATTATTATTGTTATTATTATAATTATATATTTTTTTAACAGACAAAAGTCAAGGCTTTGACATTGCTTGGCGCTTTCGAAGCAATTATAAAACATATCTAGCAATGGGGCCCTGCCTCGATTTTGATGGGTTATGGGGAGTAATGCCAAACAATATACACCCCCCATCCCCTCAGGTACAACTTTTGTCCCCCCTTAGAGCAATTCCATAGTTTTAAATTCCTAGTTCATTGAACAATGTTTAGCAACTTGGCCTAGTTTGTAGCACTTGGGATTATGTTCTGTGGCTTGAAAGGAGAAATAACAAAATTGTTACCACCCCTCCCCCCAGGTACAACAACCCCCCCCCCCCCAAACTTCTTGAGTTTTATCCACGGTTTTACATTGTACAGTGAATCAAGTTTAGCAATTTGGCATAGTTTGGAGCACTTGTGGCCAAGTTTTGAGCCTTTTAAGGAGAAATATCAAAATTGTACCCACCCCTCCCCCCTCGGGTACAAACGTTGCACCCCCTTGACTGGGTCTTTAGTGCAAATTGTTCAGTAAGCCAAGTTTAGCAGTTTGGCCTAATTTAGGGCACTTGAGATAACGTTTTGTGCCTTATAAGGATAAATACAAAAATGACACCACCCCTCCCCCCTGGTGGCCAATTTTGCCTCCCCCGTCATGGATCCGACGGGGTCCATAGCTAGAATTGATCAGCAGCTTAAGAACTACAAGTGTGCCAAATTTGGTGCTTTTCACAGAAAGTGCACAAATTATATTGCACGATATTGCTGGACTATAGACAATAGACGACTACGCTTGGTTCTTTCCTTCGTATTAGAATTGGCAAGCGTGACCTGTTTTAGCCGACTTGTCAAATATGCACACTTTCAGTCAACAGTCTGCTGGTTGGAAAAAAACCGTCGCAGTCATGGAGACAAATCTTCTATTTCCTTTTTCAACAAAATGATTCAAATTTTCACTTTCTTTTTGCCAGATTACTCATCACCTCTCTAATGGGAATATGGAAAAAGAGATTATTTTGCCATTAATCAAAATCAACATATCGATGATTCGAATGCGACGGCTACAGCTGATATGATTTACATTATTCGAATCTAAATTTGGAAGTTTGAAAGGAATAACGCAATACCCCTCGGTTCGCGATTAATGCAAGCTATTCTCTACAATAATAAGCGGAACGGCGCTGCAGTATTTTGACTGTAATTGTCGTTTTGTGTGAACAACATTTATGACATAGATTAAACCATTAAATACATGCTAATTCTTGTCTTCTTCACCTCAGAGGAAATCTCTGCAAAATCCCAAACTTGGCAATGTATATGAGACTTAACACAGTCTTAAACAGATGATGGAGTATCATCCTACTCAAAGAGTTTTCGGCGGCACCCCTCGTGTCGCTTTGACTATTTGGAGAAGACAGCTCTGGAAGAAAATACTTGAATCAATTGACAGGATCTACGAGCACAAGTTGACCAGCTACAAAATACATGTGAAAAGGTCGTCTATATGCTCCTACAGAAAAAGGCCAATGTTGATCAGATGTTGATTCGATAAAGAGACAGAATGTCACCTGCTGATATAAAAGAGCCAATTCCAACAAGACATTATATAATCTTGCTAGGAAGTTAGAATTTGGCCCAGATTGCATATCTTCTCAGAAAAGCTTACATCTGACCAAAGGTACAGTGAAAACAGTGTACAGTATGGCGACGCAATGTGCTTTAAACTGTCAGACTACAGGCGGTCACAGGAATCTCTGCTTAAATAACCTAGATTGACCTTGGACTTCTCAGCTCTAAGCCTCGGGTCTTCCAAAGTAGCAAGGGCTGGGTGCATATGGCCGACTTTATGTCGATTTTTTTGAGGATTTTTTCTTCTCAGGAGTTGCCTCCTCTTGGCCATGTGATAACAAATTAGTTGCAAAACACTCGCCCCCATATTTTGTTTCGTTTAAAAAAAAAAAAAAATACCCAACAGAGTTAAAAATGTTGTTGCGCAAGGAGGGACTCGAACCTTCAAAAAATAAGAGTCGTGTTGTGTTGTGAAGAAACATGAATGTTTGCCGGATTTTACCTGCTGTGAACATCGCTCTTTTATCGCTCCGCCGCTGATTTCATTGCTTCAACAAACAAAAGGCTTTCTTTCCAACAGCCTAATATTTAAAATAATAGATGTACTCAACCCACCCCCCCCCCCCCCCCCCCCCAAATCAAGTGTTGCGAGTCATTTTCACAGACACGAACCTTCATTCTCACAGACAGTCACCAATTCCAAACCATTGATAAGGGGGGTGAGGGAGGCGGAAGGTGGAGGAGAAGTGAGGGTGCGTGACTGTTTTTAAACTAAGTTTCAAGTTATAATCACCACTCGGAAAATAATATTATTTTCACAAACCTTCCTAGAAAAAAAACGGCCGAAACAGACCCATTTGTATACTTTTTCGTTTTGTCCACCGCCAGTACAAGTAAATCACTGTATGGCGATCATTTTTACTGTAAATCTAACCTTGTCAACACAAGTTAATTCCACACTGTATGGCAGAGACTATTTACTGCCTGCATATGAATTTCATTGTTCAAAGAAACAATACCTAAGGGTAAATTCTTTTACTAAGCGATACGGGTAACGTACAGAAAAACTGCATGTTTTTGAATACTGACAGTTATTTCTCTAAAATGAAGGAGAGAAGCTATTTGAAACAAAAATACGCGCGCAATGTTAGCAACTAATTTTGTAGGCTGACATGACCTGAAAACGAGGGAAAATTTTTTCTTGTGTAGCAACTATATGTTGAGAAAAAAGAAAAATTCCTCAAAATCGACAGAAGCAGGGATTATGGCACCCAAGCCCTTCAATTATGGTCACATAATATTTTTGCCACGCGATTGTCTGCGACTCCATTGTGAATTCTGTACCAGCATGGTAGTTCGTGCTTTTCCATCTAACCCAAACCCTAACACACCTTATCAGGTAACCATATCATCTCTACTACATATCAATAAAAAGACCTTTTGGTGGAGGACTATGTGTTACTGTAGATTTTGCCTCATTGCACATTACAGAGTACATTTTTTAATTCTTAGCAAGCTTGCTCGTTAATTTTCAGATGTCACAAGGAATGAAAATTTTTTTTTAACTTTCAAATTTTTAGTGTGCATCAGATTGAGTTCACTTCAGCATAGCTGGTGAAGTGATAATCTATTGATTCTGAAGAAGTATATAATAAAAAATTAGGAAGCTGGAAGCCAAGGTCGAGACCACTGTATTGAGGGGGTGGGACAGAGGCAAATTCTACAAACAGTGCACATTGTATAAAATTTTTGATTATAATGTATATACATAGCTCTAATAAATATGGTTATGCAACCGTTTAGGATCAGCTTATGTAAACCTGGGTATGACGGAACGTAACATTTTAAAGAAATGCAAAATTCTCCACGTTGTGCTTACAATAGCCTGATGTAAACACTCAAGCGGAGTTTGGGGGAATTTAAAAAAATAAAAGTATTACAGTGAAGATGACGCTGCCGTTGCCTACTCGACAAAGTTTTTGATTAATTTTTGACAATTTTTTGACGACTTTCTGATGGGTTCTGTTTGATATCACCAATCAAAATCCAAGGAGTGTTGGAGGCGGAGTCATGAAAATTTAAATGGTTTTAGTTTCTAGTCTAGTTCAAATGTGGTTCCACAAAATGGAACCCATCAGAGTTGTCAAAAAGATGTCAAAAATATTATTAATCAAAAACTTTGTTGAGTGGCAACGGTAGCGTCATCTTCACTGTAAACTCTTGAATTCTCCCAAACTCCCTCTAGTCTTGTGTTTGCATCAGGCTAGGTAAGCATTGTGTAAACTGTGGGAAATAATCCTTGGTAGACACATGCATGAATGGCCATCAAGGAAAATGTTTTATTACTACAATTCCCAGTAGACCGCGACACGGCCATTAAAAATTTAAACTTGAGGCGACTGAAGTCTTATAATGTGATAGCCGTTTTGTTGACCACGCGATCGGTAAACTGCGTGTCCTTTACTGGAAGTAAGAAAAAAATATCACCTTGATATTCATATTTGGGTGTCGCGGTGTACTGGGAAGAGTAGTTACTGTATTGAATTCCCTCACATGGTACTTAAATTAAGTTAATAATATTTAGTTCTATAATTTTGAAGAAAATAGAACAAATTGCCATTACATTGTAACACTCTTACTAGCTAGTTCACCCAAAAATATTTTCTGAGGTAACAGCAGGAGAAGCCTTTGCACCCTTCCATTCAAAGCCCTGTCCAGAACATATGTGCCAAAAACTCATTTCTGTAAAATATTTTGCTGTAGTGATATCAATTTTTCTCTGCCATTATTTGCCAAAACAATGAAAACCTGCTCATACAGAGTCATTGTGTCAATGATTTGCAATATTCAATCCATCGCCGAGTTTGAGGCCATAATGCGAGGTAAAATTACAACAACAAAAAAAAAACCAGTTGGCCGTATTATGAGGTGGCCATATTAAACTGGTTTTTATACAAGAGATTAAATGCGATTTCGCCGGGCCAAAAAGAGGTGGCCGTGATACTGGGGTGGCCGTATTAACGGGGTGGCCGTATTAATGGGGTGGCCATGCATAAGGAAGGGTTCCACTGTAGCTGTTTTTATATGAAAGTTCATCATCTGAACGGACAGACATCGGATAGTTCTCGAACAGGGACTGTTTGATCCAGAGTCCGACACGCTGCCTAACCATTGGCTATTGTCACACCTCCCACTTAGCTAGATCTATAGTGCAGGGTGTACTAAGTTGATATACCATTAAACTTACTTGAATTCATTGGCATTAATGACAGGTGGATGCATTGCAGTTAACATTACTAGAAAAGGATAAATACATATCAAGCTTAGAATGGCAGTTGGTTGATTGCGAGGCAACCATTACAACAGTGCAGGCAGAGCGGGACCGTCTTGCTCTGGAGCTAGACTGCACTTTAGCTAGAGAGCAGGAAGCAGACCTCCAGGCACTTGGAGCTGTTGGAGACATATCAGACTACAGCGATCCTTTGGACCATCTTGATTATGGTTTGGTGGAGTCAGGATATGTTGACGACATGCCGGTAAGGCGTGTCAGGAAGCAGCCTCGCAGACATTTCAGTGACTTGACCACACGTGGAAACTCTTATTTTGACGATTTTGGTGCAATCTTGGCTGGGAATGCAAGCCTTTCAGATTACGATGTGCCAACATTAGCAGAAAAAGAAACTCGCAAACTTGGTAATCTTAAAAGAGCAACTAACTTCAGTAATATTAATAACCTAGACGAGTTTGAGAAGTTTGATGACAGAACACCTCAATCCCCTATGCTCAGAAATGCGCAGCTACATGGATGGGAGAGTTTTGATGAATCAGATGTGGGTCCATCTCCATTGTATAAAAACAAATGGGATGATGCTGACGTCGACAGGTTTGCTGATGCTTGTGACATGAACGAAGATGAAAGTGATGAACCAAAAAATGGTAAAGAGCCTGACATGTGGAGCTTTACTCCAGATAGTATCATCAATGTATCTACTGGTAGGTGCAGCTGTTACTTTCAATGTACCTATATTTAAATATTAAATGTTGTATTGTCACAGTCTGGCCAATGATGTTCAAAAGGTGATTTAAATGCTAAAAGTTATGCGATTAAAAGTTAACCATGCTTGGTTTTACAGTGAGTGGGACACCCTTGGCATCAGAAAAGGTGTCTGCTTATGGGAGGTTAAAAATGTTGTGTTTGTATGTCGCTGGGAACATGACTAAGCGCCCACTTTATATGAGAAGTGTCCATCTACGTTAGGTTCAACTGTTGTAAACATACTTCAGAAAAATTTGGTGGATTCATAAACTATATAACCAAGGTTTTTGCAGGTTGCTGTTACACTGAAGCATACTAAATGAATATTTTGTTGTTGCAGCAAATTGTCAGCTTAACTATTCAAACTTTTAGTTCAATTTGTACGCATAATTGAAAAATTAATAAAACATACTAAATTAAAACAAGTCCTGTGTTGATTTGACAAAACGTACCTAAAGAAATTGACCATTATTTTTTAACCACACCTGACTAGTTTATTGGCCGTTGTTTTTTCCTTAAATTCGTTTCCGTCGTATTTGTAAGAGGCCAATTTGAGCTTGCTGAAGCTTAAGATTATCTTGTTGATGGACAAGTAAATTCCTTCTGACTGACGAGTTAATTAGTAACATAATATTAAACAATGGCAAATAATCTTAGAAATTGATTTTGTCATTGTCAAAGCAGCAGTAGCAGCCAAGTAGTATTTTGTGTTGAACTGTGGTCGATCGTTATAGTCTGTTCGAGAAAGTATTTCTTTATGAAATCCTTCTAACTTTCAAAATTTTATGTAGGTACGTTCTATTAAATTAAGACAGAAGTACATACATGTACATTTTGTGTTGTTTTAGGAGAAGAATTGTCTAGCCTGCCTGCAGAGCCAAGCGACATTCAAAGGTTTTCAAAGGACAGTAATATAGCATCTGAAATACCCACACTTGAGGACAACACTGTGGGTCAGCAAGTCGTCAGTGGAATCGTGTCTGTTCAGAGAACAGAGTCCCTGTCAGCTGAGAGGCCAAACCTTGAGGTTAATCATAAAAAAACAGCCAGTGATCCTGTATCAACAAATGAATCCTGCATTCTTCAACAAGAGAGTAACAATAACAAACAGGTGTCCACTGACAACAAAAACATGTCAAACAAGAGACTCGAGGAATATCACAAATGGAAGGTGTCTGGCTGTAAGGGTGATCCACCAGCCAAGCTAAAAATATCTCAGTAAGTCATCAGTCTTTAATTTCTTAGCATCACATAATATCTACACTTAAAGGGGCTACGTCACGGATGGCGCATCTTGAAAAAAATGGCCAATTTTTTCAAGTTCGCCATTCGCAATCCGTCTAAATCTTATCCATCTTCCACCATCCTTGTTCCTGTTTGGCTTATTATCTCTTTGGTGTTTTTCTACCTTTAGTTAGTAAACTGTTATTCTGGGGCTTTCTTCAATTTGAAGGTGATAATTTGCACTTTGCAAAAATGACTTAAATTATCGTGACATAGCTCCTTTAACAAACCTAAAATATATTGTTATATACTTGCTTGTAGTTGGATTTAACATGTTCTCTGACTTTTTGTTTCTTGGTCATGTGAGCTACGCCCGGGGTGGGGGGGGGGGGGGGGGGACTCCCATATAAAAGTGGCAGGGTGATCTTTGGAAATTTTGATAGGAACCCCTAAAGGGTACCAGAATCTTGATGTTTTGTCAGTGTGGCTCAAATTCATTTTCACCCCTAAGAGGTAACAAATCTAAAAATAAAGCAAGTTCCTATCATATTTTTCTAGCTTACAATACCCTAAAAGGTATCGGGATAACTCTAACGGTGGTCATTTAGTATTTAAACACCCAAAGCGATACCAAACCAAGGAAATGTGTGTATTTTTCTAAAAAATGTATCTTTCCTCCTCTCAGGTGCTGACATTGTTGACAATGAATGACAAGTATGTTTTCAGAGACCAGGCACATACAAGACATTACACTTGATGCACAAGAGTCTATTTTCATCGCACTACCGAGCTTGATTGAGTAGTTCAGTACATAACAAATTAATGTCAGTTTCAGTTTAGAAGTTAGTTTAAGTAGTTCATGTGTCTTTTAAAGAGCTGTGGGCCTATCTAACTAGAAATATGCGTGAAAGTGTTAAAGAACACACATACAAGTTCTATTTATTAGCCAGGGTAATTATTTTTTGTCAAATTATACACAATGATTGGTAGTCTCTATTTCTTGTAAGGGTGGGGTGGGGAGACTGTGTAAAGGCTTGCCATTGTGCACTATCGGTCCTGGATTTGAAGATAACAAAATTTAAATAGGCAATTCTTATTTTGCAATATTGTACAAAGTGGTTGTTTGATATCTTGTGTTGAGTAACATGACTAATGTTTAAGAATTCTAGGTTTAAATAATTATTATGAGTGCATGCATAATATAATACAAGCTGACCAGCATTAATGCTAACTATATAAATTAATATATACCAAAAATGTCCAAAAAAAAATAATTAATAATTTTAATTAATATTTGAGTGACTGACCGGTACTGTACGCATTTGTCAAAATCCTTAATTTATTTTGTGTTCACGAGTAGTGGTTAAAAAGTGCTGTCCATGGTGAATCACTGCTTGTCTTCAAACAAAACATGCCTTCCTCTCACCTAGCTGTGACATAACTGCTTACAAGGATAATTATGTGCTCTCCTGCGATAATTTATAGTAAGTAATTCAGGAAGGAAGTGATTAATTAAGGCAGTAGTGATATGAAACTCTAGCTTTGTTTAATTGCAAGTAGAAAGCATGCAGAAAGCATGCGCTCTCTCAGTGACTCTAATGCACTCTCCCGAATTTAAACCAGCTCACATTTTTCTTGAGAGTCATCAAGAATATTCTCTTATACACACACTTGATGATAGTCACTGAGAGTTGAAGAAAACTCTAACTTGTCCCCAACTGTCAGCGACTCTCATTCTTGTTTGACCTGGGCTTAATTTAGGTTTAATTTTAGGTTTAAGGCCTGTAGCATGGTATTAGAGCATAGCATTGCATGACAGAGAGAGTGACTGAACTGGACTAACCCCAATTAAGCGGCCACCCTTGGGGAAATGGCAAGTGACTGCTTAATAGGGGTTGGCCGCTTAATAGGGGTTTGACTGAAGTAGCATGCAACTCGTTTTGCAATACATGTATATGAAAATTAATTATCTTCAAACTGAAGGACTCCTCAAAATAATAGCTTAGGTAGACCCCAGGGCATGGCCTTATGTTCTCCAAGCACGAAGAGGATAAGTAAGTAAGTAAGACCCCAGGGCCCGGTTGTTTGAAAGTCGATTAATGCTAATCGAGGATTAATAGTCAATCAAGGTTTTAATTTTACTGTCACTGCTAATATTTTGTAGAGTTTGACATTAGTCAAAGTCAAAATATCAACACAGTACCTCACTGAAAAGTTACAAAACTGAAATCAATATTCACGCTAATCCTGGATTAGCTTAATCGTCCTTTGGACAACCGGGCCCAGGAAAATAGGAATGAGTATGGATGGTTATTAAAATTGGATAGGATTAAAATAGATGAAAAACTCCAAATGCAAATTACCAGCACATTTTTTAAAAGTTGAATTCGTTAATTATTATAATTAATTCCACCTTGGGGTTCTAAAGCCCAGTTGTTTTCAATAGTGTGTAATGTTTTGAAGCCCTCTCTCTCTAGCTTGATTAAGTTCTTTCAACATTTCTCTAAAAAATCAAATCTGCAGCAGTTTGATTTTGACATTGTCATTTCAAGTAAAGAACATTGCTGAGATTTAGTCTTCAAAAGGTGCAGGCGGAGCCAAATAATTAAATTTTAAAATGTGTATATAGTAAGACAGAAATGCTATTTATTTATTATTTATTAATTTAATATGTTCAAACAAAAAAAGTGTTGTGTGTGTTGAACAATTAAATATTTCAAAACAATTTTAGTAGTAGTGTTTGTTAATGTCACTTGCAAACAACAATGAGACAGGAGTTCTGTGTCAAGTTAGTTTGCGACTTTGGCATTTGTGAACAAAAGCTCCCACTCCTGGGTCGGGAGGGGGGTACTCAACCCAAGTTAGAGTAGGGGTATTTATGCCAATCTTGTGTGCCAGACTGACGCTCAATCTTTAGGCTTACGTAAGAGTCTCGCGTGGCTCTAGTAAAACGTAAGTACGCTTGCGCAGAAAACTATTAGCATAATTTCCTTCGAGCTAGCAATCATTGTCAAAATGTTCTTTTCCGACGAATTTGACCATCGTTCCCAAAGTATCCACATATAAGCAACGCGAGAAAAGTTTTTAGATCAGAGAGTTGAAAACTGTAACCAAGAGAGTTCTATTAAACTGTGGAAACTGAAACAAGTCTACTGTGAGATTTACGTAAAAGAGGGAAACGAGCTAATCCTCCTGAAACTTCTCTCTTTACAATTGGTTGTTGCTCTGTTTCGACTATTTTTGCACGCAAATGAGTCTGACCAATCCGAGATAAAATTCCGAAAATAAGCCCCTGGGCTTATAGTTTTCAAAGGACTTTTTGAGGGGCTTACAGTATATTCAGAGGTGGGTATATTCGGAGGGGCATAATTATTATAGGAGGGAAATTTGCGTTTCAAAATCGGCTGGGCTTATAATTTTTTATTTTTTTATTTTATTTGCTCCTTTACAACACTTTACGTACAATACTTAGTACAATACATTACCAACTTATACTAGTAATACGTGACTCGCAGGCCCTCGCGAAGCTTTTGTTGCCTAGTAACGGGTACGCCTGCGATTTGATCTGCAAGGTTTCCAAGAATCGCTGCAAGGTTTCTGAGAATCGCCGGACGAACGCCGTGTTTTTGCTATGCTACCGGATTTTGGTTTCGATTGGAGTTCGCTCGTCTCTCGATATCTGTAATAAATTGTACTGTTTTCCCCACTTTTCCGTCCGAATGATCTGAAACCACCTCGCTTTTGTAGGTAAAATCTTCTTCGCAATATCGGATCGGCGAATTATTTTCAGACACAAGTCTTCGCGTCTACAATGAAAACTAAGTCATATGTTGATCGCACTTTGAGACATTCCTGAGTCGTCTTTCCTTTTCCTGTTGTTGATAACGGATTTACAGCAGATTTCAGTGCTGTGTGTAGACCCGGTTTTTTCGAACATGATTCGCCCGCTATGATTCGCCCGTCATGATTCGCCCGTCATGATTCGACCGAGAGGTTACCAAGCAGTAAGACGAATGATGAAAGTTTTGCACGAAGACCCACGCTGGCGGGTGATTTATCATCAATATTTGTACGGAAGTTCTATAAAGGAAACAGCTAGATGTCTTTTTACAAGTACCAGCTTTGTATCAAATATTCGCAGGTTGTATGGGGAGCGTAGCGAGATAAACCGGCAAAGAAGAAGAGGAAGGCAAAGAATCTTGTCTAGTAAGCGGAAGTTTGAACATGTTGAATGTTTATTGTATTTTATATCGAGTGACATGTACAAGTTGTTGAAAGTCAAACATTTCTTTATCTGATACTTGAATAGATAGGGAACACAAAACTCTGGAGGAAATGATAAGGAATAAGCCGGAACTGTTTATAGACGAGTATCAAGGACTGGTTTCACACAGTTACACGGTTAGCAACTGTTGCAACTATTGTATTGTGCAGGTCGATACTACGCCTTGGATTTACGTATGAAAAGGTAGGTCTTATCTCAATGAATTTTCCGTGTTTTGCATGTAGGAAAGTTTGCAGCCAGTACATAGAACTCCTATGGTCTGGAGGAAAGCATTCTTGACTTCTGTGCGTAACAGCGGCAGCAGCGGTTTCGGTAGTTCGCTATTGTTATTGTTTATAATTTAGGTCAATTTACAATCGCATCGATCAGATTTGCAAGCCGCAAGGACCAAGATATCCTTCTGAACGGCCTCGCAAAATATGTAATGTGTCAGAATTTTTTTAAATATTCTTTGTGACGGATATCAAACGTTAATTTCTGAAGGAACTTACAATAACAATAGCGAACTACCGAAACCGCTGCTGCCGCTGTTACGCACAGCCGTCAAGAAGTCAAGAATGCTTTCCTCCAGACCATAGGAGTTCTATGTACTGGCTGCAAACTTTCCTACATGCAAAACACGGAAAATTCATTGAGATAAGACCTACCTTTTCATACGTAAATCCAAGGCGTAGTATCGACCTGCACAATACAATAGTTGCAACAGTTGCTAACCCGTGTAACTGTGTGAAACCAGTCTTGATACTCGTCTATAAACAGTTCCGGCTTATTCCTTATCATTTCCTCCAGAGTTTTGTGTTCCCTATCTATTCAAGTATCAGATAAAGAAATGTTTGACTTTCAACAACTTGTACATGTCACTCGATATAAAATACAATAAACATTCAACATGTTCAAACTTCCGCTTACTAGACAAGATTCTTTGCCTTCCTCTTCTTCTTTGCCGGGTTTATCTCGCTACGCTCCCCATACAACCTGCGAATATTTGATACAAAGCTGGTACTTGTAAAAAGACATCTAGCTGTTTCCTTTATAGAACTTCCGTACAAATATTGATGATAAATCACCCGCCAGCGTGGGTCTTCGTGCAAAACTTTCATCATTCGTCTTACTGCTTGGTAACCTCTCGGTCGAATCATGACGGGCGAATCATAGCGGGCGAATCATGTTCGAAAAAACCGGGGTCTACACACACAGCACTGAAATCTGCTGTAATAAAGCCGGGTTTTTTTTCACAAATGATCGGCGTATATATAAATTCGTTCGATAAACAAACTTGGAGTAAAAATTGTTATTCTTCAGCAGCCGTTCCTGTTTCTACATTTACGTGTACAAAGATTACGTCGAAATCAATGTTACTAAGCAAAGAAAAGGGGGTTAAAAAAAAACGGCCTGGATTCGAACCGAAAAAAAAAAAAAGAAGGACCATAGTAGGATTTGAACTTTCGCCCTAAATCCCGAAGATCAGATTTAAAAGTTAGCGCCTTGAGCCATTAGGCCACGAGCGCGCCGTGTGACGTCATTACTGTCAACCACGATTTCCACAAACAAACAAATAAATAAATAATAATAAATAAATATGATCGTAAAGTCCACACGAGAATTGCTCTCGCGTGAGCTCTTGGGGGACAGAATGACTGATCCAGAAAGATTGAGTTTTGGGGCAGTCCCAAAATAGGTGAATCAGTTTTTCTATTTCTCTTTGACAGAAGGTACATTTCTCGCTATCGACAAAACTAATTTTTTTTTTGCTGGGCTTATAATTGGAGGAAATTTGTGTCGGCAATTTTTCAATGTGCAAATGATAATATTGGCGCGTTAACTAGAAATTCGTGACAACGTAATCCCTCTGAACATGCCAACTTCAAACACAAACAGCAATAAACTTTTATTGAATATGGAATACTGTACATCATACCAGTTTATAGGGGTGTATGTAAACCCGGAAACACACCCGGAAACACCCCGGAACACCCCGGAACACACCGGAACACTCCCGGAACACCCCGGAACACCCCGGAACACCCCCGGAACACCCCGGAAACACCCCGGAACACCAACAGATTCCCCAGGAACACAAAAAATATAATAATAATAATAAAATAATAATAAATAAATAAAATAAAAACAAATATATTTATATAGTGGTTGAAGTAGTGAAATCGAACACGGTAAGCGGTCAAGAGCCGTTAACGAATCGACTGATACCGAACACTTCCGAAGATTTCCGAAGATTTACGAACACTTCCGAAGATGTCCCGAAGATTTACGAAGGTATATCGAAGACTTTCTGAAGATGTTCCGAAGATTTCCGCACGTTTTCAGAAGACCGAATTTTTCCGAAGCTTCTTATCTAAGAGTGAATAAGGGCAAAGGACCGCTCAAAATTCAAATGTTTGCCAATTGGCCAACGCCACAGAGCGTGACATTGAATTTGAGGTAATCGGAGGTCATTGCCATGTGCAATTTCGTAGACAATTGGTCATTGATCAATCATGTCCGTTGTTTGTTCAGTCGAACCTCCCTAACCTAACCTGAGTATCAGGCGAATTTTTTCTGCGCTCCCTTTTACTCTTCGTCTTTACGTAAGCGGACACCCTCGGGACCAGAGAAAAATTCGGGTCTTCTGAAAACGTGCGGAAATCTTCGGAACATCTTTGGAAGTCTTCGAGACATCTTCGGAAATCTTCGGACATCTTCGGAAGTGTTCGGGACATCTTCGGAAATCTTCGGAAATCTTCGGGGCATCTTCGGGGCATCTTCGGAAATATTCGGAAATATTCGGAAGTGTTCGGGACATCTTCGTAAGTCTTCGGAAATATTCGGGGCATCTTCGGAAGTGTTCGGTATCAGTCGATTCGTTAACGGCTCTTGACCGCTGACCATGTTCGATTTCACTACTTCAGCCACTATATAAATATATTTGTCTTTATTTTATTTATTTATTATTATTATTATATTTTTTGTGTTCCTGGGGGTATTCTGTTGGTGTTCCGGGGGTGTTCCGGGGTGTTCCGGGGGTGTTCCCGGGGGGGTGTTTCCGGGGTGTTCCGGGAGTGTTCCGGGGTGTTCGGGGTTGTTCCGGGGTGTTCCGGGGTGTTCCGGGTGTGTTCCGGGTTTTACATACACCCAGTTTATAGTTCATACGTACGGTAGTTTATGGTTCATACCGTAGCTCCCAAATATAAGCCCCCGGGGGCTTATATTCGGAGGGGCTTGTTATAGGAGGCTTTTTTGCAATCTCGTACCCAGAGTCCACGGCGTCCTCAGTCAGCGGTGGTCGTCGCAAGGTTCAAACTACCGGGAGAATGGAATTTATCATCCCAGAAATCTGGGATAACGGCTAACGGTCACTTCCGCTACCATTCTTGTTACACGAACAGCCAATAAAAAAATAGGCCCGCGAGGCGTGCTCATGGCTACTGCATTTTTTACTCAGAGAATGCGCATACATGTAGCCCATGAGCCGATTAAACGAAATGGGTTAGGGACTCTCACGATTTCAATCAGTAAGTTATATTTTTCTCTACCCAGCAGTCATGAATCCACATCATCCCTTTATAACATGTATACTAGACATACTAGATATAAACATTTCCACGCCAATGGCTTTCGTTAACTCTCACCAGACCTCTCAATTGATAATATAGGTCAAGACTTCGTTCTCCGAGTTGTCGCCGTTGAGGATAGTGCAGCAACCTTGTTGGTTTTGTTATTTTTTTCTTTGGTGTATTGCATTTGATAACCCTAGCCCTAAGGCAACATCTCTTGCTTTGGCTAACCACACTAAAATAATCAGGCCCGTAGGGCGAGGGATGCGACAGGTGCGTCCGTGGACCGATGGCTGAAAATAAAGTGAATGAAAAGCTCTAATTCGCTAACTGGTGTAGTCTGGAAATGATAAATTCGACCTAAAACCCTCATACGGAATTTTAATCCCCAGGCTCTATCAAAATGAGAGAAGACTGGGTACCCCAATAATGAACTGCAAAAGGGCTCAGCATGTGTGTCAATATTGGATAAAATGGACCGAACAGAGCAGAGGTCACAGAAGAGCGAAATAGAAAGGCCGCAGCAAAATCCTGTCAATCGATAGATACATTTGTCCGTAAATTGTAAATTACATGTCACATAAAGTTTCTTGCAATTGTTTGTCATTAATCCATTTTGAATTTAAAAAGTGCAAGAAATTTTTATGTTTATACGTTTGCTTTTTGCTGCCTGGTTTCATATCAAAACGCACGAAATGCGAAATACAGTCGAACCTCTCCACAACGCAGGGTCGGCCAGGGTTTTTGGGTATACGGTATACAAGGGTTTTTTTAATCGGGTATACGGTATCTTTCAGCTGAAATATGGGTATTTGGTATATCAGGGTTTTTAATTTCAGGTATAAAGTATATTATATTGTGATTGCATTTGATAAAGTGTCATTGAAGGTACATCAGATAAAGTGATCCACTGCTTAAACACAAGGACCAGATGGAACTCTGTCTTCAACAACTTTAAATGATCCTTGTAGGTCTAAACCGCCTCAAAGAAGAGGAAATCCAACTCAATCAAGAGTACTTGAAGCACACTAATGTTCGTAGTTTACAGACACTTTTTGTAGAAAACGTCTTCTCAAGTATGAGGGGTGGAAATACGGTCACACCGACAGTACTAGATTTCTGCCTGCGTTTTCCAAGATGCACAAATGAACTGCTTAAAAGAGTAACGAGGACTTCATTCAACTACTTCACTAATCCAAAGGCTTCCTACTATCTTCAGCCCTCAATGAAAGATGTTCTCATCCAGTTTCGGAATTGGCGAAACTGCCTAAGCCTGGTAAGGGTTGCTTGGCACAAAAGCAGCATCCATGTCCAATACTCTCGAACTGATACGATCCGTGAATGTTATTGCACGACCTGTACGATCCGTACGACCCGTACAGGTCGTCAGACAATGCTTTACGGATCGTACAGATGGTAAAATTGCATATCATTAGTGAGACAGAGGGGGGTACAAACACGTTGTCCGATCGTACGATCCGTACGATCGGTACGGATCGTCAGACAATGCTTTACGGATCGTATATTCTTCGTTCTATAAGCGTGAGGCCACGAACACGCTACACACATTGTATATTCTTCGTTCTATAAGCGTGAGGCCACAAACACGCAACACACAATGTATATTCTTCGTTCTATAAGCGTGAGGCTACAAACACGCAACACACTTAAGCGTGAGGCCACGAACACGCTACACACATTGTATATTCTTCGTTCTATAAGCGTGAGGCCACAAACACGCTACACACAATGTATATTCTTCGTTCTATAAGCGTGAGGCTACAAACACGCAACACACTTAAGCGTGAGGCCACGAACACGCTACACACATTGTATATTCTTCGAGGACCCTTAGGACCCACGGGCATTTTATACTCTCCCAGTTTTCGTTCGCCATGACATTTAACGATATGCAGTTTCACCATCGTTACGATCCGTAAACCATTGTTTCACCACCCGTACGGATGGTACGGATCGTACGATCGGACAACCTGTTTCGACACCCTCTTTCAGCCAAGTCTCACTAATGATATGCAGTTCACCATCTGTACGATCGGTAAACCATTGTTTCACCACCCGTACGGATCGTACGGATCGTACGATCGGACAACCTGTTTCGACCCCCTCTTTCAGCCAAGTCTCACTAACGATATGCAGTTCACCATCTGTACGATCGGTAAACCATTGTTTCACCACCCGTACGGATCGTACGGATCGTACGATCGGACAACCTGTTTCGACCCCCTCTTTCAGCCAAGTCTCACTAATGATATGCAGTTCACCATCTGTACGATCGGTAAACCATTGTTTCACCACCCGTACGGATCGTACGATCGGACAACCTGTTTCGACCCCTCTTTCAGCCAAGTCTCACTAACGATATGCAGTTCACCATCTGTACGATCCGTAAAACCATTGTTTCACCACCCGTACGGATGGTACGGATGGTAAGGATCGTACGATCGGACAACCTGTTTCGACCCCCTCTTTCAGCCAAGTCTCACTAACGATATGCAGTTCACCATGTGTACGATCGGTAAACCATTGTTTCACCACCCGTACGGATCGTACGATCGGACAACCTGTTTCGATCCCCTCTTTCAGCCAAGTCTCACTAACGATATGCAGTTCGCCATCTGTACGATCGGTAAACCATTGTTTCACCACCCGTACGGATCGTACGATCGGACAACCTGTTTCGACCCCCTCTTTTAGCTAAGTCCCACTAATGACATGCAGTTCGCCATCTGTACGATCCGTAAACCATTGTTTCACGGCCGTACGGATCGTAACGGGTCGTAAGGGTACACTGATGCCATTTACCGATCGTATCAGGTCGTGTGTATTGGACAACACTAAGCAGATGGCAGAGCTTCGACAGTGGGCATCACTGAGTCCATGGAAGAAATGTCCGTCAAAACACAACAAGAAATTTCTCAACCAAAGACAAGCCTGGAACACTACCGTTAAACGTTTATCAAGCCTCGTCTCCCAAGGAAGAAAGCTGTTAAACTTCAATACGCCTACTGCAAGATGCAAACCACTATCAAAACAAGGAGAGGGAAAATTCTGGTAAGAAGAGGAAATTGTGCATCCCCAAGGGAACATATGTGCTGTATCCGCAGAGGTGTAGACCAGTTCTTTACGAACAAGTTCATTTTAATTAGAGAAACTACTCAGTTGAAGACCTGCCCGATTATGACCATGTTGCCCATGTTCGAACAGAGTGGTACAGTCAGGACCTTGCACCTCGGGCCTAGGTGCCCACACAATCCCCAACGATGAGGAGATCAAAATATACAAACAATGGCCAACCATCTGTCTATTGATCATGACATGTGGACCATGGTGAACATGTGACCATTCGACTGTGCGATCTGTTACCGTGGAAAGAAAACGGCAGACAGAGAAACAATTTATTTTCCCCAGTGCGGATTGAAATGAGCTTAATGAAACGGATAACGAACGATGCATGTCTGTTTTTTGTTGGTGAAAATAATAATAAGGTAAAACCTGGCCAATAAAGTGCTTACTTTACTTTGCTGCTACTAATTTCGGGTATACAGTATACTTCGCTTGATTTAATTTTGGGTATATTGAGGGGAATTTTAGGTATTTTTAGGTATTTTGGCAACTTTTTTTCGGGTATAATGGTATACCACTACCCCCCCCCCCTGGCCGACCCTGACAACGGCCACCTTGGGGACAGAGGTAAGTGGCCGTTGTAGAGAGGTGGCCGTTTATGGGGACGGTAGGGGTGTAATATGACAGCCATTTGTTTTTTTGGGGGGGACAACATTTTTATTTAAAAATGCTTATTATAGCATATGAATACGTAACACAATCAAAATGTATCAATAAAAACAGAAACCAAAATGATGTTCAGAACAGGAATGTTAACAAAACAAAGCTAGTAAGTTACAGTGAGTACATCAGTTTTGTACATCGTTTACTTTCTCTTTCGTGAAATTAAGTTGTCAAGGGTTGTTTGCTGAGTGAGTGGCTGCGAGGTTCTATTTTAATGTGACTTACTGTGCCACAAGGCATTTTTTTTTTTCAATTTCGCAATGCAATTTAAACACAGAGCCTTATCAGCTGTACTCGATTTACGACTGAAATAAAAATACAGTACTGTAAAAGCGTAAAAAAAATGGAAAACAGAAAAAATGGGGCCTTGTACTTTCTAGTATTGTGTGATTCTTCATCAGTGGCTAAACACGTGCCGCAAAATAAGATATTGTATTGGTATTGCCCGACGATGCGTGGTACAGATGAAGTTGCGTGACCTTTTATTACTGTACGCCAAAAAAGATAGGGTTTTAATGGCCGTTGCCGTTGTGGAGAGGTGGCCGTTGTAGAGAGGTTAAAAACAAGAGTGAATGTATGGACTGTCCGCCGGGACAAAAGAAAGTGGCCGTTGTGGAGATGTGGCCGTTGTGGAGAGGTGTGGCCGTTAGTAGAGGTTCGACTGTATCAAAAATTTCCCGGCGGTACCCCCTACAAACTCGGGAGGCACTCGAAAGTTAGTACGCGCAAGGAAAAGGAGACATCTGCACGCAGGCTATCCCCTCCCCTTTCGCACTTGTTACGGACAGTTTTGTTTGTCCCGACGCAAAAAGCTCATATATTTTATCTTACATTACAACGGTCACTTTTCCGCTCTCTATACAAAGTTAACCTCGCTTATCTGTGCACTGTATATTGTCATGACATGTTTAGACAACTGTCTTGCTCACTGTGCTGCGTGGAAGGGCGTAACACAAAAGTTTCACTTCCTTGGTCTTTTACTGCAGTCATTAGACGTTGCTTAATACGGACAATTGTTCGTGTCCGTCTTATCCGGGTTCCACTGTACATACGAGGCGTTTCAATCACAGTCAAAACAAAGGGATTTGACTTCACGAAACTGAAAAAAAACCTGCCAAAAAACCCCTGCAAACTGTCAAAAGCTATTTGCCTTTATCTCTGTAATTGTGTAATAACCCGACCAATTACACGCCGCGAAATTATTGACATATTATAAATAGACGACGAATTATTACACAAGAATCCATCAAAGAACAGTTCTCATCTGACTCTGCTCATATCCTAGCTAACTGAACTGGGTAATTACAGTACACTGCACGATTCACGTTTAACGTAACAAATTTATTAGGTCACTTTTAGCAACACTCTGACTCTCGTAAACTAGCTCGCCGACTTCTCAGTTGCGGACAACAAACTCTGTTCAGTTTATTTACCTTCATGTCATTTTGATCAGTACATCTAACAAGACTTAAAAAACCCAAGCTAATTTGAATACAATCACCCACTGTTTTCTTAAAAACAACGGAAACTGTGCTCAAATGAGATGATCTTATCTTTCGTCTACAAACCAAGCAGATATAAAGTTCGTCTTTAATTTTAGAAGATATTTTTCATATTAAAATCATTCCTCGTTTCGAAAAAAATTTAACACACTTAACAATAGTAGATCTAAAAATCCATTTTCTAATATCATTTTGTCCACGATGTCCAACGTCAGCTCCCGAAATCGCGCGTGAATTAATTTTCTGCAATCCAGCACGCGGCTTTGATCTTTGTCACAACAGCATTCGCAGCATTCATGCTGACATAACAAAATTCTCAAATCACTCATCACTCATACTCTTCTGATTGGTCGTCATACTGTAATATCTTTGTTTACACAGCACAGGGGCGGGGGAGAACACTCCGCGACGCCTGGGACTTTTTTTGTATCTCAATCATCCAACAAAATATGACGTCACATCCGGTAAAAATTGCCTCGAAGAGTCGTTTCGCGATACCGAAATCAAGTTTCGAATAGGACATGATTTCTTCGTTTTTTTGAACCTATGGTTTGGTTGAATTTTATACTATGGATATAAATAAGTTGCAGAGATATTGCTTCGACTTTTTCAGCAAAGATTTCGGCAAAAGAGAAAGGTTTAGTATTGTTTTGAAGGCAAATAACACAACGCGAAGTGCCGTGTCATGGCGGATATTTCCCGTTCTCAAAAACAAGTGGCGTTCCATCTTTTGGCTCTAATAGTTCCTGGTTCTGTGATAACATCGATTTCTATAGCCCACTCGATTTACAGCAACATGGATGAAACATTGGTGGTCATAGTATGTAGTGTATACTCCGGGAAGGTAATTAGCACTCGCCGTAAAGTGTTGGAGGTCGATGTTTTTGCTCTTGACCCGTGTGTGTTTAATTGAAGACACAAGCGAAATCTTATACTGAAGGTTGGTATTTTCTTTTTCTACATCTCCTTGTTGAAGATTGTTGTTTCCAGTAAGACACAATACATGTATGCCCATGTATATTCCGGATTTGGGGTCATCAGTCGCTTTTGTTCCGTGAATTAATTTTAATTATCATGATCAAAGAACCATTGAACCAAGTATTGAATCCGAATTATTATTCGAATCATGTCTTAGCATCATGACCATTTACTTATTTCTACTGTACAAAGTAGATCCAAAAATTTATCAAACCCTTCATAGGGTAAATAATATGTAATTATGGCAAAATGACTAAATACTGCAGGGGCTAGATTTTCCCTTGACACAAAAATAAAGTTTATTATTATTATAATAATTAACAGTTATTCTTCGAGGACGCGCCGGATATGAGCTGATATATATAACCAACGAGGCGCTTCGCCGAGTTGGTTATAATCAGCTCATATCCGGCAAGTCCGAGAAGAATAACTGTTTTAGTAAATTTTCAAACACTCAAATAACCGGAAGATGCAAAACAAAATTTATTTCCGCTCCAAGAAAAATACATGCCTACAAATGTGCAACAAATGCAACTGAACGAGCACTGAAGGAAGCCTGAAACAACTTTGTTTACGGGAAGTCCTGAACTGAAACCAATACAAATCTGCACACATTTAAACTGAATGAAAACCTGTTTACACTACAATTTTAAGCGGCTTAAACCTATTCTGTATTGTTACCTTGTATTTCGAAGAGGCTTGTCAATTCCAGCTGGAGTAAACTTTCAAAATCAGCACAATAAATATCGGGAACGAGAAAGCATAAATATCGCAGTCGATCGTCAAGCGTTGGTGATGGTACAATCGAGGACGACTTCACAGTGAAATTATCTTCGAAGATCACTCTTTTTCTCTCCATCCATGTAGATATTGACGCTTTCCTTTGCTTTTTACTTCAGTGAACGTGATTTTAACTGGCTCGGTTTCGCTGGTTTCAACACAATTAATTCTGTAGTCGATCGTGCACGATTTGCTCTCCGTAAACAACTCGTTCAGCCGTTCATTCAACTTGTAAAATGAATATAATGTCCAGTTCCACAATTATTTCTGATCTTCCCATTTTTAAGCTAAACCATTTGCACAATTTTCCAGAATATACGAAACTTTAGAAGACACAGAGCGAAGATTAAAATTCTGTTTTGCTCTCTTTTCATTCACTGAACTGGCAGACCGCGCCAGCAGTTTTTGCCGCCGTTTTCATACAAATCATGCTTCATTAGATTGAACTGAAAAATCACTCAGTCGATTTATACATTTTTAAAAAGTAATACCGAAGTTTAACATAAAGCTAGTGACGTTTTTAATCAAACAATTAATCTATTCGCCCGTGTTGGATATACAAGTACAAGAAATTCATCATTTTTCCATATTTGGTCAACTTAAGGATAATGGCTCAGATCCATAGAGGAGGGAACCAATCAGAAAGCTAGAAAATCATTATTCAGAGGTACAAATTTACTAAGCTTAATTACCCTCAATAATAGTTGACTGCTATATTAAGACCTGGTCTAGATCTTGGAACTCTCTCGACTGTGGCAGAAAAAGACTTCTATCATTCCCATATCATTGTTGGAGCCCAGCTGGGATGCATGAGATACAGTATACTCAATAAATTAATCCCTCCAACATCTGGGCATCAACAATGCATACAAATGCCGCAGCGACAGGATCCAGAAAACAGCAGTCCTGGCCTCTGCCCACATCTTGCAGATATTTCTATCATGCTACTAGGCTTATAAGGCTCATTGGGACTGGTTGTCCGCTGCCTAGCAGGTGTTTTTAGCCAGTGCATCCCCCAACTGCACTGTGAGAGACATGACATAATAGTACAGTGGAACCGGTTAATACGGACACCAAAGGGACATGAAAAAGTGGCCATATTATCCGGGTGTCCGTATTAACCGGGCTGATATAAAAGAAAATATGTGTCGTCGGGACAAACAAAACTGTCCGTAATAAGCGGGTGTCCGTATTAACGAGTGTCCGTATATATAGCGGGGTTCCACTGTAATCATTATTATCCCCTATATTCTTATAAAATAACAGTGGGAGGGGGAAAGGGGATTTTAGAGCCAAGAAGGGCAAGCAATTTGAGGAATTTGTAAGGATTGTGTATAGGTAAAAGTTGTCATTTTCTTTTTGTTTTCTTTTCAGAAAATGTATTTCCTGTTTCCCCTAACTGATTAGACGAGATATGCACAAGACTTAACAGCCCAAGAAAAAAATGAGAAAACGATTTGAAAAAAGAAAGTCTTGATACATTGCTGATAGTAAAAAAGGGCTATTTTTCATCTTGACCCGGGTGGGGGGCGGGTTCTCAACCAAAGTTTGAGTGGGGGTGTGCCGCCCAGGCTGTCAAACCCTGACCCTGTTTATGACAAAAAATTTCCACTTCCCCTACCCTGTTTATGACATGTATTTACGGAAGAGGTGTTTATTTGAGCATTTGATCCCGAAAGTGATCTGTTTTGTTTTTCAACATTGATATCATTTTGTCGGACACAAGGTTGGATGGCAGCCAGGCCTGCAGAAATTGTCGGGGAAAATAATTCCTTGTGACTGAAGGGCACCGATGTACCCTGTCTATGATAGCATTGAGTCAAAAACCCATAGCCCTGTTTATGAATCTAGGTCGAAAACTCATACCCTATTTGGTGGCACATCCCCGTATAGGCCATATATGATGGGAGTATCCTCTCCCCAACCCCCCCTGGACATCAGTTGACAAGACAGCTTATGAGGAAAAGTCTACTGACTCTATTGATAATATATTATTTATAACAATGACCACAGCGCAATTACCTTATTGTATAGTGTGTTTTATTGTCTGTATTAATGTTTAGTTAATCAGGGTTTAAACTAGCCTAGTTAAGCTAGCTAAATTAATTAGATGCTCCTGTATAACCTGCAAACCTCCAAAAGGTCTAGGGGCACAATTGATTTAGTATCACCATTTAGAGTAATTAAAAACTTGATTTACATTGACTCGACAAAAGTAGAATATTATTGAACTAGCTAAATCACAATTTAAATTTTAAAGCCTGTAAAATATTGATGTTATTAAAATCAGTCTGCCAATACAGACAACAAATATATAAAAAAGTAGTTAACTATATTTATGTATTACATGTATAACTCAATGATCAAACTTTAAAAATGACACTGCAAAGATCAAAGTGCCTTTTAATAACATAAATTCTGAAGTTCAAAAACCTCAGTGATCTTCTCTCCATCTCCCTCCTCTCCGAACCCCCATCCCGCACTCTAAGGAATTAGGCTTGATACTCAGGTTAGAGCTGTGTAAGCAGTCAAGCCAATCAGAATGAGCTGACTTCACACCGTCTCATTCATACTCCTTAAATTGACATTCTGGTATTTACAACAGCAGTATTTAGCATAGTGCTACATGCACATATGGAGGATTGACCTACCAAAAAATTAATAAAACAAGAGAGCCTGCTTAGCTTGCACTGGCTAGACCTGTAATAGTAACAATTAAGTTACATATTTCCACATTTAGGGCCACAAAATGTTCACTTTGGTACAAACTGGTCATTAATAATTTTTATATCATATAACTCCAGTTATTATTGCGAGTATGAAGGCTTATAATATTCTATCACCTTCGTTATTTTTATTAAGACAGAACAGTTTTGTTCCTTTACTTTTTATTCAGAACAAAATAATATTAGCATTTTAATGTTGACATTTTTTTAAAGACCAATGAACTCGGAAAGGTGATTGCATGACACTAATATATAATACTGGATAAGTTCAAAATTGAAAATACATGTACATGTATGTCACATTACTCACATATAATTTAGACAAAGAGACAGGTTTGTACATGTAACAGGACTATACATGTACTGTCCAATTTGGGAAATAATTGGATGATTAAGGGCCTGTTTACATGGAGGGAGTGACCCGGGTCACCCTCCTAGCCGGGCTAAAACATAGCCCGCCTTTACATGGGCGGGCTATTAGGGCGGGCTATCATATATGCGAGCTATCTTTTTTGGTGGGCTCTTGTTTTGGTGGGCTCATATTTTGGCGACTATTTTTATTGCAACGGCGCGATTTATTTACGCTTAAAAGCACTACATAACAAACATGGCAGCAAGAAGAAAGGCTATAGCGGCGAGTTTGCTGTTTTTATTGCTTGTTCCGCCATTATCGCGGGTTTTGAAGTCAACAGAGATAGCCCGCCTAGGAGGGTGACCCGGGTTGACCGTTTACATGCAGAAAAGATAGCCCGCCTAGCCGGGTGACCCTGGCAAGCAGACAGTGTGACCCGGGTAGGCAGGCTATCTTTTCTGCATGTAAACACTTCAGTGTGCTTTGTAAAGAAATGTATGAAAAGTTGGCCCTCCCAGGGTAGCCCGGCTAGGAGGGTGACCCGGGTACCCGGGTCACCCTCCCTCCATGTAAACAGGCCCTAAAATTCCGAGGACTGCTTAATTGGATGAGGCTGTAAATACGCCGAGTCCAATTTGGCAGTACGAGGAATTTTTTGAATCCAATTATTTCCCAAATTGGACAGTATGTAGTCGTATTACGTGTTGATTATATTGTGCACGGAAACTTGCGCTGTCCAATTTGGGAAAATAATTGGATAGTTGCTTGAATAGGATTTTGCAGTAGTAATATAATTAGCAATAAAATTATTGGTCAGTCTGCAGTTTTTGTTTTACCAGCAGGTGCATTCCGTGTACATGCCACACCAAAGTACCCTGCGAGCAGGCTTATATATATAGAGTCCCCTGCTCCAAGAAGCCAAGTCTGTTGTAAGATTACTCCAACTACTGCCTTGATTACATGTCAGTATACGCCAAAGACTATGATCGCATGCCAATAGACCCTTCCACGGTTTTTTCAACTTTTGATATTGTCCAGTTTAGCAAACCTTGAAATTAGTAAAATGGCCTGAGGTGCTCTTTCCAGCTGCAGTGTAGATTTTTGCTAACTGGCCAATATCAAAAGTTGAAAAAAAAACCGTGGATACACCACACACTTTTGAAACCCATGGAAGATTTCATAAACCCTTCTAAAATGTACTCTGGGCATTTATTTATACCTACATATTTGTATGCCTTAAGTTCTTTTAAAAGCCTGCAAATTATCTGAAAACATGCAGACTCGGCAGTCAATCTGCAGTCTGTATTTTATACTGACCGACCCTGTCAAGGGTTTGATAATTCAAAACTGTTTAAACTTAAGGATCTACTTTGTACAGTAGAATTGTAAGTAAATGGTCATGATGCTAAGACATGATTCGAATAATAATTCGGATTCAATACTTGGTTCAATGGTTCTTTGATCATGATAATTAAATTAATTCACGGAACAAAGCGACTGATGACCCCAAATCCGGAATATACATGGGCATACATGTATTGTGTCTTACTGGAAACAACAATCTTCAACAAGGAGATGTAGAAAAAGAAAATACCAACCTTCAGTATAAGATTTCGCTTGTGTCTTCAATTAAACACACACACGGGTCAAGAGCAAAAACATCGACCTCCAACACTTTACGGCGAGTGCTAATTACCTTCCCGGAGTATACACTACATACTATGACCACCAATGTTTCATCCATGTTGCTGTAAATCGAGTGGGCTATAGAAATCGATGTTATCACAGAACCAGGAACTATTAGAGCCAAAAGATGGAACGCCACTTGTTTTGAGAACGGGAAATATCCGCCATGACACGGCACTTCGCGTTGTGTTATTTGCCTTCAAAACAATACTAAACCTTTCTCTTTTGCCGAAATCTTTGCTGAAAAAGTCGAAGCAATATCTCTGCAACTTATTTATATCCATAGTATAAAATTCAACCAAACCATAGGTTCAAAAAAACGAAGAAATCATGTCTATTCGAAACTTGATTTCGGTAGTCGCGAAAACGACTCTTCGAGGCAATTTTTACCGGATGTGACGTCATATTTTGTTGGATGATTGAGATACGAAAATTTCAGCAGTTTTCTGCCCCCCCTGACACAGCAGCATTCGCGCTGACATAACAGAATCTAAAAATAATTATATAATTCACTGTGTAAAACTCGCGCCGTGATTGGTTTAGAAATGTTATCTATTAGAGTACAGACGCACGAATGACGTCACGAAGCGGGAAAACGCGCGGGCGCCCTGCCTGCTCCAACAAATCCTTCGCTCAAAACAGAGAAATATTTTCGTCAAACTGGAAATATTCCAGTTCAATTGATACGAATTTTAAATCGGCTGTTCAAGCTTGGCTAGAACTTGGAGGAAAATATGATGGTCCTTTAGCTCATAATTTGTGAACAGAATCCGATAAATTTAGCGGGATTAAGCTTATCGTTCGCCGTTTATAAGCGACTTGCAACGGGATTTGGACTGGAATAATTCAGATTGTTTTTCCTCATATCAGGACGGAATAGAGGTTAGTCTCTAAATATTTGCTTTTCGAAACATTTGCTGAGTTGAGCTGTAGTTTATTTTAAGCCGTTTAGTTTTTCACAAAGTTTTATTTGAGTGCATGAAAACACTGTGGCCTAAACTCGATGTTTGTTGACATAATTTTTATCGGCGTATTTAGCGTACATTCAAGTGAAAATCCGAAGCGAATATCTCCAAAATTAATAAAAACAAATAGATTCCATGTTGCCGTGGGTCTGTTCAGTAATAGATCACAGAAGACGTCAAAATGTGGTAAGAACATCAGTGACCAACTCGCCGCAGCGGCTCGTTGGCCACTTTTTTGTTCTTACCACATTTTGACGTCATCTGTGATCTATTACTGAACAGACGCACGGCAACATGGAATCTATTTGTTAATTAGAACACGTTGGAATATTACTGAACTTTTAATCAAAAGTAAAAAGTGTGACTGCACCACCGTGATTTATCTAGCTTTTTTAAATTTCATTAACGACGCCTGAAGTTACCGTTTACCATCTTCAGTCCAGCATTTGTTGTGTTGTCGAATAATTATGCTTCAGTGGTAATAATAATGCAGGTTGTTGGCAGATGGGCGTTTCAAATGCGTTTCTCCACGTTTCAAACGCTGAAAAAAGTAAACGTTTCTAACACTGTTTGAAATGTGTTTCAAACGGGTTTCAAATTATTTCAAACGGGTTTCAAATGCGTTTCAAATATAAACGCCTTGAAACGCTGATGCGATAAGCCCCCTTTTCCTATGGAGGGTCACACGAATACACGTCACACGACAACCTTTTACCTGTAGAAGTTTCATTTATCTCTTCAGTTATCAATTGCTCGTTTTAAACAACTGAAGCTGTGCCGGAATGATTTTCAAAAATTCTGCTCCAGTAAACTAGCTCGCCGTCTTCTTTTCGCGGCTTCGCCCCTCGCGCGTGAGGCTTAAACGTAAGGCCCCGGCCGCACTAGGCTGACAAAATTTGTTTGGCGCTACCAAAATATACTACAAATTTTGTCTCCGCCAAATTTTCATTTTGATAAACGCGTACGCACTTGAAAACCAAAAATCATGACAAATTTTTCGCGAACCACAACATATCAATCACGTAGAAACCGAAAACCTCTGTTGTTGCTGTGAAATTTTGCATTCAACTCCTCGACAATCTTTTAAAACCAGTACTTTCTAAAGTTTTTACTCTCCTGCCTTCGTGGTATGATACACAAACTGATTAACTAGATATTTCTTCTTCTCGGACTGAAATTTTAAAACGACTTGCATGTTTCTTGCCGCTTTTCCCGACTGTCACTGTCACTTTTTAGCGCAAACTCAGTTGTACCCGATCGGACGTGCACTGTTCACTGCTTGTAAAGCAAATTGTGCTACTCAAACATCAGTATAGGTGCTGCTAGCAGGTAAAATTTTGGACCGGTACAAGTTGTACGGACCGAGGCAAGCGAATAATCATCGCTGTAACCTTGAGATTAATGTGTGTGAATTGACGAATCTGTCAGTTTTGACGCTTGACAAAATTTTGTCCTGCTCTGGGGCAGGATGACGGCGCCTTTGAAGTTTGGTAAGGCTTGACAAAATTTTGGTAGGAAAAAAATCGCCGTTCGCACTTGTGAAACGGAACTGATGACAGATATTTTTGCAAAACAAACAAAAATTCGCCTAGTGCGGCCGGGCCCTAATCAAACAAATGAATTGTACGAAGGACTCTAAAAGACCGGCGGTTACTCAACAAAAGCTTCAACAATGTGACTCAATCAAACGCGACCCTGTTCGTGCAGCTGTCAAAGAAATACACCTACGTAAATAAAAACATTTAAAAACAAACGTGTCTTTCATATTTATTTTGCAACGCAATTTCTCTCCATGTAGCTCACTAAATATGCCAATCTTCTTTTTGAGCATTGCACTTGACACCACTGTCAATGAAGCGAAACAATCGAACAATGCCATATCATGTTCAGTTATTCAAAGAATTGTTACAAAAAAGTCTTACGAAGGAATGTTAAGAATGCTTCGACGACGACAATAATGGGCACTTGCGCAAGCGCAGTACCCATAAAATTAGATATTTATTCCATTCCCCCAGAGTCTAACCTGGCGATGACTACCGCTGACTGAGGAGACCGTTGACTCTGGGTACGAGGCATGGGGTACGAGATTTCGAATTTGGGGGCTCACATACAGAGGGGCTTATTTTCGGAATTTCACGGTATTATACGGATTTCTGGAGAGCATACGTCATCAGTATGGAAAGTTTTTGCTCAAACTCTCGAGTAGGGGAAGAATCGAGCGCAGCAAGAGAGAAGTCTGTTAACTCAAGCTATGCAGTAACCAGGCAAATTAGCATTTCAGTATAGCATTTTATTATATGGCAAACTGGTCCACGATGAAAAGGAGCATTCTGATTGGTTCCCTGAGCGGTCCGAATTTTGCAATACGGACCGCTAAGATGGACCGCTCACGAATTCATTTCGCCGAATTCCTTTATGAAACATTGAACAAAATAGAACTGTTTTCTATTAAGTAGAAACATTTTTCCAAATGTCTGGCGGACAATTTTGGTTAAACGTTTCGCAAAGTGGCCTGAAAATGCAAGAATATGTTTAGCTTTGGCGCGCGCGCGTTAGCCGAGAATGGTTGCATTAATTTATCAGCAAATTTTTAAAAAGCCATTATAATAAAAATTTATTGAACTAGCTTGTTCGGTCCGTATTGGGAAATATTGGTTTCGTTCTTTTTTTGCAAGTTTATGGACCGAGCCGAAGGCGAGGTCCATAAACTTGCAAAAAAGAATGAGACCAATATTTTCCCAATACGGACCGAACAAGCAAGTTCAATAACATCTATATATCCTGCCTGTTGTCATTGTTATTGGGTTAAGATATGGGAGCGGAGTGTCGCTGGCTGAGCGGGAGACTTTTTTTTCCGGGTGTCCGGGGAAGAACGTGGACAACAGCTAACATGGACGCGAATACTAACGAGACGACACCATAACAGGAGAGAAGGAAGGACTCCTAGTCAATCAAGGTTTTAATTTTACTGTCACTGCTAATATTTTTGTAGAGTTTGACATTAGTCAAAGTCAAAATATCAACACAGTACCTCACTGAAAAGTTACAAAACTGAAATCAATATTCACGCTAATCCTGGATTAGCTTAATCGTCCTTTGGACAACCGGGCCCAGGAAAATAGGAATGAGTATGGATGGTTATTAAAATTGGATAGGATTAAAATAGATGAAAAACTCCAAATGCAAATTACCAGCACATTTTTTAAAAGTTGAATTAGTTAATTATTATAATTAATTCCACCTTGGGGTTCTAAAGCCCAGTTGTTTTCAATAGTGTGTAATGTTTTGAAGCCCTCTCTCTCTAGCTTGATTAAGTTCTTTCAACATTTCTCTAAAAAATCAAATCTACACAGGTGCTGAGTGCGCATTATCACACTACAGGTCCTTATAAGTTTACGCAGCAGTTTGATTTTGACATTGTCATTTCAAATAAAGAACATTGCTGAGATTTAGTCTTCAAAAGGTGCAGGCGGAGCCAAAGAATTAAATTTTAAAATGTGAATATAGTAAGATGCAGAAATGCTATTTATTTATTATTTATTAATTTAATATGTTCAAACGAAAAAGTGTTGTGTGTGTTGAACAATGAAAATATTTCAAAACAATTTTAGTAGTAGTGCTTAGTGTTTGTTAATGTCACTCGCTAACAACGACGAGACAGGAGTTCTGTGTTAGGTTAGTTTGCGGCTTTGGTATTTGTGAACAAGAGCTCCCACTCCTGGGTCGGGAGGGGGAGGGGTACTCAACCCAAGTTGGAGTAGGGTGTGCCTCCCAGGCTGTCAAACCCTGACCCTGTTTATGCCAAACATTTTGCAGTTCCCCTACTTTGTTTATGACATAAATTTTTAAAAAAAGACAAACTGTAGGTGTTTATTTGAGCATTTGATTCCCGACAGTGATCTGTTGTTGACATTGATATCGTTTTTGTTGGACGCAAGGTTGGATGGCAGCCGGCCTGCAGAAAATGTCGGGGAAAATATTTCCTGGTAACTGAAGGGCACCCTGTCTATGGCAGCGTCGATTCAAAAACCCATACCCTTGTGTCAATACGACGCTTGCGCAATGAGCTTGGGATACCTGTGGTTGGGTTATTTGGTTTAAGAGGCAGACATCTCTCCGTGCGCTCCATAATATTCCCCAACCCATAGTCCAAGCATTTTAGCGGATAAAAAGGCCAACCTATCACTAATTGCAACAGAAGGTATCTTAACAGTTTTATAACCAAAAATATGTCCTCTACAACATATCAAAAGTCTAGGGAAATCTAAAGAAGAAGATGCCAAAAATCTATTATTTATATGAATACCCTGATGCAGAACATGAAAACGAGGCTAAAGGAACAATATGATTTACAAGTTGTTTACATAAATCAGAACGTTAGAAAAACCATGTCATTGTCTTTGTTGTTTGAAGAACTGTTGTCTTAACATTTGCGACTGTTTAAAAAAGAACCGCTGACCAGTAATCACCGCAGGCTCAATTTAAAAAGTTATGCAATTTTCAATAATAGCCACCTCCACGGGAATTTGCTGTGTACAGGACAGTCATTTTCTTACTTGATTTGACTTACTTTACCTTACGGGCATCCTCTCCACACTAGTATCTGAATATGCACATAAGTAATCTAAATGCGTCACTCAGTGCCCATTTCCCCCGGGGAAAATCCCCGGATATTAGCATTTTTTAAGTGGCCAATTCTCCAAGGTGGAGACAAGCAAGCCGTTCGAATTCCCCACGGTCAGGCCAAAAAAGGCTCATAATGCTCACGTTTAAAATCAATGCAAAGAATCAAGACAGAGTATTTTATAGCCTGTGAAGAGACATTAAACTCATCACCAGTAGATCAGCTTGGGGAAGGTGCCTTGGTAGAGCCACACCTGGATCGGCCAAAGCGTGGAGGTATCCATGGCAACCCTGCGAGCCGCAACCACCCAATATCAGCCCCAAAAAAGGTGCTTGGAAGGCGAGGGGCGGGTGGACGTGGGACCTCAGAACCTACCCAAACAATCCCAAGCACCTTCCCCAATGCCTGACCGATTAAAGGTACATAAAAAGACAAATAAATCACCTACATGACTATCCACTGTAACTCGTCCAACACGATCAGGCAATTGCGAGAGCCGATGGCAATATCAGCCAGCCTAACTGATAGGCGAAGCAGCAAGAAAACCAGCCCGCCTAACTGATAGGCAAAGCTGCATGCTCCAAGGTAATGGAGTCCACAATGCCTCTGAAGGTGTGCGGATGTACAGCTGGTAAGCAGTACTAGACCAGCGGCCCAACGTTTGAATTAGGTGGTCCGGAACCCCATTGCGTGCAGCCGCCGTGGCTGCACCGATACGGAAACTGGAGAAGTTGCCTGAACTCCAGCCGCAGCCAGAATCTGTCTAATCCAATTAGTGAGGATAGCACGTGACAAGGGTCGTCCATCCTGCAACAGAAGCAAGGGGCCTCTGGAGTTACCCCTAAGTGTACGCCAAGAGTGCCTGAATGGCACAAAGAGGGTAATTTCCTCTGCCAATGTGAATAAAACAGCCCTTAGCTTGCGAGATGGGTCCGTCTTGGGGGCTTTGATCCCAACACGTAAGCACAAAGGATTGGAATCTGAAGCAACTGCAATGTCTTAGACGCTCAGGTGGATGGAAGCAGAAAAACTAGTGAGCATGGAGACAGTGAACTCGACAGACCGAAAGTAGGCGACATTGCAAGCTGCCCAACACATACAGTACAATGATCCGGGCAAGATACATCCAATGATTTAAAAATCACCATCATTACGCCGTCGGTAATAGGCAGGCGCACAGCTGAAGAAGAGCCTTGAGAATGTTTAATCCCCCGAACCACGCTCTGCAATCTGAGGCAATTGATAAGGGGGTCAGGAAAACCTTGTTTCATGTGCAAAGAGCGCACAGCAGATAAGTACACCTTTATGGATGAATGCTGGACCGACCCTGCCAACAAACAAGTTACAAATAAGCACATAGTCCATTCAAAGCGATTGTAGGATGCCCTTTGCAAGTGGATGAGAGAGCCTTATCAAGGCCTCCCTGATGTGAGAATATACAGCTGGTATGCATTGCTAGACATGGCTGGAGAATCCGAAGGTCACTCATACCCAAAAGCCTGAACAAAGCGATTGCCAAATGTATGTTACACAAGCGGCACTAAAACCTAGCCAAGGCCAATGCCAGAGTCAGGCCAGAGTTCAAAAATAGGACCTGAAAGCCGTCACAAACCGATTGCAACTTAGCGACTGCGAGGTGCATGTTGTGTGAGCAGGTGTGAAAGCCTAGCCAAAGCCATTACCACTGATGTACCAGCCAACATGCTAGAGGCCACCACAAGCACCACGCTAGCATGATCCTACCACCACCAAATTGCAAGTGGCCAGAACCAGAAGCAGACACGGAATCCAACAAACGAAAGGCCGTTGCCCTGGGGGCCAATCATTAAGCAAAAGGCATGTAAAATTCAGGCACAACCAATGGCCAGGTAAAAGACTGTCGGTAGTTAGCAACGAGGGCTGCTACGAGAGCCCGCAAGAACCTGCCACAGCCAGTGGCCAGGTTACCGACCGTGAGCAGTTCGTACCGTGGGCTGCTGCGAGAGCCCGAAAGAACCTGCCACAGCTAATGGCCAGGTTACTGACCGTGAGCATTTCGTAACGAGGCTGCTGCCGTGAGCCCGTAAAAAAACCTGCATAGCCAATGGCCAGGTTACCAAACATGAGCAGTTCGTCAGGGGTAACGAGGGCTGCTAGAGCCTGCAAGAACCTGCCATAGCTAATGGCCAGGTTACCGACCGTGAGCATTTCGTAACGAGGGCTGCTACAAAAGCCAGCAAGAGCCTGCCACAGCCAATGACCAGGTTACCGACCGTGAGCATTTCGTATTTAGTAAAATTAGAAATCAAGTACTTGTCAAGCGGATTATAATTCACAATTCACCTAGCTTAGCTGTATTTCCCAGTTGAATTTGAGCTTGCGAGGATGTCTGGGTCATTTATCTCTGTTTTGAGTGACACTGGTGAATTTGTGATCAAACAAATACATGTAAGAGTAGGTTATTGCATGTAGCCTCGTTTTCATGCTATACCTATAGAGCTACATTGTATATAAGTAAGAAAAGTGGCTTCCCCTTCGTAGATTTTTCTAGACTTTTGATATGTTGATTGGTGCACTTTTCTGAGATGGATAGCGAAGAAATAAATTATGTTGCAATTTGTGATGGGTCCTATCAATATATTGACTGGACTACCACTCGAGAGACGTCTGGTGCTCGACCACAAAAATTCCATACATAATATAGCACTATGGAAGATCTGTGTATCGTTTGTGATTGGTTGTTGCTCGGTTTCGAGTCTAACCAATCCGAGATACTACACAGATTTCTATAGAGCTCATGTCATCAGTATGGAATTTTTTTGGTTCAAACTCTCGCACAGAGGAAGAATCGACGACAGAAAGAGAGAAGTCTGCAGTAGCATTTCAGTATAGCACAATATCCTGCCTGTCATCATTGTTCTTGGTTAAGATCCCGGGGGGAACTCCCATATAAAAGTGACGGGGGTGATTGCAGTACCTTTTAGGGGTTAAAATTTGTGGTTTGGTACCGCTTGGCGTGTTAAAATCTAAAATGACTGCCGTTAGAGTTATTGCGGTACCTTTTAGGGTATTAAGCTGGAGAAAATATATAACAGGGACTAGTTTTGTCTTAGAATTAGTACCTCTTAGGGGTGAAAATGAATTCGAGCCACACCCACAAAACAAGATTTTGGTACCTTTTAGGGGTTCTTTTCAAATTTCCGGCGATCACCCCCGTCACTTTTATATGGGCGTCCCCCCCCCCCCCCCCGGGGGGTTAAGATACGGGGGCAGAGTGTCGCTGGTGGAGCGGGAGATTTTTTCCGGGTGTCCCGGGGAAGAACGTGGACAATAACTAACAAGGAAGCGAACACTAACGAGACGACACCATAACAGGAGAGATAAAACTCACGCAGAAAAAAATCAATGCTCCGCCAATAAGCACATGAAACGAACATAGATTGCAAAGGGAGGGTGGGTGGCGATCTTTGAACTGTAGTTGTGGTGTTTTACTGTCTAAAGACCTCGAAATGTGATATTCATTCAATTGAGTGGTTATTAATAGCGGTGCACCAATGGGCCGGAGAAACCCATGAGGATATCATAGCGACACCGGTTTAAAATACAGACATCGGACACTTTTCTCTGACCCGAGTGACACACTCCCCTACAAAATTAACCTCGCTTTATGGACATTGGTTGCATGTATCTGTGCATTGTATGTTTTCATTTGTCACGATTATGTGCTAATTGTATCCTGTACGCGATTTTATTACTAATACAGCGAGACATGTTTGGCAACTGTCTTTCTTCCGGTGTTTGACTTTGTTAAAGTTCTCTGCTCACTGTGCTCACACAAAAGTTTCACTACCTTGGCCTTTTACTGCAGTCATTGCTTGTAGCCTTCTTCCTCTTTGCCGTCCTTTGCTTGCTACATGTGTATGTGACGTTTATTCTGAAAGCCCGCTTAATACAACACCCGGACACTTTCGCATGTCCCCTTGGTGTCCGTATTAACCGGGTTCCATTGTACTTCAATAAAGGTATCCATTCATCATTGGTTCCCTACTCATGGTCTCAAGAGGCAGTATACCGTATAATAAAATTAATACCCTCTCTACCTTATTTGGAAATATCACAAAGCTCAATTTTGAAATGGAATTAGTTAACAAGGAGCCGGGGGGGGGGGGGGGGGGAGTTCCCCCAAAAAATTTGGGTGGGGGTGTGCGGCATGCTTCTTGAAACCCTTACCCTATTTCAGACCAAAATATGTGATTTTCCCTACCCTATTTCAGACCTGACCCTTAAAATTTTGGGGAAAATTTCCCCATTTTAAAGTCAAAATGGCAAAAATCTATACCCTATTTCAGACCAGTAGGCAAAACATACCCTATTTCAGACCAAAATTGTCAAAATCTATACCCGTTTCAGACCAAAACGGCTCAAAAACCATACCCTTTGGCGCCGCACATACCCGTATAGCTTATATAAGGGAGTACCCCCCCCCCCCTGGGGCAAGGAGTTGACAACAAAATTAATGTTAACAGTCTTTATTGACATTTTCAAATTCCTGTATACAGTCGTGCAGTTTGTAACTAAAAGTGCTGCAGAAATAATCAAAGCTATATTTGTACCTTACATTCACAATTGTATCTACAACAAAACCATTAACCAAAGCTTGGTTCATTTCACAAGTACATAAGATATGTTTGTAAATGAATAACGTACAGGTTTCATATTATTTCATGTCGGAAAGCAAAATTATCATCTACAAGAATGAATGCTTGTTTGCTGTGTTAAATAATGACAAACTATTTGATGTTTACAAAATATACACTACCAAGATCATACAATCAGGTTAAAAATGAAGTTACTTCTTGGTAGGAGCAATGATACCTTCAAGCTGGGTCTGAAAGAACAATTCAATTCAATTAGGAAAACATGATTAATTTTGCATTCAAAAATAGATATTTGCAGTTATGTAGCAACTTGCCCAGTTGAAGCCTGGGTAAACTAGACTGCGAGCTGTCTCTTTCTTTTCCTATTTTTTCTGGGGCGTGATGCGACGATCGAGCGGCGAGTGGCGAAGCCTAATTATTTTGCATAATTGTTTCTTTTTGCTCGCGCCAAGGATCTGAGGAGAAAAGACCGACTGCTCGCAGTCTATGGGTAAACCAATTTCTTGAGCTCTTTGTCAGACAAAATCATAAGCCTCCTCCCAACCTTGTTCCCAGGGTCTCTCTTCTTCCAGCCCCCTCTCGCTCTAAGAGGTGGAAAAAGAGAGAGCCTGGGAACGAGATTGGTCTCTCTCCATACGCTCAATTCTTGCCCCCTTTCAAGAGATGTCTGAGATTCGACCATACGCTGATCTATTGCCGGTACCTCTACAGATATCTGTATGGTGTCTCTAGTTAGTTGTTGCTTTTCATGCACAAGTAGCAACCAATCCGAGACACTATAGAGAGCTACGTCATCAGCATGGGACATTTTGGGTTGAATCTTGGCCACCAAAAATAACATGACAGAGAACTGTCAGTGGTAAACGAACTGGAAGAGATGTGTCTTCCGCAGGGAGAAACTCGGGTGGCAAAAGATCGGGTCAATCTAAAACCGTGTCGAGTGTGAGCAAGTGGCTGTTTCATCTGAAGCACAGTCACAGATTTGAACCTTCCTAAAAGTTGCCCTTTGAGTTTGTAAGGAAAGTACTTTTAAGTCTTTACTTGTTTCAGGCCAGGAAGTGACCTCCAGTAAACTCCAAAACTGCGACTTCCTTGACAAGTGCAAAAATTAATGACTTATAGAGGCTGGGATAATTTGCAACTCCTTCAACCCTACCCGGCCTGAAACAACCCATGCATGGGTATGATTTTCAATTGGGTTAAAAAATAAAATGTAAATACACAACTGCATCGTACCTTGAGTTGTTGGTTGGTCCTCTTAAGGAACTGGATTTCCTCAGCATGTTTCTTCTCCTCCACAGCTCTTCTTTCAGCCTCTCGTTTCTCAATGGCGTCACACTTGGCTTTCAGTTCATTGACCTGTCTTTCAAGGTCTCGTTTGTCACCTTCAAGCTCTTGAATCTACAAGTTAAACATCAACAAAAAGTCTGTTCAATTGCATGAAGTTTCACACATTTTCTAACCCAAAACAGTATAAAGCGCAGTGTTTCATATAGACTACAAGCTGTCTCTTTCTTTTCTTACAGAGCGGACACTCAAACCATGTTTATGCTATGGCTTTATTTTACTTATTTTTTACTTTTTTAAACACCATGATGGTACTTTCATTTAAAAATGCATAAAAAGGTAGAAAAAATGTCTCGGTCATAACGCTTCGAATCGCAACTGAGATTGACTAGTAGTTCTGAAAAAGTAGAAATAAAAAAGTAAAAAATAAGTAAAAAATAAGTAAAAAATAAAATAAAATAATAATAAGCCATAGCATTCATGGTTTGATTGTCAACTGTAAGTTTTTCTATGGCGTGGGAAAAATTGTGAGTACATTTCCACTATCTTGCTCGCAGTCTATGTTTTCACATGACATATCACAAAATTGAAGCCAATAGTTTAAGAACAAATTAATACAAATAAAACAATATTTATTTCCATTGCAAGAGACAGCTATTTATTGTTGGCAAAGTATTATTTCTCAAACTGATTAATATTTCATCAAGTTAAAACAACAGAAATCATAACCATGACAGGGGTTTGGAGTTTGGATAAAATTTATAGCATACTAGATTTTCAAAAATACCCACTGTGCATCATACATTTTCAACTCTCTTCTCAGTGTTTGGAAATGTGATGATACACAGTCTCTTCTGTTTGTTATGTAACTTACAGTTCAATCTGTGATGTCATGTTTTATGTAGGCTATTATTACTCAAGTGATTCATTGCATAGCATGTCATACCAACATCAAAAGAGAATGGACTGATTTTGCAAGAAACTTACATGTACATGTATGTATAATTTAGGTTTTGTTGCTTGAATAAATAAGGGGGGGGGGGGGGGGGGGAGGAACCCGGGCCCCTAGATCTGCCACTGCTAAAATAAACCTTGGTGCGCCATTACCATTGATTTTACTGTTAACAAAACGGTTTGCAAAAGATTTCCATCAATCATACATGTCATACCTTATGTGGTCCAAGTGTTTGATTTTAAACACCTTCCATAATTTATAAGGTATGACATGTACATGTACATGTATGATTGACAGAAATCTTTTGCAAACCGCTCAGAGTAGTTTTGATTTAAATGGTCGTGTAACAGTGAAATTGATGGTAAGAGGTGGATTTGGGGACCTACATGTACACTGTATAAAATAAATGTATGCCAGAAATTACAAACTCTGTCCCAATATGAGCACTCCACTCTGGCATAGTTAATAAGGCAACATACAATTCTGAATTGTGTGCTACTGATAAACAAGCACAGCCAAGGCCTCTTACATGTCACACATAATAAACTGATCACATGATCATGTGAATAAGCTATGCTCTATCAGGCACTAACCTTTCTCTCCATGTCTGCTTTCCCTTGCTCTGCTTGCAATGCTTTCCTCATTCCAAATGCAACACTGTTAACAGAGGTACGTTCAACTGTTTAGACAATGACATTCAGTGGTCCAAGTCTGAGGGCCCAGGCATGTGCCAGAGCTTAAACAGAATTCTCACTTCAGAAGACTGTCACTGGGTGGTGTCCCAAGGACTTTTGGCCAGAATTGTACATCATATGTTAATCTTTTTTTATTTTTTGACACGTCTGGTGTATGCAGGTACAATGTATCATATTGGCTTATTTACTCTGTCATAGCTATAGGGTATAGGGTTATGTCATGAAACATAATTTAGCACCTGATGCACGTACTGTTGGTTTTGCCTATCACAAAATTATGGTACATTAAAAAAGTGTTAAAAAGGTAAGTTACTGAGTCAGTACAACAACAATTTAATGGGAAAACAGAAGTACTCTGGAATTGGCATCTCGAATAGCTGTTGATTGGTTACCTTTATAGTTAGTTTGATAATAGTACCTCCATGTAATATTTGATCAGAACTTACCTGCTTTCATACAGGGTTTGATAGGCAGCAATAGTCATTCTGATCTCATCGCGTACTCTACAGTAACAAAGGCCAGATTTAATATAAAAATTTATTAAAATTGCTAGGCTAAAATTGAAAATACACTTATTTGGTCAGAAACAAAAACAGAGCCTACAGAGAGAAAAGGGTCAATCTAGCTATTACATGTACAGTAGTTATCAATTTGCAAAAGGCTGCATTAAATAACAGTTACTTTGAACTGAACAGCAATATGCACAATATTATTATTGCTTATTATATGGCAAACTGGTCCATGACGAAAAGGAGCATTCTGATTGGTTCCCTGAGCGATCCGAATTTTGCAATACGGACCGCTAAGATGGACCGCTCACGAACTTATTTCGCCAAATTCCTTTTATGAATCACTGAACAAAAGAAAACTGTTTTATATTAATTAGAAACATTAATTTTTCCTTATGTCTGGCGGACAATTTTGGTTAAACTTTTTGCAAAGTGGCCTGAAAAAATGCACGAATTTGCTTAGCTTTGGTGCGCGCGCGCGCGTTAGTCAAGTTCTGGTTGCATTAAAGTTATCAACAAATTTTTAAAAAGCCATTATAATAAAAACTTTATTGAACTAGCTTGTTCAGTCCGTATTGGGAAATATTGGTCTCGTTCTTTTTTGCAAGTTTATGGACTTCGGCTCAGTCCATAAACTTGCAAAAAAAGAACGAGACCAATATTTCCCAATACGGACCTCACGCTAGTTCAATAACATCTATTTTTTTTTTTAGCGGTCCGTATCCAAATCCTTGAATTTGATTGGCTAAGAGCGCGCGATTCAGCGGTCCGTATCCTGCAGTACGGACCCCGAGTTACGGACCGCTCCGACCACTGCGCAATTTACTCGGGTAGAAAATTTTGCTTCGCTTTGTAAAACTGCCAGAATGCGTTTAATACTGTAAGACCCACAAAAACATATTAATCAAGCCAAAATTTGTCCCGGGAGCGGGAAAAATTGCCAGTGAACCCGTCGGAGACCCGCGGAATCGTAGCGTAGGCATGCGCTAACATTTTAATTTCAGCAACGTGCGAAGGACGAAGGTCGATGCGAAGAAGCTTTTTACACTGCCGTTTCTAACATTATATTGCTCTCTTACCGTTGTCAAGTGAATGGAGAACAACGCAGTGGAATTAAAGAGCTTGCATTTCTTCAAAAAGGCGAGTTTTCATTTGATTTTTTGGAAATCAGTTTCACCACTCGCGCTCTGTATTTTTGAATTACAAATCTCCGTGTTTAGACCCATTTCCTTAGTTTTAATCATTTGCTTTTCGTTTCTCTTTTTTCCTAAACATACCTTCTGTTAAGTTTCATTCAAGAATGAACTTAGTGATTACCGGTAGTCCACAAAATAATCCTCGGCACGTAAGCTTATAAATCAGTTGTGCCGTACGTTGAAACTGAATGCATGCAAGCTTATTTTAGCCTGATTCTCAAGCTTACAGTTTGTCAAGGTTTCGCATAAAATGAAAATTATAAATTGCCATCGAATGGTAAAAATTAGATTAACACGAGAAATGAAATTGGTGAAAACTGAGGAAACATCTTTGCTCGAAAAATGCTTTCAAGAATATTGAAGATTGTCCTAAAATTTGCCACCGGCTGCGACTTTGAATGGTTTTTGTGTTAAATAATAGCTTCTCATTTCAGCTGCTTTTAGTGGTGAAATTTCCGTTGAGTCTCCATCGTCTGTTCTTCACAGCTACGTAGCTTTCTGTAATTACATATTTTGGTGTAAAAATTAATCATCTGAGTTTCTTGTTATTTGGATTAAGTTTTATTTCTTCGGTAGTTTTAATATAGCGACCTTGCGATAAGTTAAAGGAATACGTGCGCGCGTGAAAAACAGATTTTGCAAAACAAGATTTCAAGATTTCTAGCATTTATACAGAACCAAGTAGGAAAAAAATAAACACGTTATTCGCCGGCCTTGGTCGGTCCGTATAGGTAAAAACTGTGCCCTCGGTCTCGAGTACGGCCCTCGGCCGCAGTGGCCTCAGGCCGCACTCGAGACCTTGGGCACAGTTTTTCCCTATACGGACCTCCCGGCCGGCGAATAACATATATATATTATTGCATACAATACCTCAACAGCAAAAGACCACGTTCAGCACAATTAATTGTCACTTGGCGAATCAGCTCATCTGGAAAACATGATCGATTTTACATGTACATGTAGGTAACAAATGACATTCACAATTTGTTCAAACAAAAATTATTATCTGATAACAGAAGATTTCGACAAACATTTTAAAAGAAAAGTAAGGGATAAAAGAGTTACTAATAATCACATCAAGTAACTCTTTTGTCGCTTATTTTTCTTTTAAAATAATTATCTGTCATATTATTAATAATTTGATGGGTTGGTGAATATCAGTCAGCAGGTAACTTTAATAAGCATGACATCAAAATTTGCACCTGGAAAATATTATTTTAATAACCCCCTCCTTCTATTAAGCCCTCTATAATTATAAGCCCTCCCTGCTCCCTTGTGAGACCTAAGATGAGTAATTCAGGCCCGGCAGGGAGCGGGAATAGAGGAAATACGGTATTTTCACACTACTATTAATATAAAGAGCGACCGTTAAAGTTTGACATACAGTATATCAATAGTCAGACAATTAACTCACCAAAACATTGTGAGTAGAGTTCTCTCCTGACAGGACATATTCCTGTTTCCCTTGCTTGCCGTTGTTGAAGACGCATGTCAAGCTGCTCCTACAACAAAGATTCACATTTATTTGTTAAATATTCAAACAAAACAAAAACTTAAGGAGTATTCGGATTGTTTCCCCAGGGCAGTCTGAATCTTGCAATATAGACCCCTCATCGACGGACACCTAATGAATGAGTTTCACCAGATATAAATAGTACATGTAATATTACAAGAAAACTGTGAAGCGGGATTACTAAGGTGTTGGAAATCAGGAGAAATACGAAAAAATGTTGCAACATTGCATACAAATTTTATTACATGTACCTAATATTTTGCAAAAGAGGCGGAAACCACAACAAAAGGAACAGGATGTGGGAGTAGAGGGTACAGGAAGTGGGAAGTTCAAACCCACCTGCCGCACCCCCCCCCCCCCCCCACCCCCCCACCCCCCCACACGCACACACTGTACAATCATGTACACCATAATTTTATTTAACTGTCTTCATATTTAAAGAAGAACTCTTGCTAGTATTAGTCAAATTCCATTTGCCTACATTACAATGTACAGTGTATGTCTCATTTCTGTAGCATGAATTGTTATTTTCCCTGGATATTTATTCCACACTGGCTTACCTGCAAATTGACGACATCTAACCTTGTAGCTGGTGTACTGGACACTTGCTGTACCCACAACTGACCATTTTCTGTCCATTCCCTGAAAGACAACATCATTTGATCATATAACACAGGCTCTGATTGGTTGTGGCAGATGTTTTGCAAGAGACTCAATGTAAACAAGGTGTGACATACATGTATCATTTTGGCTTTATTTTACAAAAGAAATAGAAAGCGGCTGCCAAAAAAAGAAACTAATAAAAATTGAATAGTCCCGGGTGTTTAACAAAATCAAACTAAAAATCAATCAAACTCAATCAAACAATAATTTATTGGCGTTCGATTGGGTTCGGCAATCAAACATTTAATTTGGTGTGAATTTGATTATTGAACCAATTGAGCAATCGAACGCAGTTGAACCAAATCCAGTTCAATGTTGTTCAGACTCACAGGAATAATCAACCTTTTCATTTGATTATAACGGAAATAAACAGAAAAACTCCCCCAAAATATCAAAGATGTCACTGTAAGCAGGTAATTGATTATGGTTCAATACCCGATTCCCCCTATGAGACGCGCCTGCAGGGAATTATGGTAGTTGTATTCATCAAAACAAATCCAGTCCAAGATGGATGGAGGTAGCTTGCGAATACACAGCCGGTTTGCGATGCAGACGTGGTATTCGCAAGCGGCCGCCATCTCGGACTGGATTTGTTTTGATGAATACAACTACCATAATTCCCTGCCGGATAAGATCATTTTCAGCGACGTGTTGACGGTTTCTTTTCCGACTGCTAAAAAACGGCCGCCTGAATGCACGCGCAAATGACGATTTTTTTTTTTACTAATTGTTCGCGCGCAACCTGCATGGTACTTATATACTATACATATGACAACCCAGACCTTGCTTTACTATAAAATTTGTAGATGAACACTCTATATATTCTCTGCCTAACCGGAGTGCTATTTTCTAACTAGAGAATAACACCGTATTTAACTCAAAGACGAAGAGATTCATTTTTCTTCGCCACAAACACAACGGTCGCGTATAAAACTCGTCATCTGCGCGTAATTCGCCATTTGCGCGTGCATTTAGACACTCAGCTTGTTTTGATGAATACAACTACCATAATTCCCTGCAGGCGCGTCTCATAGGGGGAATCGGGTATTGAGTTCCATTCGATTGTGTGCAATTGACAAGTTTTTATTGTGATTGGTGTTCGATTGAGTTCGATTATCGAACGTTATATTAGACACTCCAGGAATAATCTAACTGAACTGAAGGTTTCTAGCTTGCAAATACAGCTGACTTCCATCGCGCACGCCGCTTGCAGCGTTCCCGCGAGAAAGTTCCTCACAGGACACTGTAAGCAGCACGCGATGGAAGTCGGCTGTATTCGCAGGCTACAAGGTTTCTGAATGCCAAAATAATTACTTTGATATTTTTAAAACAGCTTGGCCAAGATCTCCCAAAACAGAGCAACCTTAATTTGTGTGAACTGTTAAACAATCAATAACCTCCATTTGAACTTCTAAAATCTGCACGGATATAAATGTCCTTGGACATCACTTGTAGAAAAAGCTAACAGAAAAACTGTATGCTTTTATTTGGGGAACAGTTATGTCTGTGGACAATAATATCCCTGCATATTTTCGCGCCAAAATAGAGTTCAGGATTTATTACATTGCAGCATGCATAGCAATTGCCTCATAACAAACATATGATGTTAAGCTTATATATACCTGGGTGGCAGAATGGCATTGAGGATCTCATCAGTCTGTTGGTTTTTCTGTGCATCCATTGGGGGTAGTTTGTTGGTCCGGGGTGGTTGAGGGACGGGTCCGGCCGCTGCAGTCCCTGCACCTTGCTGTTGACTAACTTTGAGGGACCGAGCCTAGTAAACCATCAAACAAGTTGAACTCGTTGTTATATTAACTTGTGCTAGAACAGTCAACCCGCTCATAAGCTTGGGTAGACGATGCAGTCGACATGATACTCAAAAAGCTGTATGAAGCCTTTCATAAAGGCAATTATTTCTCTAGGTAGTCGACAAGTTGTAAGAAACGGTGGCAAAAACCAACTTACCCTTGGCGATTTCTTGTCTGTGTTCCTGCTTACAAGAACTGGGTTATCATATTTAACTAGCGAAGCATTCGGTGGAATCATCCTGTCGTTTAAAACACTGCGGTTTTGTGCTAAAAATCTACAACAAACGAGCACGTATGTCCTCTTGCTTGACGATGGAGACGAAACTCTTGTTGCCTTGGAAATGAACCGCGACCACAAAAAAGGACCTGGGAGCCACTCATCACGGGAAAGAAAAATTTGGACTGGACTTGAGAACTAACAAAGCGGACTTCTATGCGAAGGGATTGAAATTTGAATTATTAAAAAAATGATAATAATACTGTAATAATAATTCGATGGCGACAAAATCCAGAAATAGCTAATAAACTGGCGCGCGCTTGAATGAGATAATCTGAATTTCGAACCATTATTTATTTTCTTGCATAATAGTTTTTTGGTTCTCTAATCTCTATCAAGATTGGAAAGCGAATATTTGACCAGCTTTTGTTTGATTTAAAAGTTTTAGCTATACCGTCGAAGCTGATGTAATATAACAAAATCCGAGTGATGCATGTTTATCAAATTTTGATCATATAACGCGCGCTCTGATTGGTTGAGTAGTCGTCTAGCATCTGCGGGTTATGTAAATATGGTTATGACGTATCACTGCATTTTGTTGGAAATGGAAAGAAACAGAAAACGGCCTCTTCTTGTTTACATAACCTGATGCTGACTCGAGAAAGTTTGAGAGAATTCGAAAGTAATATGCAAACCCTCGCCTGCGGCTCTTAAACTTAAACTTTCGAACTCTCCCAAACTGTATCTTGTATTTGCATCAGACTGTGTATTAAAAGACGCGCGCCATTTTCTATTTACTAAGTGCAAGAAAAGAGACGATCCTGGGCACGAGGTTGAGTGCATGAGACATACATGTACGGCTCAGATTCAACGATACCGCGAAGTGAAGATGGGCCTTTTCTTGCTCGAACAAGGGTTGGGGAAGGGGAGGAGGTGTCAGATAGGCCTTTTGTTTCTTGAATAAGGGAGGGAACCTTTCCTCGCTCACTTAACCCCCCGGGAATTTATCGGGAATTTTACAACTTTTCCATCCCCGTGGTAGGGCATTTGGGAAATTGTCAAATGTAACATTACAAAACATATTCTTTGGTATTTTACATTTCATACCGTATAGCCGCGTAGGAGGCTATGAATACCGCCGATCAACCTCGTTTCCAGGGTCGTTGACTGCCAATATACTGGGGATCGGAAGAAAGTAGATATTTCAGGGACTTTATTTCATGCATGTCTACCCGAACACAAGCCTTAGGATGCCTTCTCAAGAAGGGTGTACCATTCCACTGGACATAACAAACAAAAAGGGAATTTCAAGACTTAGCAAGCAATCACCAGCCCAGATGTTATGTTGTTCCACCCTGACTGGGACTCTCAGTTTGAATTACACGTGGATGCTAGCAAGCTTGGATGTGGAGCAACGTTGGCTCAACAGAAGGATGGCATACTTCAACCTGTGAGATTTGCTTCACGAGCATTTTCACCAGCTGAATCACGTTGGACAACTATGCACCAGGCACATTTTGCTGTGAAATGGGGACGTGAGCAGTTTCGCTCTTACTTACTAGGCCGAAGAGTCAAAGTCGTTACCGATCATGAAAATCGTAAATGGTTGACTGCCATCGCACCAAAACAGGCACGGCAAAAGTCGCTAGATGGTGCATAAGTATGGCCAAATTTGACTTTTCATTGAACACAGGAAAGGTGAACGAAATGTTGTTCCAGATGTTCTGAGCTGTCACCCTGTCGTTGAGTACATTTCTGAAGACAATGTCGTTATCCCTCCCGAATGGTGTTGTCACATTCCTGATCATTGCAACTGCAGTTGACATTCCACACCATACCTCTGTACACAATGCATGTCTAATGCCTCAAGTTGATTGCCTCGACCCAGTTTGTCTCGCAACTGCTCCAGAGAAAACAAACGCCAATTATACAAGTCCAAGACTCCACAAATTGTCACATCTCAAGAAAGGAGTTCTTCAGTGACTGGAACTTTCAAGATTTTGAAAATCTGGAATCTTTAAATCGCAATCGAGGAAGTTTTACCAAGAGACAACTACAGGATTACTTTTTTTATTTTATTTTTTATTTTTCATTAAAAAAAAAAAAAAAAACTACAGGATTACTGGTGTGAACTGTTAATCGAGTTTCATAGCTCAAACCAAGACATTTCTACACTCAAGAACATGCCAAAGGGTCCAAAGGAACACCATCCTCGGAGACCCAGGGGTTAGAAGTCTTGATGACGAAAAGAACCCCTGGGGAGGATGTCTTACCACACGAGTTCTGAGAGGTAATTTGCATACTGGCTCCTGATTGGGCGCGGAAAAAATCCTTTGTATTTTTCCGCTCAATCAGCGACCGAGAAACTTCGAATACTTTTCGTGCCTCTAACACGGAGAGCAGTTTGCTCGCCATATTTGTTTTGCCCGTTCGCTAGACTTTTGCTCTCAACCGAAAAGCTTCGGTAAAAATTTCCTGAAACCCTACGAAATCACGCCCGGACTTCGCAATGGATTAGTGTAACAGTTCGAGCGATTTGAGGTATCGAGTGGTTAAGTTACGTTTTGTGCTGTGGCCATAATGCGACTCGCGATACCGAATTTTCACAACTGCGTGTGTACCACCATGTTTTCAGCTAGGCTCGATTTCCGCCGATCTCTTCATTGCAGCTTTATATTCTTGTTCTACCTTGCGGTATGTACAAATATGGTAGGGTTCTTATTTTTACTGAAGCTTACCGTTCTAGAGCGAAGTTTGTCGCACGGGCTAGACAAATATGTCGAGCTGTCATCGTTTGCGGTCAATTTGTGTTCCATGGGCAACAATTACGTCTATGCAAACCAGAGATGTTGGAATACTTGAAATCAACCAGCTGTCGAAGAAACAAAATTGTTGCACTCTTTGACGATAGTACTAGTGGTGATAGTTTCTCTAGGGTTAAGCATCTATGCTGTGATGTCTGTGCAAAGAAGTGTGATAATTTGTGGAGCCACAGATTCATTGATATCGCAGAGGACTGAAGTTTACAACAAGTCAGAAGGACAAGGCCTGTTTTCTGTGGATCAAAGAAATCAGCTGAAGGATCTCCTCAAAGGATGCCAGGGAAATATGAGACAAGGAGTACTGGAATCCAACCCACATTTTTTTTATTCCAATGTTGACAATGTTACTTGCTTTACCAACCAACTCATAGATGATACTATTTTAAAGTGTGACTCACTATTTTCTGTGGATGACATTCTAGAAATGCTTCCTGTGTGGAATGTGGATCATGCTCACAAATATACAGTTGTTTATACAATGTCTTTGCAGATCTCCATGAATAAGTCTGAGGCTTGCTTCCCGGCTTCAGTTTTTCAAGGTGGCTTGTTTAAAAACCCCTTGTGGTTTCATGGATTGATACTATCACCATGTTTAGCAGGTGGCTCATAACAGTTTAGAGCCCTTGCACTCTGATGGATCAATACTACCATCTTAGATCAGTTGATGTTAAAATAATGGTATCAAATGGATGCCCATCTTGACACAACAGGGTACAGCAACAGTTAGCTTTAAGGGACTGTGCAATAATTATCAGGAGGGGGGGGGGGGGGGGTTGGAAAATGGGCTTCATGTAGGAAAAACTTATTTTACCTTGAGCCCCCCCTCCCCCTCTCCTTGCTTTGATTTTACTTTATGCCCCCCCCCCCCTCTTGGTTTTCCAACCCCCCCCCCCCCCACATTATTTTTCTAAAACAAGCTCGGTGACCCCCATTTTATTGAATAGAGATCAGCATCTTAAGATACAAATTTGTTTTTGCCAAAGTTTAAAAAGTTTCCTCAAAGGGGATTCAGAGCCACCTTAAATTTTGAAAAATTTAAGGTGAAAATTTAAGGTGGCTCTGAATCCCTTTGAGGAAACTTTTTTTACTTTGCAAAACAAATTTGTATCTTAAGCTGATCTTTATTCAATAAATGGGGGTGACTGAGCTTGTTTTTGCATACATTATGTATACATATAAGCACTTAAAGCTAAAATTGTTTTTTTTTTCGACAGTATATACTGTTGCTATGGTACCTATTATGTCAAGTAGATGATCACAACTTGTTCACCGATGATTGGCAATCGTTTGATACCTTTATTTTAATGTTAACTGATACAGGATGGTAGTATCGATCCATCAAAAGGGCTGTAAAACTGATCAGCATGTTCAGATTAAAGCTTTTTTCTACAGTTAAAAAATTATTGGGTACATCTCAGAAAAATTAAGCCCCATATATTTTTTTTAAATTCTGTAAAAAGTTTTATCTGAACATGCTGATCATTATTCAGTAATAAAAATGGGGGTCAAGCTCATTTTATAAGTACCCAAAGCTAAACTTAAGGGTGTTTCTCACAGTTTGTGTTAAATGTTTTGTATTTTATTTTTTGTTACTGGTACTGCTGCCATGGTAACCTGTTATGTTATGAAGATGTTCATTTTGTTCCACAATGATTAGGCATTCATTTAGACTAATACCATTATTATGTAATAACAGTTATGTACTGATATACACCATATTCATAAATGGCCGCCCAGCAATTGATGCTATTACATTACCAAGCACTGCAAAATATGTTATCGTGGGAAGTTTGAACGTTTTTGGTTTATCAGCTGCAATGTTATGGCTCTTTCAAATTTAAGACATTTGTATGGGAAATCAAAACCTAGTCTCACTAGCCTCATTTTCATGTTTGTGCAAAAATTGAAATGCCTATAACTGAAGAAAGAATTCAATAACAAGAAAGATCATGTCAAAATGAGTCAATATGTGTATGAGGCCATATTCCTATTTTGAGGAGATATTATAGGCATTTCAATTTTTGCACAAGCATGAAAATGAGGCTTGAGGTTGGTTTTGATATTTCCCATACAAATGTCTTAAATTTGAAAGAGCCATAACTTTGCAGCTATTCAACCAAAAAACGCTCTTCCCAGGATAACATATTTTGCAGTGTTTGTTTTGGGATTAGGAGGAAGGGTTGGGAAAACCACAGTTGGTACGTGGACTTGAGAGTCATTGAAGTTGTGGAACACAATCATCACTGTTGGATGAGAGTGGTAGGCATAGCACCTAAGGGTAGTGTGATCTGCTGACAATGGTGGTTGTATCTGACATGGTTCCAATGGAGATGGATCAAATACAAGCCTCTGACCTTTCTTTTTACGCACTACTGTAACATTTTCGTCTCCTTTGCTGGTACATGTAAATGCTGGAGAGACTGGATGTCCACGTTTAAAGCGAAGGGTTTGAGCTGTATCTGCTGCATTACTCCTTAACTGTTGAAGATCACTTTGATCCTGATTGGACATCCTCCAAGCTCTTTCGATTCTATATTTACAGGTGTCGCAGACTGCTCCAGGCAAAACCATCTTCACTTAATACTTTTTTTGATTTCACAACACTTTCGAACACTTTACTAAATTGGCTAGTAATAGTCCTTTCCTCTTCTTATACTTGTCAACAAATTCCAACGAACAAACCCGACAGCAATCCTGTACAGTCTTTTTTGAGAGTGAGATTTTCACTCATGTCGACTGCCGTTTTACAGAGGCGGTTTCATCGCGAAAATAATTTATAGCAGCCGAACGGCAAATGGCAAATAAAGTTCGAAAGTTTCGCGTGGGAACATTGAAATCAACATGCACAAATTGACCGAAAACGATGGCAGCTCGACATATTTGTCTAGCCCGTGCGACAAACTTCGCTCTTAGAACGGTAAGCTTCAGTAAAAATAAGAACCCTACCATATTTGTACATACCGCAAGGTTAGAACAAGAATATATAAAGCTGCAATGAAGAGATCGGCGGAAATTCGAGCCTAGCTGAAAACATGGTGGTACACACACACGCAGTTGTGAAAATTCGGTATCGCGGAGTCGCAATTATGGCCACAGCACAAAACGTAACTTAACCACTCGATACCCTCAAATCGCTCGAACTGTTACACTAATCCATTGCGAAGTCCGGCGTGATTTCGTAGGGTTTTCAGGAAATTTTTTACCGAAGCTTTTCGTTGAGAGCAAAGTCTAGCGAACGGGCAAAACAAATATGGCGAGCAAACTGCTCTCCGTGTTAGAGGCACGAAAAAGTATTCGAAGTTTCTCGGTCGCTGATTGAGCGGAAAAATACAAAGGATTTTTTCCGCGCCCAATCAGGAGCAGTATGCAAATTACCTCTCAGAACTCGTGTGGTAAGACATCCTCCCCAGGGGTTCTTTTCGTCATCAAGACTTCTAACCCCTGGGTCTCCGAGGATGACTGCAATGGTACTTGAGCTACTACTACATTTATATTATTACCTCTTTGATATTTTACTAACTTACTGCAATGGTACTTGAGCTACTACTACATTTATATTATTACCTCTTTGATATTTTACTAACTTACTGCAATGGTACTTGAGCTACTACTACATTTTTATTATTTACCTCTTTGATATTTTACTAACTTACTGCAATGGTACTTGAGCTGCCTGCCACATTTTTTTTTTATTATACCTCTTTGATATTTTATTAACTTACTGCAATGCTACTTGAGCTACTACTACATTTTTCATGAAGGCATCTGGATTCACTTGCTGTCAATAAGAAACCGAATAAAACTCAGCCCTAGCAATTCCATGCGTTGCTAAGGTACTAAAAATGGAATATCGCCGTCACCAGGGAAATAATGCAAACAAGCGTGATGGTTTTGGTTTCTCACATGGCTTGAACTTGCCAGCAACATACTCGCCAAAACTGTGTGGGTAATCCTACTTTAGCCCAGGACTGAGAATGCTTTAGGATTTCTCTTCCATAACGATTTCTTGAGAATAAACAGGACTAAACGCCGTATAGATCCAGTTACCCCCGAATCTTTTGCTTTAGTAAACGTTTCATGTTTTCGTAGCTCTGGTAGGAGATACAGATCATTTGTTGCAGAAGGACTTCCCCATACTTCAATATAAAATCCGTTGAAATTAACTTTCACATACCCAGCACCTTGTTGTGGTGATTCATATTGGGTTAGAATGTAACCGTTTTGCTTGAAATGCTCGACTGTTTCAGTCTTGCCAAAAATGTCGAAATCTGAAGTCAAAACAAGAAAATCTCCGTCCAAATCCCAAGGAAGAAGGCCATTGAACTTAACACCACCTAATACGGAACCAGTATCAAGCTCGAATGTAACACTGTGCGCATCAGAAAACTTCTGAAAAAAAGACGAGGCCTCTGCATACTCTTCCTGACAACAAACTGGGAGTAATTCGCTATGGGCATCGCATTTGAAACCAATATCCTTACAAGAGAAGGAATGCTTGACCCCCTGGGGCCAGTAACACCCGATTAAGCTCCCACTTTTTAGCCAAAGGTGTCCACACTTTTTTATCAGTTCTTTTGGAATACGAAGAGTAATCTGTAGTGAAATACATAGCATCTGGACACGACATGGATCAAGCTGCCGTCTTCAACAACACGTAAAAACCAATCTTCAAAAATAACCTCATCTGGAATACTCTCGTCAAGCTTCAACAGATTTTGTTTTGGTAACGAAAGGTCCCTGCAGATAATCACAGAACATACACTCATTCTTGGAGTGATAATAGCCTTCCTGGTATTCCAGGACATAGTTTTTTAAGCATAGTTTGCACACAGCCCGCTTTCCAGTGACCCGAAAAGTTACGGTATGCTCCGCCTGCAACTCCAACATTTGGTATTTGACTGACCACGCGAATTTGCCTCTCAAGTTGGGTAAGCCATGTGAAGTGAAAAACATCACGTGCAACGAGCACATAAGGAGTAGATACCTTCTTTATCAGTGTATTCCATCCTTTGCCTACTTTTCCATTATCAACCTTAACAACATCAATATTATACTTTTTGGCAGCTTCCATCACCTTGCTACTACGCCGTTGCCAAATGAACCTGAACAGTTGGGTAGGTCTCTATAATCCCTTGTAATACCGTTTCAATTTTGTTCTCATCTTCCTTGGGATATGCAACAGTATTAACTAAAAACACTTATCACAGAACGAATCGGTTTGCATTGGTACAGTTGGTGATGGCCCATCCCGTGGCATAGTATGGGTAGCCAGCCTTTGACCCTTGGTACTCATCTGGACACACATCTACACTACCGTCTTTGCTGACTGTCTCCACATTGGTTGTACTCGGTTGTAGACTGTTGTCTAGGCGTTTCACAATTCCTCCTAATCGTTGAACCAATCTTGCTGAGGGTATTTGTTTATTAATGAGTAACGTTTTCATTTCTAGGTGGATTTCATTGAGTTCCTTTGCAATTGTTCGTTTAAACCAACGGGCATCGTCATTACCTTTCCTAAAAGGCAGGATGTGGTCATAGCTGTAAAGATATAAGATGTTGTTTAGGTTACCGTAGTGTACACCTTCAGAGATGTAGCAGGTCCAGATAACACCGCCGATACCTACCACCCGTCCCAATATTTAAATTGGCCACAAAAATATACCAATAATATTCTATTGACGACTGTACCGATTTCAGTTCTATTTACAAAATTAATAAAAGTTGTTAATATCTAATTTTAAGACATACATAGATGTTATTGAACTAGCGTGAGGTCCGTATTGAGAAAATATTGGTCGAGTTCTTTTTTTGCAAGTTTATGGACCGAGCCGAAGGCGAGGTCCATAAACTTGCAAAAAAAGAACTCGACCAATATTTCCCAATACGGGCCGAACAAGCTAGTTCAATAAAGTTTTTATTATAATGGCTTTTTAAAAAATATGCTGAGAAATTAGTGCAAACCATTATCGGCTAACGAGCGCGCGCCAAATCTAAGCATATTCTTGCATTTTTCAGGCCACGTTGCGAAAAGTTTAACCAAAATTGTCAGCCAGACATGAGGACAAAATGTTTCTACTTAATAGAAAACAGTTTTCTTTTGTTCAATGCTTCATAAAAGGGATTTGGCGAAATGAGTTCGTGAGGCGGTCCATCTTTGCGGCCCGTATTGCAAAATTCGGACCGCTCAGGGAACCAATCAGAATGCTCCTTTTCATCGTGGACCAGTTTGCCATATAATAAATACATATATAAATTATTTTTTCTAGTTCTTGGGTCCACTGTAATTGGCCATGCTGTTGTGGTTGCCCTGCCTATTTGCAATATTTATTCCGTTTTTTGTTTATTTTTGTTATATATATATATATATATATATTATATATATATATATATATATATATATATATATATATATAATATATATATATATATATATATATATATATATAAACGTAAACTTGTGAGAAGTCTCCTCAAACAATGCTCATCTTCTTGTCTTCAACTGGAGGATCACTTGAGCGATCATGGAAACTTGAAACGTTGAGAATTAAAAGCTAAACATCTAAACTGGAGTTGGAGATTTGACCTTTACAGTTCAAGTATATATATATATATATATATATATATATATATATATATATATATATATATATATATATATATATATATATATATATATATATATATATATATAGAAGTTTGACGGTGCCACTCGAGCCAACACGCTGTTTTGTACGAACTGATGAAGGTCTAAGACCGAAACGTTTTCATTAAATTTTACTTTTTATCGTCAGAAGTTGTCCGTCCTTAGCCTTTTTTAACCTTTTTATATATATATATATATATATATATATATATAATATATATATATATATATCTTAGGCGAAGCCAAATAAAAAAAATAAAAAATAAAATAAATAAAAAAGTTAGGTCTCCTGTGATTTGCTTATGATCCTTATACACTGATCAAAAGCAAGATCAGTCGTATCGTTTTAGATGCTGATCAAAAAAGAGGTTATAGTGGAAAGTTGTCAGTATGATAATACGCCCGACAAAATAAAATCTGCTTGTAAAAATACCCAGCCATCATAAACAACTTTCCACTGAATAAATTGTTTAGGTTTAATTAACACAACAGTGAGTGTTTTCCATTGCGTGCACTGATATGAACTAGCTGATATGAACTAGCGTGAGGTCCAACCTCGTAATCCCAGGGTCTACTCCACTTTCAAGATGGCGGTTGGGCGTGGAGAAGACCCCAGGGACACGCTGGTGAAATACTCCACGAATTGTGAGTATTTTGTCATGTGACACACGATCGATCGTCTTCCCCACACTTGACCAACAGTTCTAGGATCAAATACTTGATCCTAGAACCATTGGTCAAGTGTAGCGAAGACGATCAATCATGTGTCACATGACAAAATACTCCATGATTCGTGGAGTGTTTCACCAGCGTGTCCCAGGGTCTTCTCCGCGCCCAGCCGCCATCTTGAAAGTGGAGTAGCGCTAGCACTGGGAATGAGGTTGCGCGAGGTTCATATTTTTGCAAGTTAAAAAAAAAGACTGACTCAACCAATATTATCCAAATATGAACCTTGCGCTAGTTCAGTAACATCTATATATTTGCACTCATTTTATTGCTACATCATATAATAATAGTTCATAAATAGTGGCATGAATGTGGTCACCTAGCTAGGTATCAATGCACAAACATTAATTAACTGAAAAAATGTAACGGAAAATTTCAAGATCACACATACCTGTCTAGATTTGAAAGAACAGATACAGTGACAGAAATATGAGGAAGAGAAATGCTGAATGACCAATAAATGCATTTCCAAGAGGGAGCCATTGATTTTAGAAGCAAAGACTTTCAAATCTGTGGATGTAATTATCAGGAAGATAACAATAAGCTTATGCATCAGTGACACCACCTTATTTTCAGTCAACTGACTGGTCTCAATTACCATGAAATTTTATACAACTTCATAAGTGCAGGGTACAGGAACTTCCTGTTTCCCATACATTATTCTTCCGGTAACCACCCCTTCCTTAATAATTTATTATTAGTGGCTTCTGCCTCTTTGTGCTTAAATTCCTATTGCAAAATATTACAAATTATTAATATGGCAAACTATCTGGTCCATGATGAAAAGAAGCATTCTGATTGGTTCCCTGAGCGGTCCGAATTTTGCAATACGGACCGCTAAGATGGGCTGCTCGCGAGCTCATTTTGCCAAATTCCTTTTATGAAACATTGAACAAAAGAAAACTGTTTTCTATTAAGTAGAAACATTTTCCCTCATGTCTGGCGGACAATTTTGGTTAAACGTTTTGCAAAGTGGCCTGAAAAATGCAAGAATATGCTTAGCTTTGGCGTGCGCGCATTAGCCGAGAATGGTTGCATTAATTTATCAGCAAATTTTTAAAAAATCCATTATAATAAAAACTTTATTGAACTAGCTTGTTCAGTCCATATTGGGAAATATTGATCGAGTTCTTTTTTTGCAAGTTTATGAATGCAAAAAAAGAACTCGACCAATATTTTCCCAATACGGACCTCACGCTAGTTCAATAACATCTATGTATGTCTTAAAATTAGATATTAACAACTTTTATTAATTTTGTAAATAGAACTGAAATCGGTACAGTCGTCAATAGAATATTATTGGTATATTTTTGTGGCCAATTTAAATATTGGGACGGGTGTAAGGTATCGGCGGTGTTATCTGGACCTGCTACATCTCTGAAGGTGTACCACTACGGTAACCTAAACAACATCTTATATCTTTACAGCTATGACCCACATCCTGCCTTTTAGGAAAGGTAATGACGATGCCCGTTTGGTTTAAACGAACAATTGCAAAGGAACTCAATGAAATCCACCTAGAAATGAAAACGTTACTCATTAATAAACAAATACCCTCAGCAAGATTGGTTCAACGATTAGGAGGAATTGTGAAACGCCTAGACAACAGTCTACAAACCGAGTACAACCAGAGTTTAAATTTCCCACCATTATATTATTAAAAGTAGCACAAATTTAAAATGAATATAATTTTGTATTAGTACCCGAACATTCGGAAATCAACCTCATTTGAATTCAATCAAAACACAATAATTATTGAACGATTGAGTTTGATTATCTAACCAATCGAACAAAATCGAACTCACAACAAATTTTGCCAATCAAACATAAAGCTGGTTAATATGCGGCAGTCACAATGGAACTGCCATGAAAGTAGCTTCAATGTGATGACATTAAGAAGTACATGTTTTGAGTGGGGATTTTTAGACGGATAAAGTTGATAAGCCTGAACATGCGCCGAACCGTGAAACACTCCCTTCAAGGGTCTTTAAAGTGCCCATAACCTTTTTTTAAGAGTTTATGTAAAAAGAAATCGATCCAAATAGAAACAACAGTCGATGAAAATCGATAAAAATCAATGATAGTCGATGAAAATCGATCATGTTAAAAGTCACAAAATTTACCCTCATCGATTGGTCATCGATTTCCAAATTATATCAATCGATTATTATCGATTATCATCGATTATCGATTTTATCGATTGGTCAGGCCGGGAAAGGAAGCAAAACGTTTTCGCTGTACATGTCACACAACATAAACAGCTGCTGTTTCACTTCGGGAGCATAGTTTCGCTTCGAAAAAACATAGTATACTTCTATCTCAGCCTTTATTTTACAAGAATTAAATATCCAACGGCTAACGAGTCCGGGTTATGAGATACAATACAAATACAAAACACAACTTCCACAGCGAGATGACCTACTTTTCTGCAAACAATGAATTCCGATTAACGAGTCTCTTGAAATCGACTACAATTTGTAATCAATATTAGCTCTTTATAATGATCAGCTATGATAATTAGTGTATAAATTTACCCAGGGATAAAACGTGGCATGGTGAAATAACATATCGAAGATCGAGTCACAATATTTGATGGTTGACTGTTCACCTCTGTTCAAAGTTTCACAATATGAACCTAAACGTTGTACATACCTCAAATTGTCGTATACTGCGTCCAGTCCAGACGACCAAAGCTTTTCGATACTGTATATTACCGGTAAATCGCGTTTAATACAGCTGCGTGATGCATGCAATGTTCTCTCGGGTGTGTCACGCCGGTGTCACGCTATCGCAAGTCTACTTTCGTCTTGGGTCTGTTGTCCCACATGCACAGAAGCAAGCGTATTATCGGAAGTGGTAGTTCACTGTTGCTTCTTCGAAGTTCATACATACGCATAAATACATACGCTTTATTGAGACTCCCTTGTCACGCACTGTGTCTGACAGTTTATTTGCTTAATATATCCAGACTACCTTTCGGCATTGTCGCGTAAACTTTTAGCCGGCTACGGATGTGACACATACTACCTTTCTCGAAACAGCTATACAAAAAAGCTTACCTATATTGAAAAGCTTTGGTCGTCTGGACCGCACACAATATCCGGGCGTAATATATGACGCTGCAATATAAGAAATTTGAGGTAAGTTTATGTACGACGTACAGTATCAGTTGCCCTATTTCCGGACACTTTTGCAAATACCGTAATAAGCTTATCTTACCTCAAAACAGCACTATTATAAACGAGCTGAAATTCCCCCAGTTTGTAGCTTCAACTGTTTGTAAGTAGGCCGTGAAGTTTCATCGCCTGAACCTTCTTGGTTTCGTCGTAATATCGAAACAAATCGGTCAAATTGGGGGCAACCTGTCCAGATATTTATCTGGACAGGTTGCCCTAATTCCGGACGATCGTAAGGTGATGTTTTCGCCTCTTTTTTGGTGATATTCTGCACTTTCATGATGAAATTTCTCCATAAATGATGATCCAAGGAGTATTCATGTTTAAATATCATATTTTCTCCGAAATTAAAAGCGTTTCCGCACAGTTTTTACGGTGGACAAAAGTAAGACTAAACGGACGTATTTGGCGAAGAGGAGGGGGACTGGTGACTAGTTCAACTTTCGCTATTCTCATTCTTGCCTCTAAATTCGTGAAAATTTTGTTTGACTGGGCCCGGTTGTTTCGAAGACCGATTAACGCTAATCCTGGATTAAAAGTTAATCAAGCTTTTAATTTCTTGTATAAAAGTGTTTTTTCTCTGCTAATATTTTGTAGAGTTTGACATTAGTCAAGTCAAAAAGACAAAAAATATAAACAGAAATCCTCACTGAAAAGTTACAAAACTGAAATCAAAATTCGCGCTAATCCTGGATTAGCTTAATCGTGCTTTGAACACCCGCTGGTCTATATCAAGGCAGGTAAGTTCGAAAATAATGTAATGGTATAGCTTAGGGTGTTAAAATCTAAAATGACCGCTATTATAATTATTCTGGTACCTTTTAGTATTAAGCCGGGGAAAAATAGGATATGAACTAGTTTTGCTTTAGAGTACAAGTACTTTCCCATAACACACCAATGCGCACCTCTTAGGGGTGAAAAATGAATCGGAGCCACACCCACAGCACAAGATTCTGGTACCTTTTTGGGGTTCTTTTCAAAATTTTTGGCGATCAGTCCCGTTACTTTTATATGGGAGGCCCCCCCCCCCCCAGGGCTATCACGTCGGCATCCAGATTTAGGCACACCTTGCTAAAATGTAACAGAATAATTATTGCTCTAATAGTCTCGCTCTAAAATTTAAAATCGCAAACAAATAATTCTTATACTAGAAGAATCCTAGGCTTTTCTACGTAACTTTGTCCAAAAATTAAAGTTTCTGTCACATATTTTGCGAGAACGAATTTAAAATATAAAACAATATAATTCAAGTGATCGCTGCAAATATGCAAATTATGGACGATAGAAGGTTCTCTACCTTGAAATGATGTTGAATTTTCCTGATTTAACTTGAGCTGGGAGGATTAAAACAGGAGTTGGTGAAAACGGAATAATCGGTCATTCTTTAGAAAGTATTTTTGTATTTCATTCGTAGGCTACCGAAAATAACGAAACTTTGAATTGAAGTGTCTGGAAATAGGGGTGTCCGGGAAATAGGGCAACTGACTGTACATGTACATTGTAAACCTGTAAATCGACCTATTCGTAGAGTATACACTGCTGTTAACAGATCCGACAGTGCTCAATTTTACCTCATTGGAACAAGAACTCAGTAGAAGATTTGACACACCACGTGGGAGAGGTCGTGGAGGACTGTCAGGTCTGTCAGGTTTGTCAGGTCTGTCAGGTCTGTCAGGTCTGTCCAGTGGCACAACAGACAGACCTGACAGACCTGACAATCCTCCACGACCTCTCCCACGTGGTATGTCAAATCTTCTACCGAGTTCTTGTTCCAATGAGGTAAATTGAGCACTATTGGATCTGTTAACTGTTGCCGTTGTATCTCCTTGAAGAGCAGTGTATACTCTACGAATTATCGATGTCAATTTATCTTCGCTAACTTCATCGGCACTCTTATGGGACTGACCCGCCATTTTGTCGCGCAACAGATCACATGGAAAAAGTGCAGCGGTGTTACTGACCATGAGCGGTTACTTCAGAGTGTAGACCTGGTACTTCATACATGCATATCACAATCTCGATGTATATATTGATCTTGATGTAAATATGCGAATGTTGATATACATATGCGAGATTCGAAATGTGAATGCGAGTCCTGATGTAATATATGCGAGTGACAATGTATATAGTCGAATCTGGATGTATGTTTGTCACATTTGATGTATACATACGCGAATCTTGATATGCATAATTATGTGAATCTTAATACCTATATGTAATCTTGTTACATATATACAAATCAATCAAGGTATATCAATCTTGACATAAATATACGAATCTTGATGTATATTTACAAATCTTGATATTTTGTCCCTTTTGGACAAGCATAGATAAATGGTTTCCCCGGACCACTATAATACAAGTATGACCAGTGCATTCTTCTGTGAGCACTGATAGAGAAACATCATATAAACGCGTAGAAAAAATTACATGACTTTACCCTTTGCTTTTCTTCTATAATGTAAAAAAAAAAAAATCTGGGAAATTCTGGTACGCACTTGCGTACTTCACGTAAAGGCAGATACAATCCTGACAGTCCCCTATTTTTTCCGTGTGGTTGTGGAGGTCAATTGCCAAGTTCGAGTTGCTGCCATCTTGGTTTTCTCAAGGCAACCGAAACCTTGGGAGAGTACAAAATTCCCGTGCGGACGGGCATTGGAGGTTAATAGCGTGGGGGGTGGTGTATTTTCTCTTCACTCTGTCTCCCCATGCCCATACCCACAGGCATTTTGTACTCTCCCCAAGATGGTGGCACCTTGAACTTGGCAATCGACCTTGACAACCACACAGAAAAATAGGGGACTGTGAACAGTCTAATACAAAGCATTTTTTCCTGCAAGTTGTCTCGCAATTTTGTTGCACCATTGCAAGACAAGTTGCACAAAACTTTGGTTAGTGTAACACCCCTAGGCAATGTAGTGTTGTGAAAAGTAGAACTCGATTCTACTTCTTGCAACACTTGCTGCAACAAAACGTAGTGACATGTTCATTTCAGGGGAGTGACTGTACAAAGTGCAAGCCATGCAAGCCAAGCAGTGAGCCATGTGAGCCAGAAATCCCTCACCCCCATATAAAGGCTAATAACGTCAAGCTGCCTACGCTAACTTAGGCTAACCAAAATGGCTTTGCTGACTCACACTTTGTCAAGACCCATTTTCAGGGAGTGTTACACTGGCCAATTTTTCGTGCAAACAAAATTGTGAGACAAGTTGCATGAAAAATTGCCTATTTTAACAGCGCCTTTATGAAGTTGTATAAATTTTTATGGCATGAGGCCCCCCCGGGGGGTACTTGACCCATGTTTGGGTATAGGGGTGCCGCTGAGGGTTTGAAAACCTGACCCTGTTTAGGGCAAAAAAACAAAAAGCCCTAAAATACCTACCCTGTGTAGGACAACATCCTCTGTTTTAGGACCCTGTTTAGGTTGCAATTTAGCGAATCCCATTTGACTGATACGCGGCAAACTGAAAATATAAGGTCACCATCACTCACATCAAATTCAGCTGTTGGCATATCAGTGTCAGTGCTTATCGTTTATCTTTCTGATCATTACATCCACAGATTTGAAAGCTTTGCTTCTAAAGTCAATGGCCTCTGGCCCTTCTTGGAAATGCGTGTATTGGTCATTCAGCATTCTAATCCTCATATTACTGTCACTACATCTGTTCATTCCAGACAGGTAAGTGTGATCTTGAAATTTACTTTGGCACATTAACAAATCAATGAGTTATCATCGATGGGTCAATATCAGTTGAGTACTCATTGATTATTGCTGATGATCAATGATACAGGTAATCAATGACTAATCAATAGGCCACAAAATTTTCAGCCATCGATTAGTCATTGATTGCTTAAGTCATTGATGTCATTGATTACTCATCAATATAACATTCTCTTGGCTACAAACTGTATTGTACGTACCTTATTATGATTTTACTCTTAGTTAGCACACACCCCGCAAGCATTGTCCATGCTTTAATTATCATTGTGTCAAAATAAAGGTTATAATTTGTATTATATCGTACAGTATAAACAAATAAAAACAACTTCTTCGATGTACATGTACAATTTCAACTTTATTCAGCTTAGGAAGATGACATCTGAAGCTCAGTACATGTATTACCCGGTAGAACGATCTCGCTGGCATTTATTATAAACCAAACCTTGACAGTTCTCCCGTCAAGGTTATTTAATTTTGCAAACTGTTCAAGTACTCCTTGCGAGGGGGTACTTAATTTCCTTGTACAAATTGCCTCAAGAGACATTCTCTGCAGGTCAGACTGAGGAACGTCATTTATAATAAGTATAATTTATTTGCTGGCCGGGAGGCCCGTATTGAGAAAAACTGTGCCCGTGGGTTTAAATTACCAGGAATATATTTTTTGCATTAATCAGTGCGTGTTTGCTCGGGAAGGCTTTGGAAGCATTAAAACAAGCAATTTTGTGTCCAAGAATTCAGCGCGGATATAGAATTTCATGAGCTGACACAACAGGGAGGTAAACTAGGTGTATTGTAGATTGTCATATCTGACGCAAAATTTTGAAATAGGCTTTCGAATTGAAGATTGAAGAAATTGTACTCCGTTAAAGGCTGATGAAATAAAAAAAATCGGCTTCAGATATGACACAATAGAGGTTTTAACTGATTACTGAGTGGTAAAACCAACTTGCTTTGTGTTCTTCTCGAGGAGCAAATTTGGTCACAAAATCACGTTTTTACAAAATTTTAACTTACAACATTACCGTAAAGCGCGATTCATTGATAAAACAGTCCTGGTGAACTTCCATTATTCCTCAATATATCTGTTAAGTTTTTAGTGGAATCGGCTTTCAAACGTCCAACACCCCTACCTAATTTATTCATGGACATGTATCCCCGTGACCTTAAGCGGCAGCAAAGAAAGCTTTGAAAAGAATTCAGGCTTCAACAGGATTCAAACCCATGACCTTTTAGCCTGCGAATGCAGATGGCGCTCCGCCTGTTTATTCATGCCCCAGCTATAGACCTTTGCACGGTGCTGGTGCCGGCAATCAACCAATCTACCATTGGACAATGAGAATGAATGAATGAATAACTTTTATTTGAGTGTCAATAGTATTTAGCTGTAAAAAAAAATAATTGGGGACACTATATAGAGCATTCAAGATAAAAATAATATATATAAAAATGTACAAATATTATAGTTTTTAAGGGTATTAATAATAGTAAAATATGAACAAAACTAATCTAATCTAATCTCAATTACATAAATTACAGTTTTTATAATCATCCGCCATTAGTAAAGATTTATCTTTTTTTAATACTGTCTGTGAAACTTTTGATTGTTTGTTTGTTCCGGTCACTGTGATTTAATTTGCTCCAAAGGTAGGGTCCGAAGTAGCGCAAAGAATGCTTTCCATAATGTACTGAATTGTAACGTGGAATATTGAAATCCGTATTTCTCAGGTTATATCCTTTAGGGGCAGAATCAAAGATTTCTCTGATATAGCTAGGCACTAGGCCATTTTTAACTTTGAAACATTAAAGTTGCGATTTTGTAGTCTCCTTTGGTACAAGCGTGGTAGGCGGGCTCTACTTAACAGATCACAGTAAGTTTCAGTTTTTGCTTTAAAAACTGCTCTGAGGGCACGTTCTTGGATCCTTTCTAGTTTTCTCTTGTCAAATGATTTGCAAAAGTGCCATACTGTATCACAATATGTTAGATGGGGTACGATGGTTGATTTGTTACAGCTGCATTTTTCTGAACAAGGGAACATTAATATTGTCAATAGAAAATTGGTACAGTCGTCAATATAAAATTATTAGACGTATATTCTCTTATAGCCAATTTAATCTGGTCCCTTTACATCTTTTTATTATTCTGGAGACAACCCCTGAAGGTATATGTTAACCCAAAGAACATGTCATCTATTTTCAGATATGACCTCTTCCTGCCTTTTAGGAAAGCTAGTAATGACGATGCCCCCTGGTTTAAACGAAGAATTGCAAAGGAACTCAATGAAATCCACCTAGAAATGAAAACGTTACTCATTAATAAACAAATACCCTCAGCAAGATTGGTTCAACGATTAGGAGGAATAGTGAAACGCCTAGACAACAGTCTACAACCGAGTACAACCAGTGCAGAGACAGTCAGCAAGACGGTAGTGTGGATGTGTGTCCAGATGAGTACCAAGGGTCAAAGGCTGGTCACCCATACTATGCCAAGGGATGGGCAATCACCAACTGTACCAATGCCAAACCGATTCGTTCTGTGATAAGTGTTTTTAGTCAATACTGTTGCATATCCCAAGGAAGATGAGAACAACATTGAAACGGTATTACAAGGGATTATAGAGACCTACCCAACTGTTCAGGTTCATTTGGCAACGCGTAGTAGCAAGGTGATGGAAGCTGCCAAAAAGTATAATATTGATGTTGTTAAGATTGATAATGGAAAAGTAGGCAAAGGATGGAATACACTGATAAAGAAGGTCTCTACTCCTTATGTGCTTGTTGCACGTGATGTTTTTCACTTCACATGGCTTACCCAACTTGAGAGGCAAATTCGCGTGGTCAGTCAGATACCAAATGTTGGAGTTTGCAGGCGGAGCATACCGTAACTTTTCGGGTCACTGGAAAGCGGGCTGTGTGCAAACTATGCTTAAAACTATGTCCTGGAATACCAGGAAGGCTATTATCACTCCAAGAATGAGTGTATGTTCTGTGATTATCTGCAGGACCTTTCGTTACCAAAACAAATCTGTTGAAGCTTGACGAGAGTATTCCAGATGAGGTTATTTTTGAAGATTGGTTTTTACGTGTTGTTGAAGACGGCAGCCTGATCATGTCGTGTCCAGATGCTATGTATTTCACTACAGATTACTCTTCGTATTCCAAAAGAACTGATAAAAAGTGTGGACACTTTTGGCTAAAAAGTGGGAGCTTAATCGGGTGTTACTGCCTCAGGGGGTCAAGCATTCCTTCTCTTGTAAGGATATTGGTTTCAAATGCGATGCCCATAGCGAATTACTCCCAGTTTGTTGTCAGGAAGAGTATGCAGAGGCCTCGTCTTTTTTCAGAAGTTTTACTGATGCGCACAATGTAACATTCGAGCTTGATACTGGTTCCGTATTAGGTGGTGTTAAGTTCAATGGCCTTCTTCCTTGGGATATTGACGGAGATTTTATTGTTTTGACCTCAGATATCGATATTTTGGCAAGAATGAAACAGTCGAGCATTTCAAACAAAACGGTTTCATTCTAACCCAATATGAATCACCACAACAAGGTGCGGGTATGTGAAAGTTAATTTCAACGGATTTTATATCGAAGTATGGGGAAGTTCTTCTGCAACAAATAAACTGTATCTCCCACCAGAGCTACGAAAACATAAAACGTTCACCAAAGCAAACATTCGAGGTAACTGGATCAATACGGCGTTTAGTCCTGGTTTATTCTCAAGAAATCGTTATGGAAGAGAAATCCTAAAGCATTCTCAGTCCTGGGCTAAAGTAGGATTACACAGCAGTTTTGGTGAGTATGTTGCTGGCAAGTTCAAGCCATGTGAGAAACCAAACCATCACGCTTGCTTGCATTATTTCCCTGGTGACGGCGATATTCCATTTTTAGTAACTTAGCAACGAATGGAATCGCCAGTGCTTATTCTTATTTATCACTTGGGCTTATTTATTAGTGCAGAGTGCTAGGGCTGAGTTTATTTTCATTGAAAGCAAGTGAATGAAAAATATAGTAGTAGCTCAAGTACCATTGCAAGAATAACAAACAAACGATGTACACCTCCGTGGTTTAGATTTTATTTTTTATACCGTTTATAAATAATCAATTAATAAATTGTTACGGGTATAATGCGAACTCCAGTCACAAAATGACCAGCTCTCAGGGGCTTGACAGCTCAGTTGCTAAGAGCATTGCATCGGCATCGCAAGGTCATGAGTTCGAATCCCGCTCAAGCCTGGATCTTTAACTACCTTCGTGATAAAATCAATTATAAAATTGTACAAAAAGTTACATGTGAAATAACCTGATATACAACGATAGTGATGAAACAAGAAACTTTGAGTATTTACACAGAGACCAAAGGACATGATATAGCTGCTGCTATACACTGCTTACATCTTCCAGGTCTGTATTTATAGAATAAATAAAATCACTGTTCAATCCCTGAGTGGCTGGTATCTGATGTTTATAGTTATAGACCTCTGCTGGTGTAATCTACTTAAACCATAGTAATTGCCCGTTCCGAAGTTCAAAAAGGGACTGGGCACTAGTTTACCTATTGTTCAAATTACGTCATTAAAAAATTAATCCCATCACCAGAAAGATCGCATGGAAATTAGTAAGTTTACCAAGTTTGGTCATGTTACATTACATAGTAACCAGGTTGTGAGCTGTCAAAGGTCGCCCAAATTCCATACAAACGTCTCTAATTCAGAGATGGCGTCCCCCAAATCCATACAAAGTCTCTAATTTTTCTGATTTTTGAAAGCCTTCTACATAGTTGCAATCTAACGAAACAACCTCAAACTTGGTAAACCGACTAATTTTAATGTGATCTTTCTTGTGACGGGCTCCAATTTTTAATTAAATTTAAAAACTCGTCCCCAGTCTCCATTTGAACTTCGGAACGGGCAATTGTGATGCCTGGTACAAACCCTAATAGCAGTTATTACAGATGTCAGCGGTTTGACATGCAAACGAGGCGTAAGGGTCAATCGGGTATTGTTTGACATGCAAACGAGGTGAAAGGGTCAATCTGGCATTGTATTGACCCATTAGCCTCATTTGTAGGCTCAGATTACCAGGCGCTGTTCGGGAAAATGAGCCAGAACGAAGACCTGACTCGCGAGAGCGGCGGAAATCGAGCCTAACTCGTTTGCATACTTTTTAAAAACAAAAGAATAACTGACTGCGGGCTCAACTGTAATAACTGCATCATTTTAGTCATAACGTGTGGTAAGAGCCGTCAGACAAATTGCGGCGAATACGGAAAATTTGGCAAAGATCATCCGTGGTCTTCCTCTCCGATAAGAGAGAGAGAGATTACCGATAATTTCCGAGGATTACACGAGGTCTTGCGAGGAATGTCGAGGCGCAACAGAGTCGTTTTAAACTGAGATCTCTCAAAATTAACTGAGAGCTGAGAAATGATCCAATGTTTAACTAATAACTGAGAATTCATACACCTTATTCATAAATGGCCGCCTTGCAATTTTTTGTTTGGCTAGGTTTTCAAAGAAATTAAGGTTAAGAGATCTTTATTAAGGCAAGTTACAATTGCATCTTTACAGTCCCTTTCAAAGCTGATCAGTAAAACTATTGTACAGTTTGATTCATGCAAAGTGAACGGTAAGTCCACCAGTAGGTCAATTTGGAATTAATGTCCGGCCTATAATCTATTGCGGATTGTGCAAAAATACACTTCTATTGTCCGTCTTGAGAGGTATTTTTAACCAGAATTTTGCTACAAAAGTGTCCGCTGTTCACTTTAGAGAGGTGTCCGCCTTAAAGAGAGTTTAGTTTACAGACAAACAAGTGAAATTCGGCCGGGACCCGCCTTACAGTGCCTCACTTTCATGTGTTGCCAAAATTAAAATGTATACAACTAAAGAATGAATTGAATAACATGAAAGATCATGTCAAAATGAATCATGTGTAATTTTAAGGCCATATTCATATTTGAGGAGAAGTTATAGCCTTTTCAATTTTGGAAAAACATGAAAGCGAGGCTATTTAGGATCGGATAGGTTGTGATTTCCCATACAAATGTCTTAAATTTGAATGAGCCATAACTTTGGCAGCCGTTTAAACCAAAAATATTCAAATTTCTAAAACTTAGTCAAACAAAAAATTGAAGGGCGGTCACGTATGAATAAGGTCTATCATCTGCATCAAGACCCACTAGTGTCAGGAAACAGGAAGTAACACAATCCTGCTCGGTAATGGACTGATACACCAGGCATGGTAAAAAGAAGCGCAAATGGTCTGGCGATAAATACAATGCTATCTGTGACATAAGATATCGAAAAATTCCGATTATAAGCCGGCTAGGGCTTATATTTGTCATCAGTTTGTCTAGAAGGCTATAACCTCTGATTTGTTCAAAAGGCTTATTATCGGGGAGGGGGAGGGGGCTTATTTTCGGAGAGCTTATTATCGTCTCTTGGTCTCTGAGCATATTGTAAGAAATAAAATACAAAACAAGTTCTACAGCTTATATAATCGGAAGAAGATTCTTTAGCTGAGCAGCTAAGCTCGGGAGGCTTATTTTCGGGGGAGGAGGGCGGGGGGGGGGGGGGGGGGGGGGTTCAGTTAAATTTCAGTTCCATATGCAGTTGGCTCCCGTGCGTTGCTGTAACAAGAGAGGATGATCAAGACTATTATCCTGCTGACAGACGATGTTAATACATTGTCTGTCAGCAGGATATTGTTGTCTCTCTGTTGCCACCATGTCTTTCAATAACATAACATAACCCGTGTCAGTATAAGTCACACGTCTGGCAACCAGCTGGTAAATTCAGAGTGATAAATTGAAGTCAAGTATAAAGAAAGCTTAGCTACAGGGTTTCTTGTTGATTCTCCCCTGCTTACACCAGGTTTTAACAAATACTAAAAGGCCAATGACACATTTATTTATATATCGCTGAGTCTAAAAAACAACACGATAGCGTGCAGACCACAAAACCTTTATCTGGTTTATTATCAAGTTTATTTGCATTTTGAACCTTTCAAATCATTTTATATTTGACGCTGTTTGAATCACAATATTTTCCAAAATCAGCACAAACGTCTTCAGTAATAAAATCACCCGTCGTGGCCAATTTTCTTTACAAAACAAACAAACAGCTAAACTGAGTCACCAAACCATACAGACAAGTCGTAATCAATATGCGATGTTTATTCTGCCTTTTATTGTTCGCTTTATCAATAAATCTCTGATAAACTGAACACTGCCCTGCTGAAGATTTATAGCTGAGAAATAGAACTACATATGCAGATACTGTATAAAATCGAATGTTAAACCAAGAGAAACCGAGCTCAGGGAAAGATCAATATTTTCATTAGTCAGGATCAGTCTGTGTCAGTCTGCAAGTTTAGTAAAAGTTGGAGCTAAGTAACTCCCGCTTACTAATTTGAAATTGTTGATTGCGCCTCTTGTAGTTATCCAAAGCTTCTTGCATAACGTGCATTTTTTTCTCCAATCCAGACCTCTTCTTCTCGGCTTCTCTTTTGCGTAAAATGGCCCCTCTGATTTTATCTCTGATGCCGATAATCTTGGCTTCTTGTTCCGAGTGAGGGACGAAATCTTCTTCCGGTGATGGCAACCCTTCGGGCCTTTTCTCTGCTAGATATCGGTGAATAGTTTAGCTTCTGGCTGATCAAAAACGCTCGGTCAGTAGCTTTCTGTTCTCGTCGCTCAGCTTTTTTCTATTTTAGGCTCTAAGAGGGACACCACTTGTAGCATTCCCTTATTCATTCGTCTCACTTCCATTGTGCGCTGTTGAGTGTCGTGCAGTTTACGCATCATTTCCTCTATGTCAACAGTGGGATCCTTCCAAGACATTTGTAACTCGCCCGTTTTTCTCGATATTTCTCAGCTATCTCTTTCCTCCGACCGTTCTGGTAAGCAATGCGGCTTTCGATCTTTCTGGTTTGTTCTTCTATGTCAGATATCCTTTCCGACATCGCCTTCATTTGGTGCTTGGCATTATGTTCTCTCCATCTTGCGGCCAATGTCTCCTCCTTGCTCATGCTGGTTTTGTCCTCTGTTTCTTTTAGATCGCGTTTCAACTTGTTCATTTTTTCTTGAAATGATTTGATGCTGAACTTTGCAGCCCCTTTGAGCGTATCCGTCACATCAGAGGACATTTTAAACGACAGCAGAACTTAAAAGTCGCCAACAGAGTTCCCTCAGTTTTTTACGTCACTTCACTGAATCGCTGCGAATGTGTCAAGACCTTGGATGATGAATTTGAATTGCGTGATCAGCACGATTGCTTTCTGATTCGATACAATTAAGCAAAGCGTATCAAATGACGGTAAATGTATCTCTAGCTACAGCTCTCCACCTTGACTACGTTGACTTGCCTGCGTGCAATCTCAGTCTCCTCTTACAGGAAGTCTGGATTGAAGTGGAGTCGCTTCATCTAAATTCATGTGCATGTGAATGGCGACAGAACAAAATTTTCAACTGACCTCGGCAAAAAAGGTCAACTGCGCTTTCCGTTCAATATTAATGAATGTTGAAGCGCAGTACACGATACGCCGCACTTTATAAAGAATAAGGTATGTATTAAAAGATGGGAAGAGAAAATGAAGAGACACTAAAACAAGATCGGAACACATTCTGAAAGTACGTCATTCTGACTCAAATATACAAACGATATAAGGTACGAATTAACACACAAACTAAATGGAAATAATAAATAAATTCACTGTTTACAGATTAGCATTGTTTATATACTGGATACAGATTTGTTTTTCTTTGTTTTTTCCTTTTACAGTAAATATTGGTTGTTCATCGGCATTCTCGATCGGAGGTGCTCCGACTAAAGCATTAGCCACAAGCTTGTTGTAATTTTGCCAAAAATAGTTGATCAGGAGCCACTATGGTTGATACAGTTTGTTGGTTGTGTGACGAGCCAGAAGTATCACGCTATCTTTTGAAAAGAAGACAAAACAATACTAGGAAAGTCAACAGGAGCACATTAAATCTCATCAGTTTAAATCCAGTTGGACCGAGCCAAAAGTTTAATTTTACGTGTATCCATGCTGAAAGTTTTTTCCTTTTTTTAAAATTTTAAATTGGGATTTATTTTACATCGTATTCCATACGTGAAAACACTCATTTTCTCACAGTTTTTACCGGGGGTGGTGGGGGGGGGGGGTACTCCCTCTTTTGTGACCTTTACGGGGACGTGCCGCTGGACAGGTATGGTTTATGGCCCCTCTGTCCAATCTCGTTCCCAGAGTCCTCGTTACCCTTGTCCACCGCTGGACAAGGGTAACGAGGACTCTGGGAACTAGATTGCTAAAAACGCCAAGATTCTTGGGACCCCGGTCCTTACTGCGCAGGGTCAGGCGGATCACTCCTATCCCAGAGGTCCTTGTTGGCCGCTCCACCGCTGGACAAGGGTAACGAGGACTCTGGGAACGAGATTGCCCTCTGTCCCTGAAGAGGTTTTCCAAAACAGTGTCTGGTTGCACCGCTTTGTCGTCGTAAAATATGGTTTATACGAAGAATCTTTCCGGTCTTCAGTCAATGATTACATCATTTTCAGGACAAAGATAGTAATTATGCTATTGTGTAAAACAAGAGAGTGGATTTTGTCCTAAACCGTAAACAGGGTCCTAAAATAGAGGTGTTGTCCTAAACAGGGTCGTTTTCAAATTCTCAACGGCACCCCTATAACCGCCAAACATGGATCAAGTACCCCCCCCCCCCCTCCCCCCGAGTGATAATAGCGCCCATCAATGAGGTTTTCCTCGATTTGAACGAAAGTAATCACTTATACGTCGCAAAAGAATTAAAAACCAACACATTAAAATACAAGCCACATTGGGCAGGTATAAAATAAAATAGTAATAATCATTCTTGCTAACAGCCACCCCACCCCCTCCCCTCCCTCCCCCCTCCCTCCCCTCCGAGAATGATGTACTTCGCGGCTGTACGCGCGGGATTCAACTATCGTTTACGGTGGACGATAGCTTATAATATCGGTTTCTGGTTTCAGTTGAAAACTTGTTCATATGTTTTAATTATTAACAGTAATCACACTTTCAGAACATACAGCCACGCCGTCATAATCGCCCGTTAACATTTCTACTCAAACTGATTAATAATTCATCAACTGAAGTTGTAACAAACTCACCTGATCTTGAATTAGCATAGTCTTTTACGATTCGTTCACCGTTTTCTCTACAGTTTTTTGTACTGAGTTTCGATTGCGAAGATATATTATATCAAACACTCGAGACAGTGTTTCATCACATTTCCAAACACCTCGAATTTTCGTCAAAAATACTCCGCTACGCGTCGTATTTTCAACTCACTTCTCGGTGTTTGGAAATCGGATGAAACACTATCTCTCGTTTGATATGTTACTCTAGTCATGATCTGAGAGAGTGGATCGAGTGAAATGAACTATGACCGGCAGGTTGGTTTGGCCAGGGTAGCTCGAGTGGAAAGGAATTCGGAGCCCGTCCAATTGCGGAAGTGTTTTCTGTATGCAGACGTCAGTTAAGACGTCTATTAAGCTACACCCCAGGACGTGTATTTATAATTGCATACTTTAGCTAACAAAGTCACATCTCCGTTGCTTCTGACCAAGTTATTATTGCGAAGATACAAGTTATATTTTTTTCTGAGTCCAGAATAATGGGTGTTCGTGATGGAGCTATCGTTTATTTTGATGGAGTTCTGAAGCTGTTAGGAGTCACCCATGGCATGTTTCGGTGGCTGTTGATTATACTGGTATCGTGGTAAGACTTGTTGTGGATCATTGGACGCAGCATCATGCTTCTTGCTTTGTGGGATTGGTGTCATAGTAAGTACACTCACGGCTATCGTTAGTTGCTCTGATCTTCACGATCAGTCATGTTTGGTATTGACATACCATAACCGATAAACCAATGTTGACAGACCTGCTCACTTGTCTACAAATAAGACAAATCAGTATGACATATCAGTTGAAAATGATTTCATTTGTCAGTACAGTGGAACCCCGATATGACGAAGTGCCAAGGGACTGGGAAAATGTGTTCGTTATAAAGGGGGTTTCGTTATATTGGTGTTCTGTTTTCCATACATTTTACTGTGACTTTAACTGGTCTGAAGAATATCGCTTGTTTATAGCGGGGACTACGTTATAGGGGTTTGTTATATCACCGCTGTACTGAACAAGCTCAAGCTGAAAAGTTGAACACACTGGGACGTTTCACTGAGTTAAAACAATCAAAATAGAAATACAACACTAGCGAAAACTTTCATCCTAAGCTTCGACTAAATCTTTGAATATAATTAATTGAACTCCCGAGCGAATCAGACTGGTAACTATGTGGATAAATAACTATGCAACAAATGAAACATTTCTGAATAATTAAACATACACTTATAAAATGCATCACTTGTCTTGTCAGTATAATATGTAAATATAGACAACTGGCTCAGTGAGTGAAGCCAATTGTTATAAATAATGATTTCACCAACTAACTCTAAAATAGTTTTTCATTTATCACAGTTCTTGATAATTTTCTATTACGCGTTACAGATGAGACTACTTATAGTGGTATAAACCGGGGCCACTTAACATACCGCTGCGCGCGAGCTAAGCAGAGTAGAGAATTAACTCGAGTACTCCAGTTGAAACGTTTATATTGCCGCTATTAAAAAAACATTCCGATTGAATCAAACAACTAATTATACATGTGTTTCCGACTTTGCAAGGTGTTGGCAATAGTTGTTAAGTAGGTCCGCCGGTAATAGTATAACGCACTGTAAAAGCTTAAAAGCTAAAAGTAGCCGCGTGATTTTGGTCGCACGTAACCTAATCGTCTAGGCATATTCTAAAGGGAGTGTCACTTCTAAACGCTGTTTGAGCTGTACTTTTGTGATGAAGGTGCATCTCGAAAATCGAGCATTCTCCCAATTTTTTGTTTGACATTATGATGTGCGAGTGTTTTTTTTTTTTCACGATTTTTTTTTGCAACGAACTGACATATTATTTTTAGTTCTTTCTGGCTAAATGTTGTCGAGTTTCCTTCAGTGATCCCGTAATTTCTTAGATTCCGTCAACGTTTATTACAGTACTCCCTGTATATTCTGATTAGAGTTTGTAGTTTGATATTTATATGAAATTATCAATGTTTTAGCAAACGTTTTTACACATGTTAAGAGCAAAAGTCCGTAAATAGTCAATTCCCTGGATAAGTGAATACGACAGTGTACGATGAGACTACTTATAGTGTATAAACCGTGGCACACTTAATCATACGCTGCGCCAGGCTAAGCAGAGTAGAATTTTTACTCAGTACTCCCAAGTGGAAACGTTATATTTGCGCTATTAAAAAACTTCGCGGAGAACTCAAACGACTAATATACATGTGTTTCCACTTTGCAGGTGGTTTGGCAATAGTTGTTATGTAGCCCGGTAATAGTAGACGCCCTGTAAAAAGCTTAAAAGCGAAAAGTAGCCGGGCGGTGATTTTGGGCGCACGTACCTTAATCTTCTAGCATATTCTAAGGTAGTGTTCACTTCTAAACGCTGTTTGAGCTGTAACTTTTGTGATGAAGGTCATCTCGAAATTGGAGTCATTCTCCCAATTTTTGTTGACAAATTTATGATGTGCGTGTTCACGATTTTTTTTTGCAACAACTGACATATTATTTTTAGTTCTTTCTGGCAATTGTCGAGTTCTTCAGGATTCCGTAATTTCTTTAGATTCCGTCCAACGTTTTATTACAGTACTCCCTGTATATTCTGATTATAGTTGTAGTTTGATATTTATATGAACAATTCTCAATGTTGTAGCAAACGTTTTTACACATTTAAGAGCAAAAGTCCTAAATAGTCAATTCCTGATAAGTGACGTCATAACTCATGCGCGCGAACTTCCCGGCAATGTAAATGTAAAGCCTAAATGTACCTTGACGCAGCGCTGTTGGTTGTGTCTTTAAAAGGCATGTTGGCCATAGCATGGGTTGTCTTTAAAAGGCATGTTGGGCCATGCATGGGTTTACAATAATCTATACGATGGTGGATTTGTACGTCGAAAACTGAATGAGATTATGCTACTGTGCAGCAGTAAGACGGGGAACTGATCAAACACAAACTGCAAACGCAATAGTGACCAGCCCAGCTCAATATTAAATAAACCTTTCTCTCTAGCTGGGTCAACGTGGTATATGAAATACACAGCAAGTTTTAGTACAGTCAAAGGCTTCCTAATTGGAGGTAATCCAAATCACTCTTTTATAATAACCTTACTAGGGCGAATGTTCGGAAAATTTCTGGGGAAGATAACTAAGGGCCTTCATAGTTTTTCATAAGAACGTACGCGGCCCGGGGTACGCGGTATAGACCTCTTCTTCAAAATGGCCGCCGCAAAAATTGTAGAGATGGGGCGTTTGTATCACTGGAGGTAAGGCGTATACCGCCAGTCATGACAAACGTCTTTAAAGTTTCCAGTTTTCAAGTTTCCGTTTTCCTCGACTCAGGTAGAAGCCTAACCTAACGCAGACTTCGTACGATTACTAGCAAGAGGTGGTCTTTCAGGTGCTGGTGCTGATTTTCCGCTCAGTTAATTTTAATCATCATTTTGAATTGATGTGCGGCGCATTTGGTAGTAAAGGTCTATTCGCCGTTGCATGTGCACTTATCGCATGATGAGATGAAAGTTTGTATAGTATGCACTGACTCGTCCCTTCAGTACATGTTCATACTAGCCGAGAGACGACTGGATCGAGCTTATTCTAAATGTGCTTAATATTGTTTTTTATTAATTCTTATTTTTTGCAGATTGCAGCCACAGGTTGCTATTGCAGTTATCGACTCGACATGGAGAAACCGCAGACAACTGCGAAAAAGTATTATGTGAGTTGAAATTGGACGTGGCACTACCTACTAAATAACTGTACTCAGTTTTCCTAAAGATTATTTTTCATAACTCGGTTATGAAAAACACTACAAAGCTATCCTTTGTACAAAACGTTTTTTTTCTGCCTGCTCTTATAACCTTCGAAAGCACACATACAGTTTTTGTAGCCTGCGCAGCTGGTAGCAGGCGCTGGAGGGGCACGTGCGTGTCTCCTTCCCCTTCCCCGCGTGCGCCCTTCCAACCTCGTTCCCAGGTCTCTCTTCTTCCCGCCCAAAAGCATGGGAAAAGAGATGCTTTTGGCGGAAGAAGAGAGACCCTGGGAACTAGGTTTGGCGCGAGGTTGGCGCCCTTCCAACTCAGTCACCTGTTACGCAGGCTATGTATAGAGAACATTGAGCTGATTTATCGCCATTTTTTGTTCTTTCAGTTGGTGGATTTCACTATTTGTTTCTCAGTAATCTCTCCTACTCCTGTCCTGTGAACTGTGTTAATAGTCTGTTACAGTATGGCGTCTGTCATCAGGCATTCACAGGATGGTCCAACAGCTGGGATCATTCAGTCTGGTACTCATGACGACAAATATCAAAACTCAGAACATGCTGCGAGCCAAGATCTTCATCATCGTGGTACTCGTCTTGCTTGCTTGCAGTTTGTTGCTGTGTATTGGTTCAATAGGATACGTTTCTATGCCTTATAAACGAAGACCATGTCGGCCATAAGAAGGATAAGTTGATCTGTTGTGATTTGTTTTGCCAGATCCGCTTATGGCTAGAAATGGCACGCAAAATCAAACGTTGGGACTGAATTTATTCATACTGAAAGAAAATCAAATTCTGTGCAATAAAAAAAAAACTTGCAGTATAGTGGCATGTCTGTTCAAGTTGCCCCCCCCCGCCGGGGTGAGGGGGGGGGGGGGTACTCACGTGTACTAGTGACGGCGATGCCCGAATGAGGCCTAAATTGTTAGGACCAAGAAAAAAGTCTTCTCAGGCTAAAACCAGACGACCCAAAATCCAATTCCAGGCCTCAGTAACGTAACCCCCCAAAAGTCCATTTTCGCTCATGCATGAATGACAACGCCCCCCCCCCAAAAAGAGGCTTACCTAATTTATAAATCTTTAAACCACCAAAAAAGTCATTGGTTTAGCCTAGATAAGACTTTTGTTTTGAATGATGAAACGACTCTCTTAACTTGACAGTGTTCATCCAGGATCACTAGATACCTGTCTTCTGAGGCAAACTTACTTACGAGCCTGTGCTTCATTAATGTCTCCGAAAATTTTTGATTTTAGTCAGGAACCAAATTACTACTAAATGGAGCAGACTTACTCTCACGCAGGTAGAGGGCTAATATTTCAGTTCGGCACTACCGTAAGTAAGTCATGTAACATGTACTATATACAATTCAACTCCTACTATCTCTTTTCTGATTGCCGAAAGCGCCTTGGCAATTGAAAGCAATCTACGTCTCTTACCTACAGATTAGCGAGAGAGGATCATGGGATAATAACCTGCAGGATTATACAATAATCATGGGAAGTGGACACTCAATGTCACGGTAATCATGTCATCTTTGCTATGACCGCGTGCAATGATTTTCCAAGGGTAATCATGTCAAGTTTCGCGCAGCGCTTGCGTTGCGTTGCCGCTTGCCGCTAAGTAACATCGGTGGGCAGAAGAAGCGTTTATTCTTTTTTCCGTTGAATGGGGGTGATATATAAAACAATATAATAAAACAATATTAAATATAAATCGGTTTTGTGACTATCTCAGAATAATCAAGGCCTCGGTAAGAGTTATCACGCTTGAGCCGACAATAATTGTTAATAATTCAATAAAAAATCAGTTAGGCGTTTAATGACAACTTTTACGAAAATTATTTTGACGTTGGATTCCGATAGAATCGTTGTAACCTTTTTCAACAATGCACCAAACCTGACAACTGTTTGACATCAAGGTCAGAATATTATGGCATATACGTGGAATTGAGCACGGGGTGCGCTGTGATTAAGTAGGCTCCTCCCTAATTTTTCGAGGCCGTTATCTCCTCCTGGCCTCAATTGCTTGTGCGTATACACCGAGCGCTTTGTGTCCCGAGCCTGACTGTATTTTTCTATAAACTTGTTCACATGTGTCACTTCATTATATGTTTTGTGATAGTTTTTGGTTTGTTTGTTTTTTCAGCAGAAACGCAGTTGCTGACAGAGCTCCGCTTATCTCTCTTACATCAACGATAGCCTGCGACACTCCACATGTAGGACCTAAAACCGTTCAGCACATACGACAAGACATTCTCCGCTTTCAAATGGGGACTAATGCTTAAAATTCTAATTAATTAAAATAATAATAATAGCATACGCTATATTTGTAAAGGTAGAATTTAAGTTATAAGTTTATAGTAGCCCACAAGGAAGTTATAGTTTAGCTCGCGAAAACCGTCTGTACTTGATTAGGTCGGAGAATAGAGTGGTTTAACTAAAAAATCATGAAAAGTCACTCTACAAGAAACGTCGATCTCGTACGGCGAGAGCCCGCTTCCTGAATCTCTTAGCCGGTGAGGCCTTAGCACGAAACGAACGAAGCGCGGCTATAAGGTGGCATGGCTCTAAGCGACTCGAAGAGTTTTCTGGGGATGAGAATGATAAAAAGCGCTGCATTATTCATTCAGACGCCTACCCAGGTCGTCATGGCTTATGCGATTGTCGGAGGTGAAATTTGGATTCAAGTAACTCCGATGGGCGCGGGATGGTGATATAGCAAGATAGAGGACTTTATCTTCGCCATCACCACCTTGCACGTTAACGTATCTAAAAATAGGCATCCGACATCTCCGAAATCCTATAGGTCGAGGTAGATTTTTGGCGCGTGCGCTCGGCGGTGCTCTCTCCCTCGACTATCCCTGAAGAAAAATGAGGGACGTGCTTCGTAGTCTATCTCCCGATACTGCAAGACTTAAAATATTAACACCCTGGGTCCTCATGATGATAGACCCAGTCAAGAGTTTGCAACATGATGATTAGACCGACTCACGAGGGGTCATTATGTTGTAGCAGGTACATGTAGGCAGCAACAATATTCATGTTCTTGGTCTAGCGGAACATGATTTTTGTGCTGCTACATGGTCCCAGCTACGTGTCCCTGGCAACATGACCCTCGTTGAGTGAGCATCATTATGGATTTTTTTTATATACTTAGGAAATTTCGCTGACAAGGAGAAAACTCCGCCGATGATGTCTCAATTTCAATTGCCTACTATTTTTTTTATGTACGAAGATTTTATCTATGCAGGTTCATGACTTGTCTCCTGGATTTTTGCCATAGTGGTTTCGTCTCACTGGAGAGAAAGTCCAACATAAATTGATATGCTTTAATAGGAGTGCTTAGTGGCTCGTACCATCCGGGTCATTCGACCTGTTTTCATTCTTTTTCATTTTTTTCACGCTAGATATTACTTTTAAGTTGTACTTATCTTACTGTTCTATTTACACTCTCTGTGCGAGTATCGTAGGAAAACACGAAAGCGCGAGCGGAACGAATACGAAAAAAAGAAGAACGTTTTTCCGTTTGTCTTGTTCTCTCGCGTTTCCCGTTTTCTCTCCACATACTGGTGCTCACTATGTGACCATCCTGAGATTTAGGTTAAGTATTTTTTGCAAGCTTCTGGTTAAATAGATACCGACTTTTTAATATTATTTTAGGTAAGGTGTCCCCTAGTATGAACGCTTTTCCCTCGTCTAAAACACTTTCACGACACATTAATAACAGTTTTTTTTGAAAATTTTGATTTGATTTGGCTGAGCCTGGAAATAGGTCCGTATCACGAACACCTGCAGTGACTGACGACCTACGGGATAGTTTCTAATAGTGTCTGGAGTTTGTTTTAACGACGACTCCTATTTTACAGCTAATAATAATTGTTGTTACTGGGGATTTTGCAGTTCATAGGACCAAGGGTTATCTTTCTACATATAGACGTCATCTAATTCCTACCGTGCGATGCCGTAGCGGTGTGGACATACTCACGCTATAAGCTCAGAAACAGCTTTGGTTTGATCTCCTTGGTATTTGCTGGTGGGCTTTTCAGCGTTTTAGGATCATTTTCTGGGGTGTGGTTGTTTCATTAATAATGGAATAATAATCATAATCTTTATTTTTTTTATAGTACACCGTTTTCGTGAGACTGAGGAAGGGGGGGAGCAACCAACTCGGCAGCGCTTAAACAAAACTACTTTATTATAAACAAATAACATTACTTTACTGATTATGATAATTTACTATTATAAAAAAACGAATAATGAAAGGAAAGCAAAAGATTTAACTATAGGAACGATTAAATAAACAAGTCTTAAAACTCTACTTCTTAAAGTACTTAGGGCTGATATGGTTCTAGATATGGTCAGTGAAAATTATTCACAAAGTATAGTGCAATTTACTGAAAAGCGCGCTTTCCATAAGTATGTCAAATTGTACTTGAGGGTACTACTAAACGTTCTTTAGTGGATGAGTGCGAGTTTTCTGTGGGCATATTTCAATTATAGTGTCCGTTAAGTATGTTTGGTCCAGTTTCATAATAAGCAGTTGAAAAATCCAATTAAAATCTAACTCTATTACTTGATTTAACTGTGAGCCAATGTTAGTTCTATCAATATCGGTGTAATGTGTTTCGTACTTCTTAGAATACGTGAGAAACGGGCTGCTGCGGCATTTTGCACCCATATTGTTGGAGCTTTGCAGCATAATGTTGTGGTAGACGCAGATAGTAGAGAGTTATCAGTAATCGCTTCGACAAGTTACAAGGATGTATTAGTTTTTAAATTTTCGAAGTTTTGTGTGACAGGAAATTTCTGATAGTGGCCAAGCTTACGTAGATGATAGAAACTGTTGTTGGCCAGAGTGAGTTAACCTGCGTGTTCATGGGAGATGTGTATTAATCAAACCATACGCCAATGTTCTTGGCTGACTTCAGCCGCTATGATGCAATTCAGACTGCCTGCCTAACTAGAGCTTGAGCGTGGGGAGGCCGATGACGAGCGTTCAGTCACTAACAGCTCGGTTTTGTCGTTATTAGCCTAACTTGTTGGCTGTCATCTTCATCTATTTATTCAGAATAGCACGCTTCCCTTTCGATTTGAGTGTTCAGGTTCACGCGTGGCGTAACGGCTGAAACGTAATCTGCGGGGACTGGGGTAGAGCCAAGAGATGAGGATGATTCTAAAGAGAAGGATTCGTCGCTTCTGTGTGCCCCATGGAATACTTTTTTTGAAATATCTATTAATAGTTTCGCGCCATGCAGTTGAAACGTTGATTTATTTTATTTCCTTCTGATTTCGAGGCTCCAACATCACCGTTACTCGAACTGACCAATCAGGTAGGTATTAGATCTTCCAATATGTATTTTTCTAAAAATATAAATTTAAAATAGGTCTCAGGGGACGGCGCCATGTTCACAGAGACTATAGCAGCGTGCACATGGCAAATACATTAGAGAACAGAACCCAAAGCCCGGAGTGTTCTTATCGAAACGTTATCGCGAATTCCGATCGAACACCAATTACCCCCCCGTGGTGGGGGGGGGGTGACTCTCCATAGCGTACTAAAGTGACGAGGAACTGCCTCGTCTGTGCCCTTTTTAGCGAGTGTAATTACAGATGCTTTTTTTGTCGCCCCCTTAGGGTGTCAGCTATCAGGGACAGGGAACTGTACGGCGATATTTTTTAGCTATTATACAGGAACCCCTGATATGCTCCCTGCCATCGAAGGTATCTTTTTAGGGTTTGCAACGCGAGAGTAAATAATAAAAAACCCACCGTAATCGAACATAATCGACACTCACACAAGACGGCCAATCGACTCATCAATCGAAGCCATAATCGAACGTTCAACAGCTTAGTAAAACGTTGTTGTCGGTTGAACAGAAGGTTGTTTCTCGACCAGGATTATGCGGTTTACACTTTTTCTCTCTAATTTTTAGAGTCCTTTTTTATTTTTTACGTTTTCATTAGTTATTTTTGATTTTGAAGTGTGTCAAAAACAGTAATTATATTTTTGTGCGAGATCTGAACAAAATCGAACTGGAATTCGGTTTCGATTGCGTTCACGATCGAACTCACACGACAAAAAATAAATAGACTACTCTTTGTTCGATTGGACCTACCGGACCCCCCCCCCCCCCCCCCCCCCCCCCCCCCACCCCATAGCGTGGGGCGTGATAACAAGTCTGGGACGGCTTGGCACCAGATCGCTCTCATTCGTTTGTACAATATGGCCGCTCTGGCGAAGATTTACTTGGTGTTCTACAATGTCATACTCACTCTTGGGTAAGAAGTAATTGAAATATTTACAATCGCCCTTTCAACGATTATTCGTCTTCCTTCCTATTTCTTGCTTCCTATATCTTAGTGAAGGGAAAGGCCTTGTGTTTCAGTGAGTTGGCATACAAAAGCTCTTGCAAAATCCAATAGCACGCCCAATGAAACAGATGAAATCGCGACGATTATTAACGCCCCGATAAGCCAAGATTTAAAATTCTAAGTCAAGCGGCCAAGTCTGTCGCCAGCTTAGGCCCAAGCAATGCTTTGACTACACGCCGTCATACCCAAAGACGAAGATCTTGGTGAAACCCTCATGAAATGCCGCCCTGGCGGATCTGCAGGCAGCGACCAAAGCACTGCTTTTGTAAAGTTTTGTCTTGTTTGTTCTGCATACAATTACCAACTGACATTCGTTGCAAAGTTTCGTCTCAATATATGCAAGCCATAGTTCATTTAGGGCCTTTTTACTTTTTACTTATGTCTTCATCACCCCAGGGTTGCATTTTTATGAAGGTTAATGCACCAAGATGGAGTATTTATAATCCCGCCTACCGGCTATCAGCTGCTTCCCCCAGGTAGCCATCCCTGGGAAATTTTGCCCCAACTTCATAAAATTCCCCCGGCCCCCTGCAGAGTAATTCTGACAAATCCCCACCCTAAATATGGACTCCTGTGATGTACGTCACCAAACGATCAGCCAATACCACCAAAAGATCTTGTTTGTAGTTGAAGCATACAATTAAATCATTTGACATATATGTATGCCCAATCCATTTATGTCAAATTATTGTACTATCAAAACCACTAGGGTGGTAAAACTCGAAGCGGCTTGATTCTTAACACAAGATCTGAAAACAAGACGCTTGCAACGCAAACCACATGACAATTTTTTTCAGATAATGTGACAATTTTTTTTCAGATGTGTTATTAAATTAAGAATCAAGCCGCTTCACATTCACATTTCTAACGGCAGTTTTACCACTCCACTCTAGTGTTTTGATAGTAATAATTGTTTTGCCTTCTTCTTGCTGATTCCTAACACAGGGCCAGGCATTGAAAAACTGGCTATAATTATGATGTAAACTGACACTCGTGGCCTGAAGTGAATGTCCTTAAACAAGAAGTTCCGCTATAAAAGGGATGGCACCTCCACATTTCACACCTTTTGGGTGCAAAATGCAAATTTGTACTCTTGCCAGTCGTATGGCACGTTGTGGAGTCAAGCATCCTGCAAACTAAACATGCTTCAAAATCCACATGAAATCAAAATATATCATCAACCAAAATAAGATATGACTTGCTAATGATTTAACAAGAACATTCTTAGAAAAAAATGCAACAAATCTTATCAGTAATGGTCGTATAAAAAGCGCAGGTTGTTTGTCAGCTGTTTACGGTTTGATGGTTGATTGACAACTAGGTGTGAGAATGGCCAGGCCAGGCCCCTTTTATACCGGAACTTCTTGTTTAAGAACATCTGAGAATCTTCAGGACGTAGACCACTGGTGCAATCTCTGAACAAAAGTGATTTCTTCCCCCACAATCTCAGGCAACAAAATCTGACAATTTGACAAATACCCCTGGGTTCCTGGGGGCCCCCCTGGGGATGCCACTGATTGATGTATAATGGCAAACCCGGCGTTGGTTTCAAAAGCATGCGGCGTATTACCATATGATCGTAGTCTTTGGCATACATGAATGCCACGTGTCATCCCCCAAGGTGGGGCATTTGCTAGCAGAGGTCTACCCTGAAGACACTCACTAAAAGTACTTTTACTAGCAGTGGTTGGCACTTGTTAGCCTGCGAGAGCAAATGTTTTTTTTAGCTCTTGTTTCACCCCGCCGAGAAAAAACGTTTTTTCTCGGCGGGTGGAAGCGAGAGCCGAAAAAACTGGCTGCTCTCGCAGGCTAGGGGCTCGTTATCTTACAGTGAGATGCTACTTTATTTTAACAGGTGGAGTGTAATTCTAGTCCTCTCTGTGCAGCACTTGGCAAAGAGGAAGACCAACATAGGGCTTTATGACTCTGTAGAGAAACCTCTCAAGATATTTCAATCAGCAGCCATTTTAGAGGTGAATAAGTTCATTGTTTTCAAAACTCCCGGCTGCCAGTGCTGGGTGTGCATGGGGACATACAGTTGTACTGGTATGGGTGCTGGGCTACTACTGAGCTACTGATACGCATGCAATTACCTTAAAAGCTCTATTTAGCCCTCTCTATTATAAAGCCCCCCTCTCTAATAAGCCCCCCCCTTCTTGAGGCCTAAAATAAATAATAGAGCTTTTACGGGTACATCAGTTCCATGAGCGAACTTTGTTTACAATATTGTGAAATCTCCTGTCACGAAATCGATCCTACTCATCTTACAATAATCTTGTATTTCGTGACATTATAATTAATAATAATAATTACTAATAATTAATACTTAATCATTACACGTAATAAAATTTATTATTTTCCCGACAATTATTACAAATATTGTACATGCAATTTTCTGGTATACAATATAATATGCAGGCTGATTTATGTTTGAAATTCACCAACCGTGTACTAGCTTAATGAAACATGCTAGAACAGTGATTAAAATACAAATAAAATATTATTGTTATTGTTTATTTCTTTTTCCAGGTATTTCACTGTGCAGTAGGTAAGTACCGTAACACACCGGCGTATAAGCCGCACCTTTTTCCCCCAGAAATTTCATTCCAAATCCGAGGGTGCGGCTTATCTGCGAGAACATCTCATTATAAAAGGTTCTGTAAATTTTCCAATCAACACTTTTTACACCACCGCTATTGACGCAATGAAGTATGCTTTTGTGTTGACACGGAAACTTCCCTCAAAAAACTAACTTGAATGGAGAAATGATGACAAAAAACTTCCATGGAGAGAACAATCATGTGCCAGCCAGTAGGTGTTCATACCCTTCACATAATAACAGAGTTGAAATTACGTGTAAAAGAAACTATTAAAACGTGATCGACACGAACGATTGATACAAACTTTGAACACTCGATACGATTGATGGCATTCATCTTGTTTATTGACAGTAAAGTTTTTTTAAGACTCAACTGTGAACAGTTTTAGTTTTTTTTTTTTCCAAAATTTGAGCTTCTAAACTCGGGGTGCGGCTTATCTGCGAGTGCGGCTTATACGCCGGTGTTTACGGTATGCTATTTTGTCATTCATAAACTAAGAAAATACAACAGAAATGAATGTTTAATGAATATCTGTAAGTCGAATACAGATTTCGTCCTGATTTACATATTAAACTTCTTTTTACGAGTGAATGTAATGAAACGAGTGATAGCTGTGGAAACAGATATGCAAATTTTTACTCGCTCGCTCGCTCGCTCGATGGGCTGTAAACTTTAATTTATGAACATTAATTTATGTGTTTAAATTATACATTTATCTTTTTTTTTCTTTTTCTTTCCTTCTATTCTATTATTTTATTTTATTTATTATTTTATTTAGTTGTTAATTTTCATTTCCACACTTCTGGGATTTGAACCCGCGACTCCAGAGACGAACTTCGAATTTGAAGTCCAGACCATTAACCGTGCTCGACTACTTTGGCGAATTTAACGTTGGGATGAAAATTAACATAGAGATGTCTTTGTGTTGTTGTTAGTATGCTGACCTAACTTTGGACTACCGTAGGCTCATGGCTTGTATATTTTAAAACTTCTTAGAATGACTCTTCGGCTCGATTTATAGCTTGTAAGAGTCCAAATAGAAGAAATAACCTTAGAAAATACTTGACTTCCGGAGAACAGATCATTGAAAATCTTTGATGGGCTGAAAATGCGTGTTTGGATAAAGTTGTTTTTCGATTTTCAAAGCACGAACTGCGGACTTCGACTGATGTTGGATTTCGGGACATTATATGTCGTTTTTTCGCTTTATTTGCTTTTCCAATTGTATGAATTGCGTCTGTAATAGATTCATAAAAAGGAGAAAGAAAAAAGAAGTAAGAGGTCGTAAATTGTAAAAAAAAATTGAATTGGGATTTGAACCGGGACACTTCGAATTTGAAGTCCACGTCGTTAACCGTTCGACTACTATGACGCACTTTACATTGGCTGTTAAAATTAACATAGAAAAAATTAACATAGAGATTTCTTTGTATTGTTGTTAGTACGCTGACCTAACTTTGAACTACCTTAGGCTTGGCTTCGGTGGGCTTCGGTAGGGTCAATCGATGGGAAAGTTGCCGTGGCAGAAATGACTGTTTTATGTATGCAACCATTAGTGAATAAGTTTAACATATCATTCACGAGTGCTCATAAGAGCTTTTGATTTTCTTAGGTCTGGTGCCATCTTCAGTGTTTTTAACAGCATTTCAAGTAGCCTCAAGACTATTTTTGACTTGGGCAATTGTACATAGTGTCCCGCAAGTAAGTGAAACCATATACTGTGCATGCTAGCATAGCATTTTAACTAGTTACGGGTGCGGTAGGACCGGCCTTATACTATATAGGTATGTGTGGCGCCAAAAGGTATGCCCCGCCTGGGTTTTTAATCTGTTTTGGTCTGGAATAGAGATTTGTTTCTGAAATAGGGATGCACTCTGGCCTGGAATTGCGTGTAGTTTTTAGAGAAACTATTTTTCCATTAACGTTGGGGAATTTGAAGCCTCCTTCTCAAAATAAGTCATTCCTGGTAAGCTGAGATCATGGATCAGACTCTGCACTAATTTATTGTAGAGGTCTGGTGTAGGGTATTGATTTTGGTCAGGTCTGAAATAGGATAAGGGTTTTAAGAAGCAGGCTGCACCCTTAAATTCCCCCCCCCCCCCCCCCCCCCCCCCCCCCAGGCTCCCCTCAGTACCCAAATGTCCGGTGAGTATCCCAGGGGTTGGGACGCAGACGGGCATTTATTAATTAATGTATTTATTTACATTAATATAATGTTCGTCCCTACCCCTGGGATATACCCCCTGTGTACTGGGGGAATTGTGCCCTTGTGGGATGGGATATTAAGTAACAACTGAGGGAGTATTTGTTTAACATGTACTGATGTACATGCAATTGACCTTTCCCTGATGTATTTTTGAGATTCATGTTTCTGGCATGGGCCGGGGATGATAAAGATAAAATAATGTAAAACTTTCGTTAGAGTGACAATGGTATGACGCGCATCAATTTAAAGGTCCTGAAGGTGTAATTTTTACAGTTTCTGTTAATTAACATTGGGGTTGTGTTTACTGTGTTTAGGTTCAAGATAATCCCTGGTGTGGCTGCATTTGTTTTAGCATGGTCCATCACAGAAGTTCGCGTTTACTCATTCTATGCCTTTTCCGCTGCTTGACAGGCTACCTTACCTTCTTCGTGGAGCAGTTTGTCCTACAAAGCTCCTGTGTTTTGTAATTTGTCTGAACTGAGTGTCTATTTCAATTAATGTTGCCAGATAGAAATGTAAAGCCTGCAAGACAAGACCAAAAGGTAGCATCGGTAAAAGTAGAATTCTGCTGCACGCACTGGAATACTAATAAAACATAAGAACATGAAAACATTATTTCTAACGTTTCCTTTTTTGTTTTAAACCTGTAGAAGTATAAGCTACTTTTAGCCAAACTAAATTTGAAAAAAATGGAAAAATCATAACTCGGGGCACAGCAAATAAATCACGGGCAAAAATAAAAAACTTGTATAGATTTCTTTCCACTGATATGCAAATTCTAATGAATACCAGGCAACCATTCGGTCTTGTCTTAGTAGGCTTCACTTCTATCCGACAACGTTAATTGAAATAGGTGTATGTACATTAGGGTACTAAGTCCCTATTTTTTACAGCAAGGATCCCAAAAGTGTAACCACTTTTAATTAATTCACATTCTTTCGTGTGCGCGTCGACTATATCCAATCAGATGCAAGGGAAACTGAGCTATCCTTTGGCTTCTGGTTTGGATAGTCTGAGCACACAAGGAAAATGTGAATTAATTTAAAGTGGTCCGCTTCAGAAGTCAGTGTGGGCCAATATGGTTACTGTAATTTGTAGATTCCAGTCTCTAGCCTCCACCCTACCACTTGCAGGATTTGTTTCTTATTGACTATCATCTCCTTGGCTCCCTGCCATTTGGGATTCTTAACTTGTTGTTCTGTTTTTTATTTTGTATTTATTTAATTTTTTACACATTATATAGCTGGAGTAAAATGAAAGCACGAGTTGGAGGGGCGCACGCAAGAGGAAGAAGAGAGGAACTCTTTCTGCCTTCCTCTCGCGATCTTCTCTCTTGCGCGCCCCTAAAAACTTGTGCTCTTCTTCACACAGCGCCTGCAGGCGTTTACTATAATACTGTAAATCCTCTATATATTAAGCCCCTCTCAAATAAGCCCCTTCCCTCTCTAATAAGCCCCCTTTTTTTGGAGCAAGAAATTTTATATAAGGCCCCCCTCCCCTCCTCCCTTTTCCTTCTCAACCAATAACGACAGACTGTATGACCCGTACATTTTTATTGTACCAATCTGGGGCACGAATTTCAGATACAGTTCTTGCGAGCTTTGGGGGAAATATTACCAGTACTTGTAGTAAAAAGGATAAATCAGTAATTAATCACAAATATAACATTTATTGATCAAAGTATCACCGTTTATGGACGTTTATCCACGTACTCCGATTACTGACTCGTCCCCAGATTCGTCTCTCCTTGTCTCCTATTAATATTTTTTGGAGCGCAAGTCTTGCGACTCCCAACAAAGGAGACAAGAGAGACGACTGGGGATGAGTCAGCTCCGATTATGTATTATATACTTACTTTCTGTTGATTTAGTTTACTGTACGTAACATGAAAAACAGAGTTTTTTGTGAGGGTTCTCAGAAGCGGGTGAAAAGAACGGTGACACGCTGCCACGCATGTCTCGTGCTACTCACTCGCCCCACGGACCGAGACGCTCTACCAACAACAAGCACAACTGACTGCAGTTGCAGGCTAAAGTGTGTCCTGTTGCTTTATTTTACAGATACCTTTCTTTTTTATCCTTTATACCCATTGGTGTAACGGTGAGTGAAATTGAAACTTTTGTCTTAACGGTGACGTAAATGCGGGGGCGCACTAATACATGTAAAAGGGCTTGGTTTCCTCCTACTTTTGTCAATCATCAGTGAATATAAGACAATAGTCTCCAGAATTTACCGTAAAGCTCTATTAAGACCCCGGGGGGCTTATTTAATTTTAGGCCTCGAGAAGGGGGGCTTATTAGAGAGGGGGGGCTTTATAGAGAGGGTGAGCTATTTCAAATCACAAATTTTCGGAGAAAATTCACCTTAATTTTTCAACTTTACTGTTACACCACTAACTAAAACAGAACAAGAAATGGGCAACGTCATTTTATACCCTCACTCAACAATAGTTTTCTGAAATTAAAGACCACGTTTCAGTACAAGTAACTGAAACGCCACAAAATATTGCTGAAAAGTCATTTACATTAGCCTGACGGAAGAGGGGGGGGGCTTAATAAGAGAGGGGGGGGGGGGGGGCTTATTACAAATCCTTACTTCCAAAGGAGGCTTATTAGAGGAGGCTTGTATATAGGGGAGGCTTAATAGAGCTTTTACGGTAGTGGTGAATTAATATATGAGCTCTCCCTTCTGAACTTATTCCAATAACGTTCCCCAGCTTGAAGACATTTATGTGAAGTTATTTCTTTCTTTTTATTTGTGAGGGTAATGATACTTAAGACTACAGCTACTATTGTTTGGCAGATTTTTCAAATTTCTTTAGAACTGTTCAGTGTTTGTGACATTCGAGGAAAACGTTTTCGGTTGGTTTGGTTTTATTAACTTAGCCATAAAACTTGGTTGAAACCCTCAAACTCAGTTCAAACAGTTGTCTGACAATTTTACACAATTGTTTAAACTAAATCAACCAACAACCAGCTTTTCCCCCAAAAGAACACCGGTTTATCCCAACCAACTGACATATCCCAATTAGACACAAAGAAAATGGTTTAGTTGGTAATTGTTCTATGGAACACAGTTACGGTTGAAATGGTTGCGTCCGAATAGAACACGACCTTTGGGTTGTATGTGTTTACTTGTTACACTCGTTTAGCATTACACTATGACTGGCTATTGGCAAACTCACAATCTGATTGGCTACTATCTATCGATTCTAGTAGGTTTCAGTTTCTATCGACTTTGATAGTTGACTTGTACCCTGCGAGCAGAGTCGCTTTCGACTCTGCTCGCAGGGTAGTTGACTTGGGGCTCCCCCCTCGCCAACTATCAGCCGATAGAAACCCTAATAATTATTTATGTTAATTATATATTTTTTATTTACATATGTTATTACAGGCCCGTAGGGAGGGGGGGGGGGGTAGGGGGCCGCGATGGGTGCGTCCCGCACCATTCAAAATCCTGTCCTACGGGCTGTGTTAATTATTTAGTTCTGTTGTGTATTTTTATTCTTCTCTGCATGCATGAATATTAGGGTGAACTGATGTCAATATATTCGTCACTTTGGTCACGTGTCCAAGTCCTGGCCTGTACAGTGTGTCCATGCCGAAATGCCATCAATTTTTGGATTTGATTTTCATATCTTTTCTAATCGTGGTGATGTTATCTATATTTCCAAGTAAGTTCAGGCTTAACCTCTACATGTAGTGTTAGCCTGTGTAGCTGGCGGTCTTGTTGGGGCGCGGCACTCCGTCGAGAGTCTGGGGCGGGAGTTCTGAAGGACCTTTCTGAATGACCTTTTACTCCAGCTAGAGCCTGCTATGCAGGGTTACATGTAGTTCAAACATAAAATTCCTCCATAAAAGGGATGGCACCTCCTACATTTCACGCCTTTCGGGTGTGAAATGTGCGGTTCCATAAAATATCCATAGTTTACCCACCCCAAAGTATGAAGCTAAACTGGAATTCCAGAGGGGTTGTGGTGGGGGAGGTATGGATATTTTTTCTGGAACCACACAATCCAATTTGTACTCTTGCAGCCATGGCACGTTTGTGGAGGTCAAGCGTCCTGTAAAACTAAACATTCTTCAACATCTCATGAAACCAAAATACTGTATGCCTTGAACAAAAAATCTTGAGTCGCCCTGAGGAAGGTTTTTGTAATAAAACCGAAAATATTGGCAAAACCATTTCCGGAGTTTTGTAATTCCTTGAACAAAATAATATATACATTTATTGCAAATATTATTAATAACAGAATTATGAAACGCATTTTATGATAGGAAAAGCAAAAAGTTTGGCCCGGGCTTTTACATCTCGACCTTTTCCTCGTCACTGTTCATTGATCAAATGATTGTAAAAGGTGTATTATATACCTTGATAGTATATCTCACTTCAATTCAGTCTTTCCACAACTGTACTTTCATATGGTTCCGTCAAAGAAAATAAGGTGATTGGTCAGAAAGGCAAACCTGAATAGTGCCGCCAGACGAGCTGATGACGGATGGTGAGATGGTGGTCACTAGCGAACATGTGATCAGAATTAAACTGAGACGAGAAAAGAAAAATGGATGATTAGTAGTTGTATTTGAGATGTGTGTTGTGATCAGGTCCTTCTACGGAACAGAAAATGTTTTAAAAATGTCAGAAAACTGAGATGAGAAAAAGGCAAACTAGATGATTAGTAGTTGCATTTGAGATGTGTGTTTGTGATCAGGTCCTTCTACGGAACAGAAAATTGTTTTACAATGTTAGTCAACTAATAACTGAGACGAGTAAAAGTCAAACTGGATGATTAGCAGTTGTATTTCAGATTACAGGCGCCCCAAGCTCAAGTTGTGTCAGCTATATGATGTGCCGTATTGCGTCAGCAGTAATGGCTAAACAATATAAGTGTTTGTATGGGGATTTACAAATAGATTCTAAGATATAGGAATAAGGCAAAAACTTGCTGTCTGTGTTGTTGTTTTGCTGATTTAAGGCGGTAGGAAGAGGAGACAGAATCGAAAAAATCGCTAAAGCCGCCTTAGATCAGCAAAACAACCACACAGACAAACAAGTAAAACAACCGTGGAAGTAACGTGAGGCAATTTTATTGAGAACTTTACCGTATTTTATTTCTTAGAATCTATTTGTAAAATTCCCATACAAACACTTATATTTTTTGCCATTACTGCTGACGTAATACGGCATATCATATAACTGACACAACTTGAGCTTGGGGCGCCTGTGCCAGAGCCTTCTACGGCCCCCCAAAAAATGTTTTTTAATGTCATTAAAGCTAATTTGTAGAGATGATGAGTTGTTGTTTATTTATTTAAACGGTAAACAGAGAATTGGTAGCTTGGGTACAGACGCCTGCTATTTCCTTCCTCTGACACAGGAAATAATATATCAACCACGAGATCCGATTTCCAAAATAAAAAAAATAAAAAAAGAAGAGAGTTGAATTTGAGGTGTTTGGAAATGTGATGAAACACAACACACTGGGGAAGAGAGACCCTGGGAAACGGGTTGGATGAAACACTTTATCGAGAGTTTGATATATCTTCTCAATCGAAACACAACTAAGGAGTAAACGGAGAAATAAAATCGTACAAAATCTATGCTAATTAAGATCAGATATTCAAACCACCGTTACGGTTATAATTTCCTTTGTTTAGAAGGCTTCGGGAAATCATGTTTTTGCTGTAAAAAATGAATATGTCCTCCTTTGAGATGTTTGTTTATTGTGAGACCTTTCACAGTTTTTCAAATGACAATATATGACATTTGCAATGTTGAATTAAGATTTGCAATCAGTAAAAACGAGTAAATAGAGAATCAGTCCACAGACGCCTCCCACCGTGTGGCATGAAATTTTCGCGGGAGTTTAATTTCGCGGATTGCCGACTTTTTGCGTTTCGCGGGAACAAATTTTCGTGAATTTGGATTTCAACTTTACCGCTGGAAGCAAACTTTCGCGGATCTCGGGCAGGTTCCTGTCCGGTATTTCACGTACGGTATTTCGTAATATTGTTTGCAGTCAATTCAGTGAATTGAAATCCAGCACTCTAAATAAATAGAATAAATTTTCGCGGAATTTTTTTACGCAGGAGTTTATTTTAACGGGATCTAATTTTCGCGGATCGTTGGAAAACCCGCGAAATTCGCGACAATTAGTTCCCGCGAAAATTTCTGCAACACGGTATTTCCTTCCGCCGACACAGGAACTAATAATTATATCAAACACGAGTTTCATTCGATTTCCAAACACCGAGAAGAGAGTTGAAAATATGACGCGTAGCGAAGTATTTTTCATTAAATTCGATTTTGGAATTCTGATGAAACACTCTCCAGTGTTTGATATAAAGGAGTAAACGGAGAAATAAAATCGTAACATTTTATGCTAATTAATGTCAGGTCATGGTTATGATTTCCTTTCTTTCACGACCATGATTCGCCTCGGGGTTTTCCACATTATGCTCAAATTTTTTCATATTATGCTTATGCCCGGTGCAAAAAAATCACGTATGCTCCATTTATGCTCACGTAAAAAATTAATTGAAGTACAAACGACGCGTCAATGTAATCCTCCATCGCTATGGCTTGGTTATCATGAAATGAGTTTTATAGAAATGAAAAACTCGCTTTGATGCAGCAGACGGAGAGTCCGCGCGCGCCATGTTGACATGTGGTGACAAGGTTGGCTCCTGGCCTGCATATTGCATGCTAGCCTTTCTTTGTGCTCGTCACGCAATCTCTCCTCCCCACTTGGGGGGAGGTCTGCATAGGAGGCTAGCATATAAAATGCTAGCTAGTCTCCTTCGCAGCGTTATTTGGCTCGTCACGCAACGCTTCCCTCCCCCACCAAGTGGTGGAGGGAAGCGTTGCGTGACGAACCAAATAACGACTGCGAAGGAGACTAGCATAATGCCGAATTCTTTTGCCTCACTATTATGCTCAAAATTAATACACCGGCATAACGTAGAACACCCTTATTCGCCCTATATGATTCCTCAAATTGCTGGGCTGGATTCACGAAGCCCTCAGGCTAGGCTCCTACTTAGTTAATTGTCTTTTATATATTATTAGTTTTATAGAAAGGCGTCGTGAATCCGGCCCCCTGGTTTACAACCAATCCCGAGAGATTCAAATGGAAACTATAAAACAGTACTCACCGTCACTAGATCTACCTAACACCGTTCAGGCATTTTTCCTTGATTTCCTTATCCACGATTCTGTTGTTTTCGACTCTTGCAAAATTGGCGCGAAAAAAGGGCGCGTAACTCAGTTAATTTATTATTTTCCGGCATAATTATGCTATTCCGCAAGTCATACCATATGCTATTCCGCACTTTTACCCTCACCGTTTAAAAAGCTTATTTTACTTGCAAAGAAAGTCAACACTGCTCCAAAAATTTCTTCTAAACACACATCAAAGACCTCGATCAACTATAAAGAACAGGTGGCGGAAAGCATACATTTTATGCGGTTGTCATTGACAACCCCTGATTGGTCGAGCTGTCAGTCAACGATTGTCGATCATGCGTATATCTGTCTGCCAACAGTTTCTTTCGATCAGAAAGTTTTGTATGGTCCGCGCTTATTGCAATGATCTATTAGCCCCGAGTGAAGTTTTACCCTTCATGGGTAAACTGAGCCTGTTAGATTGTCTTAGAATAGAGATACCGAGGGTTCAACTTTCACAAACACCGCGAAGATGACGGATCACAGAGAAAATGTAAATTGGAGTCGATTTGGCTTGGATCCTGTTGGTCGAACTGAATCTTCGCCTCCACGACCGCATCATGATCAGTCTTCAGAATTGAAAGCCAGTGGAAGTACATCCAGTGGTAATCCTAACGTAAAGGATCTTTTCGACGAGGATCAGGTAAAAAACGGCGGGAATCCGTGCGGGAACGAGCGAAATTTGTAGAGGTTGTCAATTTCAACATGTTCGCGTTCGATTTTGAAAATTTTAAAAACATTCTAATTATCATTTTAAAAATTCTCTTAGCATAGTTACAAATAAGAGTGTTACGAAAAGCAAAGTATTGTTATATATTTTGAAGGAAACAAAACGGCATTTTCTTTAGGGGAAATATGTTTGGCGGCTTATATTACGATCTCAGAACTTGGAAATATCGTTGTGGTCTTCATTTTTGCGTGATATGGCAGCTGTCTTCAAACACACGAGAATGCTTCATAATTTAATTTTTATGCTTACAGAAAAGAAGGCATATTTATCCTTGTCGAAATATATATACCGTCGTTTTGAATCTCGACAATTTCAAGGTTGATGGATTAATTTGATCAAACACGAATTTCTACATGTTGTAAACAAAAGTGTAAGCGAATATCTATTTTCTTTTCCGGCATGAATTGTTAATCAGAATAATAAAATTTCAAACTGTAAGCTTACTTGTACACCGATTACACTGCACTTTAATTCAACTCCATGGACCTTTCTGTTCAACCGCCACTTCGCTTGTAAATAATTTTAAAACCGTTAAATCGATCGCGTCTTTGATCCAAGCAATTTTATTTTAAGCTTAATTTCTAACCATGCGTTCGAGTGTGAAAAATATTGAAAACCAGCTCATGCATGTAAAAATGGCGGCGAGTCAATTATTGTGCCCGCAATTATTCAGATCGCTTTTTGTTTTTATAATTAAGTTTAATTTATATGAACCAGTCTTCTATATTTCGCTGAACATGCACTTGAAAGATTTAGTTTATAATATACGAAATCTGAGCATTAATGTGTGAATTATTTTTTTAAGGAAATATTATTTGGTGGTACACTGTGAGCAGTACACAGTGCTGTGACAGTAAACTTAATTTTAATTTAAGTCATGTACATAGTTATATCTGTACGTACCATGCTTCAATTTAAACTTTTCAATAAATTTTTTATTTTACAATACATTGGGACATTCCATTTTTATCCGCACGATCCCCCCTAAGGATGGCAGGTTTTACTACAAGAGGGTTCGGATTTTTTCCAAAGGAGCCGCCAAAAAATCAACCCTTTGGATTTTTTTTCAAAGGTGCCACCGAAAAATCAACCCTTCGGATTTTTTTCTTCAAAGGGCGTTGACAAAAATTAAGGGGTCAGATTCCTGCCATCCTTAGGGGGGGTGCGGATAAAAAATGGAACGTCCCATTGTTGTAAAGATCCTCAAATTGTGCAGCATGTGGTATACAAATGTACATACTATTGTCAAATAAGCTTTGTAAAATAAGTATTATTGACAAATTTAACTGTTTATTATTCCTGATAATGTTTAGGGAGATAAAGTATCTGAAAAGCCTTGGTGGAAGGCAAACTTCTTTGTGAGGGAGCCAGTATTGTTTGGAACATGGGACGGTGAGTCATGATCATTCATCCACTATGCATGTACAGTGTTAAAGGGAGTGTTTCACGTAGACTTTCTCAAAGTCCGTTTTTCGCGTTTTGGTGATTTTGTCAGTCAGTCGGAAAACGGACTTTTCCAGCCTGCTGCGCGCCATTTTTTACCGACCAGCTTTTTGGTCGGGGGTGTGTCGGAGGTGTGGCAACACTGCTATCCAATCAGAGAGAGCTAAATTGGGTTACGTCACATTCCGGGAAACCTGATCCTTTGTTCGCTCGACGTGAATATTAAAACATGGATGTTCGAGCAGCGATTAGTTTTGGGAGCTTTTGGGTTAAGCTTGCAAGCTTGGGTTTGAAGATATAAAAGACAACCAACGAAAAGTAGTGGAAGCTTACATCAATGGACGAGATGTGTTGATGGTTGCGCCGACTGGTTCAGGAAAGAGTCTTACATTCCACATCGCGCCGTTCGTTCTGGATTTCTGTAAACATGGCGAAGCGCAAGTGTCGCATGTAGTTGAAACAGTCTACCTTGTAATTTCTCCTTTAGTTTCGTTGATGAAGGATCAAGTGTCGAGCCTTCGCGAAAAAGGAGTCGTAGTAGGAAATATATAGCAACGGGTGACAGGCCCGCACAATCTCTACCAGTGTGAAATATTTGAAACCTTTTATATTTTTGTTCTAACGAGTAGAATCTATATTTGATTGATACCGTGTTTCTTACGGGCGATATAAGCTTATGTTTTATTATGAGGAGGATTTTCAAGTAGATTTGAACCTTTGACTATGTTAATTCTAGCAAATTTTTAGGCTCTGAAATATTCCGTGTATGAAGTTGATTTCTTGCATTTACTGTAAAGCCGGGCCCCGGCAGCTGTTTGATTATTATAAAAGCTGTTTTATGCAAGGTATGTCGTTTGAAATACCGAATATCATGTGTCCTGTTCCAGATACTATTGTAGCTTCTACAAGACTACAAAATGTGTTTAGCAGAGATGCTGTACGCTTGACGCGAAGGTTACATTTCTTGCATCAATTGTGATTTGACCGAGCTTTTATAGTTCGGCGCTTCTGTTTCCTCCTTTGATCGTTGTGTGATGTTCGCACCACACGATTTAAATCAACGAGAATCTCCAAATTATTCACACGCTTGAGATTTGTTGGAGCTCGAGAACAGTTTTCGCCGATTATTTGGATCAGAAATACTTTCCACACACAAGATACACGCTGATCCTTTTGAATTCGGAGACAGACGAGTAACATTTTTTGTTGGAGTTATTAAATTCATCGGTATGTCCGCGATCCAGCCATTTGAGAGCTGTTTGTTTTTTGTATTCAAATACAGGGAGCGGGCGGTCGTGAACAATGACGTCATGCTACCTTCGCGCCAAGAAATATGCAAATTAAATTCGAACTCATGCAGGCGGAACAAGTCGACTTCTCGCGGCGTTCGCCGCTCGTCTCGCGACTTCGTCGCTCGCTTTCGCGACTTCGTCGCTTAAAGAAGTCGACTTGTGGCAAGTCTATGTTTCACGGTTCGGCGCATGTTCAGGCTTAACAACTTTATCCGCCTAAAAAAACCCACTCACATGTACATTTGTACTTCAGTAATCATATACTATAATTAGTCCAAGAAAAACGACGAATGACCAAAATTCATAAAACATTTCAACGGATTACACCGAGAATATCCACATTGAATATCAGAATAAATTACAAGAATAAAATATTGGACTGAAGGATTTATTCTGAAAATGTATTCTAGTATTCAAATGTCGACATTCGATCTTGGTGTAATCCGTTGAAATTTGTTGTGAATTTTGGTCATTCGTCGTTTTTCTTGGACTAAGTTGATTAGCCGGTACATGCGCTGAACCGTGAAACACACTCCTTTAAGTTCATACAGTACACTAACAAAATTCTGAAAATACCCCTCCCCCTCTAAAATTACTTACATTGTAAGACCCATCCAAATCAGTAGGGCAATCACATACAGTTTTTATTTTTCTTAGCCTTTAATTATAGACGAGAAAAAATAAATGTTGATGAGTAAAAATGCAGCCATATTACACAAATTTCGTCTGAATAAATTCAATTGTTTTAATTATACAACATTATTATGTTATTTGCGGCCGGGAGGTCCGTATTGAGAAAAACTGTGCCCTCGGTCTGAGTATGGCCCTCTGCCTATACGACCTCGGGCCTTACCCAAGACCTCTGGCACAGTTTTTCTCAATACGGACCTCCGTATAACCCAGTTGTAACTTACAGTAAAAAAAATTGTGCATGTTTTTTGTGGCAAATCACGTGCACTTTGACAATGGAACAATTTTTATGTCAGAATAAATTTCTGTGCTGTTTAAAAAGTAGAAGTTACATTTAAAGTATGTACATTTACCTGATAATAATAGTTTACATTATAATATAAATTTAATATTAAATAAATACTACTGTACATTGTAGAAATAAGAACCCATTATTGTAGTTACATGTAATGGATCAGTTACAGTGGTGGATGTTTTAACATAATATTCTTCATTTTTTGTCCATTCACAGGAGTTTTTACATCATGTATGCTGAACATTTTGCGTTGTCATATTTCTCAGAACAGGATGGATGGTGGTACGTGTGCAACATTGTAATTCTGCAGTCACATACATTACTGTATGTACTGTTTAGTAGTTCACACTCAAAATTAAACTACTACACAATGCAGAATCCAGAGGTGCTCAAGGGGGGGTGATGATGGACCTTTTCTTACTCAAATAAAGGGGGAGGTTTGGCCCTTTGGGCCTCACAATGTATATTTTTCACAAATAAGGAGGGTGGGAGAGGGATGTGCCCCTCCCCTAAATCCGCCAAACCTAGCAGATATGCTGGAGAAACCTGCAATGGACTACATGTACACCTCTAGCATCCCAGGGAGTACATGTATGGATCCATACTTACTGTATACTACTACATTTTGTACATGTAGTACACTGTAAGTACTTGCTAGAGAAACTGGATAACTTTACATGTGACAGTATAAGCACTGGCTGTACATGTATGTGCCATGTGGCTTTACTTTATGTCCCAGGTCCAGGGTGACGGCAGCGGGGGTGGGGAGGAGGTTGAGGACGGGAGATTCAAATGGCATACATGTACATGTGTACATTGCATTAAACAATCCTTAGAGCTGTTTGCTGGTAACTGACTATTTATTGATTATTTACAGGGTAATGCCGGTATTGGACTGTCGCTACTGATTATTGTGTTAACTCTGTTGGTTGCCCTGGCTCCTGCGTTGTCAGCTATTGGTGTTTGTGAGAGGTGTCATGTTGAGAGTGAGGGGTGTACTTCCTGTTATCTCATGTTCTCGGCCAGCGGAGTGGAGGCACAATAGGAATCCTTATTCATTTGGAATGGTAAGTTAATACATGATTGTGCTGTACCATTCCCATATGCATGTAACACTACATGTACAAGTACACAGATTTTACACTAATTTTTTTGTGTGCTTAAATTTATGCATGTGTTTAATAGAATGACCCACTAATAAGTTGGAGTTGTTGAGTTCTTGGGAAGACACTTTTCTCTCGCGCTGCATTTCTTCACCCAGGACTAGGAGTATAAAATGCGTACGGCAAACTGTTATGTACAGCTCGCAGTGTAAGGTGGTAATTACCGCCTTACATGAAGAGGATGAATGAAACTGTTCAGGGCAACCTGACAAAAAACTGGGGTGTAAATCTTTGATGGACTAGCATCCCATCCAGGGGACTAGCAATAATACTCCTACATGTACATAATTTATGCATGTAGTACGTAGATCCTGCTATCATGCTACACATGTACATGTATGGAAACCAGGATTTAATTAACTCTTAGCAATACTGTATACCCATAATTTTGTAATAATGAGTGGATGAAGCATGATTATTCATGTGTCAATCTATTTTTCAGCAAATTATATGTTCATTTAACACAATAAAAAATTATCGTTGTTGAATGGAGAATGTGCTGTTTCTGAGTCTTTCCATTTTTTTACCACTAGGCTGTAAGTATCTCGTTATTCTGTGCTGGTTTTGGCGAGTCCTTGGCAGAGACCACTGGCTGGACAGTCCATGGGCGATTCGCGTCATTGGTCTTATTACTTCTCTCATCTTATTGGTCGTTGTACTTGCCGGCGTCAAATGGGTTGTCAAACTACAGCTTCTGCTTCTTGCTATACTTATGCTCTCTGTTTTGGATTTCCTTGTTGGCACTTTTTCACATACGGACTATGGTAAGCGGGAGACAGTAATTAAATTAATACTAATTAAATTTTTTTTGGTCATATAACGTGATTGGTTGTGTAGTCATTTTCATGGTTACATGTATGATGTACATGTATATGTACATTGTATCATGGCATTTTTAGTTATTGGCTTTAATTTATAAATTAAAGAAATAGAAAGTGGCTTGTGTGTTTACATAGCCTTATACAAACACTTGATATAGTTGAGAGAATTCGAAAGTACAGTACTTAATACACTACTGTACATTTAACAATAATTATTATTTGCCGAAGGCAAAGTGAATATTTGTGAATATTTACTGAGACGAATTGTACATAGTAACAATAATTACAAATCAATTTGCATTCAATTAATTGATCCACTTTGTTTAATAAGGTTATCAATGTTGAATACATGTATTTCAATTTACTAATCCTGGAAAAATGAATAATGAATATCGACCCAAATCTAGATCTATATTGAACACTCAAGTCTGGAGTAAATTGGTTAGAAATATTGAATAGTCATGGTAAAGTATTCCACTTCAACCTCTGATAATATCAGAGGTTAAGTTGAAGTGGAATTATAATGTGTGGTTCCAGAATATATCCATACCTCCGCCATGGAAGGTTTTTGAGTTTGAACCCCCCCCCCCCCTCCCCCTCCTTGAAAAAATTTGGCTTTGAGACCCCCTCCCCTCGGAATTTCAATGACCTTCCTTGGGGTGGGTATGGATATTTTCTGGAACCACACAATGTGTGTCAGAATTATACAAAAAATGTATGCATGTATTCCTGTACAAGTCCATGTTAAATGATTTAATTTAAACACAAGTCAATTCATTGTGTTTCGTTTTCCATTTAGCTGCTGGTTTCACAGGCTATAGGACTGAAAATATGGAAAACAATGCTCCGCCCAAGTTCTCTGAAGGGGAGAACTTCTTCACTGTGTTCGGCGTGTTCTTTCCCAGTGCCACAGGAGTACTAGCTGGAATTAATATGAGCGGTGACCTGAAAGATCCTTCAAGTAACATTCCTGCAGGAACTCTGGCAGCATTAGGGTTCAGGTGATTATACAGTCATGTACATGTACAGTACTTTGTATTTATTTTATAAATACAGTTAAACCCTGTATGTACAGACCACAGAAAGTGTTCCATATTAGGAGGTGTCTGTATAAGGCGATGTTTGTTTACATTGGCATTCTTCAATCTCATTAGTATAAATTTATCAAAAATTCATTTTGATCTTGCAAAGGGAAGATATGCCAACATATTGAATGAGAAGGACTGTGAACAGTCTCTTTCATTTCCTAATCTTTTTGGGGCGCGAGATGTGACAATTGAGCGATGAGCCACAAGAAGTGCGGGCGCGGTGAAGAATTCCTCCCTCTCCTCAATCTCTCCTTGTTTTTAACACCTAATTTGCATAATTATTTATTTTCCCTCGCGCCAAGGATTGGAGGAAAACATACCGACTGACTCGCAGTCTACTGAAATTCCATTTGTTTTATTTTATTTGTTATGTCAAACACAATTAACAGTTTGTTTTTGTTTTTGGACAGTGGTATGCTGTACATCTTGTTCGCCGTGTTACTGGGAGCAGTATGCAGCCGGTATGCTCTGGTCACAGATTACATGATTGCATCCAAGGTGTCTCTAGTCGGCGTGTTGTTCCTGTTTGGTCTGTATGTGTCTTCATTGTCCTCGTGCCTTGGAGCGCAGTATGGCGCTCCCCGAGTACTACAGTGCATCAGCAAGGAAAATGTCGTACCTCTCATTAAATCACTGGGCAAGGGAGTAAGTGGAATCTGTATAAACTGCGTAACGCCTTGAAATAAACGTTGTGAAATGTAATTTATAGCGCTATATGAAGTCATAATTGATGACCGACTTTCGGCATTACTGCCTTCTTTAGGGTAACAAAACTGGCAAGGAAAACTTGTTATTCGCAGTCGTATGCTATTAAATACATCAATAAGTGGAATCTGTCAGATCGGTGGATTGGAAGAATCAAACCACTCCGTAAAAAAAGTTTCATTTGTGGCGGGCTTATTGTTGGGGCGCGAGATGAAGGGGTGGGAAATTGAAATAGGAAATTGATTGGGCTTGGGATTTTATATCTGAAAAGTTTTGGATACATATAAGAACAGCACATAGAACTCTTTAAACATGACGATATGAAGCACGCAGAGCGAGCACTGCAGTCTTCAAATGAACATACAGTGGGATTTCGATTTCTCGAACCTCCACGGGAAACGAAAATTGGTTCAAGAAATCGGGAACTTCGAAATATCGGGGGTAGAATTACAGTGAAAACAAGTCCAAGGGAAACAACGTTTGGTTCGAGAAATCGAAGTTCCACTGTATAAGTTACTGCAATGATATAAAATACGAAACGAGTTGAACAATCAGAAGAAATTTTAATATAAACTGTGATGAACATGTGCTCATTGTGTGTATCTTTTCATTTCAGCGTGGTCCAAACCAAGAGCCTTATGCAGCCTCCATTTTCGTGGCCATCATCGCTATATCATTCATCATGATCGGTAACTTGAATGCTTTAGCTCCTATAGTCACAATGCCTTTCCTACTGACTTATGCTGCAATCGACTATGCCTATTTCAAGCTGGCCATGAGTTATGATCTAAGACAACAGCAGAAAATAGCTCAGTGGAAGCCATCCGATCTGAAGAAGTCACCTGAGACTCGGTTGATTTCATCTGAATACCAGGGGAATGGAAAGATGGCGGGCTATGGCAGTAGCGTTATGGAGAAGCATGATTTTGGAGATGTGGATTTGGGCAGCAAGATCACATGGAGAAAGATGATTCTCAAGAGAAGGAGAATGTTAATAAAGATGACATGTCGTCTGATTATAGCTCGCCTCTAGATATGGATCACAATACCATGGAGACGAAAGTGAATGTCGAAGGCAAAGGTGTAGAGCTAGAAAAAGGTGATACACAAGAGTTTGACGATGACGATACAACAAAACTATTAGGAAAGGAAAGCAATAAAGAGAAAGGACGAAGGAATGAAGGACAAAACTAGTTATGATGCAGCAGCGCGGCAGAAAAGTAAAGGTGAGAGTTTGAGCCCATTATCATTTGAAGATAAGATTTTACACAGTCTCTCTGTACTGTTTCTGGAAGAGGTTCAGTTTCAGTTTCAGTTTTATTATTATACACTGTTTGTCAAAAAGAGAAAATACAGAAATACAGTACAATCAAAATACATAAAGAAAAGAAGATAAATCAAAATGTTACAGAATATGTGCACAGTGACCAAAGTAGCTTTCACTTTCGAGTTGGCCACTGTCATGTAGAGGTTAATTGGCGACAGGTTGTATAATTATTATATATATATTTATACTGATAGAGATATTTGAAGCGATAAAAGTACATAATAAAATAAAAAATAATAGAAGCGATAAAAGTACATAATACCGGTAATAGTAATAATATTCTATGTTTAGCAAAATGACTAATATTACAATAAAGAAAATAGTAAAATATAGGCAAAAGTAGAAAAGAGAGAGAAAGAAGAAAAAAAGGAAAAGGAAGAAGGGAGTAAATGGAATATAGGTATTGGATATCTATAAACAATATATGAAATTATATTTAGCTTTTAAAATAGCCACTGACTGAGCTCAGTCTAAGCCGCCGCATGGTTAGCATGGTTACCATACGGTCAAAACAGAAAAATGCAAAACAAGAATTGCCTACTTTAAGTTACAGTAGCCATGAGTTACGACATCAACAATAAATTACTTTCCACTCGCGTCGCTCAGTTCGGCGACATAGCAGGTGCGAGTTTGGTCAAGCCTTGGGTCGTATTTTGGCGAGACACAGTTTAGCCAAAAATATCCATGGCGAGACCAAACGAGACTGATATGTCACTGAAGCATACCAAACTTACACCATTACGTATGGTTTATTTCTTTACGTGAACACCCGATGTTGATGTGGTTTAATTGTTTATGGAATAAAAACAAACTTTCTCAGGTTAGACTTCTATCATCTTGCTTTTAATGTTCTCCTTCCTTTTTCCAGCGATGAATTTGGCGAAACATAATCAAATTTTATCGTTTTTGCATTGTTTTGAGGACGATTTGTTCAGACAAACCGTGAAAATTTGGCTTACCTTTTTGTCGTGAACGTTCACACAAATTATTCTTAAGATTCATCGACAAATGTTCCTGTTTTTAGAACTTTTAGCTGTATTCCGCAACATTTGAACTGGAAAATCCAGTAATCCAGCAATACATTTTGTACTATTGGGAGACCTCGGAATTATTTTTCTGAGTATCTTGTGTCACTGACTAAATAATATCTTTCTCATTGTGTTTCTAATTTACCATCATGTCTTTACACATGTTTGTAGTGTGCAGAGTTTGCCCTTTTTCCAAAACTGTCCATGATATCGGGTCAGTGAGTAGATAGAACTTCTGATTGGTTGATTCTGACTTGATGCGGTAAAGGCACAAAACCTACAGCTACAATGCTTATCGAGTTTGTGCACAGCTAAAGTTGTATACACCTGTATAAATTAGCAACACGTCACAGGTTGCGCCGATATACAGTGGCGCATCCAGGGGAGGGTCGGGGGGGGGGGGGGGGGGGTCCGGACCCCCTATCAGACCTGAGGTGTTTTTTTTTGCTTTCTCCATTATCCATAGCAAAACCATCTCTAGGATCCACAAAAATGCACTTTTCAGAGCCTGAAATCTCAAAATTCTGGGGGAGGCGTCTAAACACCTCCTCCACGTCTTTAAAGTAATAACTCAGTATTGTAAACTTCCAAAAATTCTACTTCACATTTTCGGGAAACCATGGGACCCCCCTATCAAAAAATTCCTGGATCCGCCCCTGATATATATTACAGTACACTGATATCAGTGATATTTTCTTTTAAATTCAGAACACAGAAAGAAAGAAGATTACTACCACGAGGAGCGTCAGATCAAGTGGGAAATAGAGAAACAGCCATCTTCTTATTATTCGGATTTATGTAACCGATGGGTGTCCTTAGCAGGGGTGAGTGTGAAACATTTTTATACAATTTGCTGTGTAAACTCGCGCTGTGAATGGCGGGAAAACACAGGCGCCCTGCTCCAGAACGAAACTTGCCAAATCGACGTGTCACAAAACACGAAATCTTTTCATCAAATTGGAAATAAAAAATTATCTTCACTTTCTTTTCGGGATTGGAAATTATATTCCGTAGGAAAATCGCTATAGATCAATTAAAACTAGCTTGGCTAGTTATTTAACGAAATGATTAGTTTTCTAAAGAAACGTAAGCCGACTATTGTACAGCCCCTTGGGGAGAGTAATAAAATATTGTATTGTATTGTAATCAAACACGAGACAGTGTTTCATCCGATTTCCAAACACCGAGAAGAGAGTTGAAAATATGACGCGCAGCAGAGTATTTTTGACGAAATTCGAGGTGTTTGGAAATGCGATGAAACACTGTCTCGAGTGTTTGAAAAAAACGGAGCAGTAAATCATAAAAATCTATGCTAATTAAGACCGGGTATCCAAACCTCCGAATGAGTTTTTTGAGAAGTATGTATATGCAACGGCTTTCCAGCCTTCTGATTGGCTGTATTCATCTAGGCATGAAACAAAATATAATGTCATTATGAAAATACGTATTAAATGTAGGTTATTTGAAAACATACATAGACTATAAAATATTCATAAAGTACATGTAAATGCAGCAATTTGCACATCATATTTTGATTGTTTTTATTTCTTTCCATGTTGCAGGCGTTTGCTAGTGTGCTGATAATGTTCCTTATTAACTGGGGATACGCACTGGCCAACATTTCCGTCGCATTATTAGTATACATATATATCGGTCAGGCCAACCCAGGACTGTCTAAAGGTAAGCAGTCTGCCTGATGTTCATATTAACGCAAGATTACACATACACAAAGCACTCAACAGTCTAACCTCAAATATATAAAGTTGAACTGATTCCATAGACATGAAGTTGTGAACTTTGAAATTCGCTTCAATTGTGTCGAGTTTTTACCATTCGTACTTCTTTCTACTGTCTTGATAGTTGTTTTGCGTTTGTTTAATTAGCGTTTTAATTCGTTTTTAGCGGGTTCATTCTATTTTAAGGCAAGTTTCACTGCAGTTTGTTTGTAACCGAGACCCTTTGAACGCTGGGTTCGTTGTTCGTGGAGTTATGAACGTAAAAACAGAGATTATTTCCTACATAATGACGCAGGACTTGTCGCCCTTCGCTGTCCTCTTAAATAATGACTAGAGTGAAAGGCCTCTTAGGGCCATTTCGCATTTTCACATTCATATACATGTATGTGAACCGCGGTGGAAAGAACGAATTCAAAGAGAATGAGATCTAAGTTGTTCTGTTAAGTTGTTCTGTTAAGTTGTTCTCAGCAGAACACGGAAAAATAAAGAGTTGTCTACCGTTTTAACCAAAAACGGATGGAAAATTGTTCCACTGGGATACTTAACCAAGTAAACAAACAACAAACAACAACAACAACAACAACAACAACAACAACAAACCATCTGCGGTTGTCATGGTTGCGCCCAACAGAACACTACGTAACAACATTTTTTAGTTCAGGCGAAATTTGAATCCAGCTATTGTTTAATCATGATAACCTGACGGAATTGAGGAGGACTGTTTTTTCTTCACCTCCCGCCTCGAATAGCCCTGCTAATTTGCGGGAGGTGAAAATTTATGCGATGTGTTGTATAAAAGGTGTCACGATCAGCAAACAATAAACAAGTTGTACTGATTTGTCGTTGTAGGAGTCGCTTCAGAGTTTGTGTTTACCAAATGGGTCCAGTCCTTATGGGACAAGCTGACAAGGTACGTAACAGTTCTTGCACATACATGTACGTATTGTTCAGACATTTGCTGTTCTTTCAAGTTTGTCCTAATATTGTTCAAGTAAGTGTAAAGGAAATTATTGATATAAAGGGTGAAAAGAAGTTGTCCAAGTATGGATCCTTGGGGTAACGCTGTAGCTTACAAATAAAGGCGAGGAAAGCGAACATCTTGTGAGTGGTTTGGCATCTGTCAGCTGGATACATGTAACTACTTGATGGCGGGCTCAGACGTTATATGATAGATCAATTATTACGACTTACACTATGAAATGTACTGCGTCTTATTGATCAGAGGGGAAACTGATTGCTTCTGCTTATGTACAGAAATGTTAACATCAATAATTGGAATTTAACATTCTAACGCATCTCGTGCACAGTCAATATGTAGCGACCAATCTACTCGGAAGTATTTTTCACTGACCTAAAAGTGCGTCCAAAGTGTTTGTTTTCCAGTTGTCCATCTTAACGAGAGAGCCGGGTTGTCAGAGTTGACTGCCATTACATATTGCCATTAACTTTCTTGCTTGTAACGGCCCTTTGTAGCGACTTTCACCAGGTCTTGAGCCTAATCACGTACCCAGATCCCACTCTGCACAGTCCTGCCGCGGAGATCTGGGTAGTAGATTAGTACTGAGCCGTGATGTTTTCTGTAAATAGGAAAGAGTCTTCACAACAACAGATCGTAGTCCCAATCAGCGGTATTCCTTATCAGATGTCTACTTACCAGCTCACAGAAGAGAACACAGACTTCTCTTACAGAGACAAACGACACCAGTCCTCCATGGTAACGAGTATCGGCCCTCAGTAAACACTTACAAACATACTGAGATTAACAAGGGAGGGGAGGGAAGAGGAGTTATGTTATGTATTGATTTAGGTATACATGCAGAACCTATTTGGGAATGGAGGGAGGGGGAGTTATGTTATGGCTTGATTTTGGAATGTAGAACTTATTTGCCACCTTTATTAAGTTATTTCGCAAAGTCTTTATTTAAATTATTTTTAAGAAGTTTCTTTAGTGTCGTCAGACATTATTTTGTCTCCTTTCACTTTAAAAGTTGCTAATGCACGAAGAGAATATTTCTCAGCGTTTTATTTTCTGTCACTTAAATCGTATATTATATATTGTCTTAGACAGTATTTATTGTTTAAGTTATAACACGAGAATGTCTTTAACATTCAAAATATTAACTGTTAGATATTTATGGTTATTCTGCTATTTGCAGCAAGGAGTCCAAAAGTGTGACCACTTTTAATTAATTCAGAAGCCGAGGATAGCTATTCTTCGACTTCTGATTGGATAGTCTGCACGCACGAAAGAATGTGGATTAATTAAAAGTGGTCACACTTTTGGGTCCTTGCTGTAATAGTCTTATTCAGTGCAAAGTCCTGGTGACTTTATACGTTAACAAAATTCACTTATAATTTGTAATTAATTTAGGTTAGCTTGCTCGCAGGCCATAATATTACACAATGCTATCAAAGGGACAAGAAAATGATTTTATAATTAGGAAAAAGAGTTTATTTCTTGGCCCTAAGGGCGCAAGGTTGACTTGTGAATAAGTTTAAATTTTAGTTGATACACAATTTCATTAATAGGGAACAACAATGTTTTTGAAGGTATCTTTAGTTGTGACTATGTGATGTACTTCTCATTTTGTTGCGTAGTGGATTTAAAAATTGAAAAAGATGTCAGAAAAAATCTACATAGAATTGTTTGTATATAAATGGATATATTTATTTATAATGCAGGGTATATATATAAATACTTCAGTCGGAAAACTGACTGCTGGGTTTATTTAGGTTTTAAAATTGTCCCTTGGAACATTTTAATTTATTATTAATGTTCAAAAGCTCTATTTTTGGTTTCATATTTTGTTTCAAAGGGCTAAGTATATTACTAAAACAAAAAAATAATGAACGGGCTGGGAAAATATTAGATTTATTGACCTCTTTTCGATGCTCTATAGGGCGAGCTTTGTTGACGTCATCGTTAACAACTGGTATTTAGAAATTCACCCAGATAAAATAAAACATATCATCTTGAACGACCACACAAAATTTTGACGGTTTTATAAGGTCTGTACATTTGATAATTTTTAAAGAAAATATCTCGTTCCATATTGAACGTATTTCTTTTCGTATTTATTTATACAATCACTTATTGGCTCAGTGGTTGATAATTTATCGTATCTACCAGTTTGTCAGACTGATAATTTTCGGTAATGCCATTTCCTTTCAAAGTTGGCACGATAACTAAATTTTCGTTAATGCTAACGAGGAGATAAAAGAAAGCCGATGAACAAAGATCGCCCTATAGGCTAATTGTTGTCAAGCACGTGGATCCTGTTGTTGGAAATCCGATTAGCGCTAATCCAGGATTAAACGTTAACCCAGGTTTGCTGATTGTAAGTTATAGTTTGAGATTATTAATAAAGAACACAATTACAGAATGACATGACGCTAATCCTGGTTTAGCTTAATCTTGCTCTGAACAACCGGCCTCAGGTGCAAGTAGTGTTATCATGTTTAGTGGAGATGAGTTGGTAACGTTGTGAGATCTGTAACGGCCTTCAGTTGCTAATGCTATGTTCGTTCAAAAAGAGTAATATCACGATGTATTTTTAGCCCAAAAGTACGTTCTAATCAAAGTAAACTTCAACATAATAAACGTAGTTGAAAAACACCAGAGGTGATAATAAACCAAAACGGTGCAAGGATGGTTAAGATTGAAGAGGATTTAGGCGGATTACGAATGACTGGCGAACTTGAAAAGTTGAGGCTAATGGTCATTCTCGTCCCAAGAGGCCACGATCCTTTTGGTCAGCACCAAGAATCGAGACCTCCAAATTGGGACCTGCCAGAGGTCTCGATTCTTGGTGCTGACCAAAAGGATCGTGGCCTCTGGGGACGAGAATGGCTAATGGGCCATCCTTGCCGTACTGTCGAAATGATTTTCCTCTGAAAAAATATTGAAAGAACTTGTTGAAGCTAAACAAGAGTTTTACTGCAGTGGTATCTCCTTTTGAGCGAAACTAACATGGTACACTGGTCACTGTATTAGTGAATAGAGTGTTTAGCAACAGAGAGCTGTCCTGTTAGCAAACTTCACCTTTAACTGTGTAGCTCAGAAGCTATGTTCTGGAGCGGTTGATAGGAAATAAACTTTACTCATCTTCACATTGTTCATGTTGTGTGATTTTAATTAGCGCGGTAAAGCAGTCGGTTTTTCACCAGTCGTTTCATCGCATTGTCTAGTTCTGCAATTTTGGCCTTCTTTCTGTAACACAATGCGTGACAGAGAAGCCAAGTTGCTTGCCTTTGTATTGACTCGAATAGGCAACCGGTTGACGTCACGTATTTCAAAACAGTGTGACATCACAACAACAACCTTTATTTGTACTCGAGATATTACAGAATGAAAGAAAAAATATAAATGATTGGAAATTAAGTAGAGTACAAGCGGGCGGTGAAGGGAACACATTGCGTACGCCTGATTCTATTGAGCACCCCCTCCACCCCCTTATATTTTTTTGTTTCCTAAAATGGTCAATATGGTATATGTGCATTTGCTAGCAGCTTCAAGATATTTATATGCTATGAAAATCGCCCTGCCCCTGATGTAGTCCCGTCTCGGAGAAAGTTGCTTAGCAAGTAAACATGAGTATTCGCGAGTGCTTGTGTTGTTTTTGTTGGATAATGAGAATCGGATACTAATCGGGTGCTTCAACCAAAAATTGCCAAAAAGGCGCTTGTTCCCCCGACTGAGTGACCGCCCTGAAATGAATGTCGGCTCGGTCCATTCCGGCTCGGTCCATAAACTTGCAAAAAGAGAAGGAGGCATTAAAGTTTTTATTGTAATCGCTCTTTAAAACGTTGCACTAAGTACTGGTAACGGCCTCAGCCGGTACCTGTGACAAGGGAAAGACAACCCCGACAGAAAAACCCTGGCCCTCCAGGTTGGGGATTGGGCCGTCAAGCCTACCCCTACCTATTACAAACTGTGTTGGGTGCAGCACAACGACCTGCCAGACCACAGATTATAACTTTATCAGCTGGGTTGTACCCTGGGTGCCAGAGCCTTTTCTTGCGCGGTTTCCGGTTTTAAGTCTCCATTATGACCCGTGCGAAAAACCTCTGGACCAGGGCGCTATTGCTTTGATAACGCCGAGCCAATGGCAAGCCTGCTTAAATCGATCTAGTCCAGAATTTGGACGAGATTGCTGATTGGCTCCTAACGACTCCCTAAGATACTTTGAATCTAATGGTCTCTATCATTGGTTGACAAGAATAGTACGCTGCGGGAAAGAAACCTGTGAAATTTTAGCGTGTGATGGTCGAGGTGTAATGATGGCGTGAAAGTTTAGAGAAAACTCTTGAGGATTAGGGAAAGTTTTTTCGTTCGACGGTGTCGACGAGTTAAGCTGAGCAAACTGATGGTATTTTAATTTTATTCGCCGCAAGGACTTTTTCAATGTATTGCCAACTGACTTCGGAATGAATCATTGTTCTTCCAGGGCTATGTGTTGAGCTGAACAAGATGGGATATAGTCATTATCCCAAAAGCCCGATTATGATCGTTACTATGATTTGCCCGCTAAATGCCCTCATTGAATGCCATACATTTCGCCCTGCCGAAGGCTTCTTGATATCTGCAGCGGACAAGCTACCAGAGACACAATGCTTTTCATCTGCTTTCCAGCGGGCCAAATTCTCTTTGTAACGCCGCGGCCCGACAAGATCGTCGTCAACAACCGCCAAGAGCACTGCAACTGACTCCCGAAAATGTTTTGTTTTTGCGCGTTTTCTGAACACACGTTATGGTAGCCAACATTAAATGTAATACGTTAATAAAGATCAAAGTTCAACGAGAACGGTAATCAATGCGCCCTGCACCAGAGGTTCTTTCTCGCGGCTTAACGCCGCTCGAGGCGTCGGCCTTCGGCCGATCCCGACGCGAGAAATAAACCTCTGGTAAGACTGGAATGCAAAAGTAGGTCAGCGACAAACTGGAGAAGAGGGCATTGTAGGAAATGACGGTCTGATGGGAGAGACATGTAGCAACGGGGAACGATTTGTAGCTTTCTGTGCAACAAACAAGTTCGTCAACCATGTTTCCGCACAAGGACATCCACAGTTACACTTGGACTTAATTCACCAAATGGCCAATACCGCAACCAGATCGATCATGTGGCCGTTAACTCCAGGTCAAACGATCAGTGCAGGACGTCAGGGCGTATAGAGGTGCAGATGCCGCAAGTGACTGTGACCTCAACTCCTCAACTTGGTGACTGCAAAGACGCTGCTAAAGCTCAATAGAATAGGAAGGAGAGTGAAAACAGTTACGAGATATGAGACCAGTAAGCTGAATATGCCTCAAATTATAGGAAGCACTTCCAATTGGAGTTAAAGAACAGATTCAGTTGCTTGTCAGACAGGCCCCTCTTGGGGCGGGAAGAAGAGAGACCCTGGGAACGATGTTGGGAGTGTGAAAGCAAGCATGGCATTGAATGGAATTCCAGCTTTTATTTATGTTTTCTTGACTTTGAAAAGGCCTTTGACAGTGTTCACAGGGAATCCTTGTGGAAGATCATGGAGTGGTACGGGATCCCTCCTAAGCTTGTCAAGATGGTTAAAGTTATGTATGATGGTAACCAATGCGCAGTGGTTGTTGGTACAGGGGTGCCTGAGTGATTGGTTTGACGTGAAGTTTAGTGTGAAACAAGGATACAACTTGCTCGTGGTCGACTGGGTCATGAGGACAACAGTTGAAGGCAGTAACACCGGTATCAGATGGAAATTGTGATCCAAGTTGGAAGATCTGGATTTTGTAAGTAAGTTTCAAGTACAACAGTAATCGGTTTAAGATTAATGCCGAGAAAACCGTGCGAAATTGTTCACAGGTTAAATGCAGCCGGCAACGAGAAAATCTACATTTATTGAAGTGGTATAAAGGACGTAGAAAGCTTTGTGTACATAGGTACAAAGGTCAGCGAGTTGGGTGACGCAGAGGAAGACATCATGGCGAGACAAGGAAAAGCAAGGACAGCCTATAACAAGTTGGGAAAGATTTGTAAAGACAGCAGTTTGCCATAAATACCAACTGAAGGTAAGAATTTTAAAGTTGAACGTTTTTCGGTGCTGTTGTATGGGTGCGAAACCTGGAGGATGGCTTAAACAGCTGAAAAGAAGTTGGAGTTTGCATAGGAGCTTGAGAAGGATATTAAAGATATACTGACCAATGTGCATGTGGATCACAAACGAGGAAGTTAGACTGAGAGCTACTGAGAAGGGCAAATATGGAGGTCATCAGCGAGCAAGTGAGAAGGAGAAGGTGTATGTGGCTGGGTCATGTTCTCAGAATGATTCGGACCCACGCACTGCACTTACATGGGTGCCTGAAGGCAGATGGAGAACGGTCCGTCCACATGAGACGTGAGGCAGTACGGTAGAGAAGGAAGCTAGCCGCAGCGGCCGATAGAGCAGCTTCCCGGGAGAAGCTTGGAGACGACTGGCATGCAGCCCAATTCTCCACTAGGAGAAATGGACTCTCAAGTCAAATTAAATTTATTTAATGCAGCGTGCCAGCGTTAAGCACATGACTTGCATTTTTCAGGCTACTTTTTAACCGAAATTGTTCGTCAGACGTCAAGGAAAAGTGTTCCTACTTAATAGAAAACAGTTTTCGTTTGTTCAATGTTTCAGCAAAATTAATTCGTGAGCGGTCCATCATCGCAAAATTCGCACCGCTCAGGGAACCAATCAGAATGCTCCTTTTCATCATGGACCAGTTTGCCATAGAATAAAATATCGAGTATACTATCGACTAATCGCGAAGCTTTTCGCTAACCGTTAATACGAAATACATGCAAATACGTCCTGAACGAGACAACGCAATAGGTGCTATAGTTATTATTCAGGGAGATTCAGACATTCAGTCAAATAAGCTTGTGGTCCTGAGTTCTGTAACTAGTAATACAACAACTCGCCGTTCATCGTGCCTACAATTGTAACTCCGGAGATTGAAATTGAAAGTCTCCAAAATTTTTCGCGATTAAGGACGAAAACAGTCGACGTGGAAGAAATCTCCCCCCGGGGGGGGAGGGGGGGACTCCCATATGAAAGGGACGGGGATGCTCGTCGGAAATTTTGAATTAAACTCCTAAAGGAGACCAATCTGGGCGTGGCTCAAGTTTTTTTTACCCCTAAAAGATACCATTCTAAATCGATCTCCGGCAATGAGACCAGTAACATAGTATGACGGTGTTTTCTTTAATTATTTCTTCGCGTGCAACCCTATAAAACGATACCGTGATAGCTAAAAATATCGGCGTTCCGTCCTAAACACCCTAAGCTAAGTGATACCAAAATCCGTAATTTACACCCCTAAACGAGACGACGAGTATCCCCGTCCCTTTCATATGGGAGTAGCCCCCTCCCCCGGGGAAGAAACCTCGCAGAGACTAGACTTGACTCGCGTAAACTCAGTATGTACCCAAAGACGGTGATTCCCGAATACTTCCACCAATCAATCAGAACTCCAACCAATCAGAAGGCCCGGTGCAACCGCTACATGAAGTACAGGAAAAACCAATCAGCAAGCCGGGCAAGACTTACGTATAACTCCATACTTCATTATGCATACATGCATACTATTCTTCGTTCAAGAAAACAATGGCGGGAACAATAGAGTGCCTTTAAGACTAACACGCGTTGTTTAACTAACTTTTTATTTTAAATTTGGCAAACATTTAAAATTTTGGGTCTAGAAAATTTTGGCGATTTTTTTACTTTTTTGAGAATTAACTTCTTAAACAAGAATATAAAATGTCAGAAAAGTCCATATTCTCCCCAAATTAATTTATGTAAAGCGCATTTTTCCGTTTATAACGAATAAATATTACATATCTGCTGTACATAACTTGTTTCATTTGTAAGAATTTGTTTTTATAACCAACACGATTTTTCGGTTATCTATAAATTAGAGTTAGGGTAAACATGTACTTCAGTTCTAACTATTTTGCATTGACAGAAAAATTAAAATTGTATTGTAGCTACAAGTACAGTCGAACCTCCACTAACGACCACCTCTCTATAACGGCCACCTCTCTATAACGGCCACCTCTCTATAACGGCCACCTCTCTATAACGGCCACCTCTCTATAACGGCCACCTCTCTATAACGGCCACCTCTCTATAGCGGCCACCTCTCTATAACAGCCAGGATTTTTCGTCCCGACCGTGCGCCGATCCATACACATTACTCTTATTGAAACCTCCCTACCGGCCACCTCTCTACAACGGCCACTTAATTCTGCACCAGGGTGGCCGTTGTGGAGCTGTTCAACTGTAGTTTGTAATGATATTGTAATTAGGTTTCTGCAGGTGAAGATCTGCACAGGTACTTTCCGCGATCAACTCTCGATCGATAGGCGGTTCTAATTTTAATGTAACTTCAGCTTCTACCACCAGTCTACGCCTTAATGAATTCATATATATTTGATCCATTTTTATCATGTTTTTAGTGATGTATAGTATTCTTAGTATAATTTTTATCTTAAATAGTTTGTAGTTGTAGACATTTTTTAGACTAATTAATTCTTAAAATAATTATCTTAAATAGACGACCCCACAAGCTGTAAGCTTTTAAATTTCATCGTGTTTAAATAAAGGTTATGTATGTATGTATGTTCTCGGTACGCGCGCACAGTTTTTCGTGCATTATGGCCGAAAACTATTCAATAAAACCGAAATAAATCAGTTTTATCAATATTCTATCCCCGCTTCGCCCCTCGCCAACTATCAGTCGATAGAAACTTCAAGCGCGCTCACAAAAACTGTGACTCACCGGTTTGTTGTTTACGTCTTCCAGTTCTATAAAATGCGTCTGAATTTGTGGAATATCGTGGAATGATATAGCAAGCCGGTGTTAAGATTCTCGTAACTCGAACTCGACTCTTACCAAGATGCTTGGATCTAAGGAACGGTGTGGTACATCAATAACGTTAACAGGGTCGGTTTAAGCACAGACGTTTTTGAGCCACGGACGACAACCGGAACTCGAATGTTCTCTGTTTTAGCGCGTATCATCGACTTTTCGTCCGTATACGTCAAGTTGCAAATGCTAAAACAAGGGTTTTCCAATTCTTTGGTGGGGCGAAAGCTCGCTCAAAAACGTCTGTGCTTAAAAGCTCTCTATGAAAATAGAAAAACTATTTCCCAAAGGGATCCTCTACCATATTGCTGAAGCCACAAACACTCAATGAGGTTGCTTTCAAAGAAATATTTCAATGTTTCTGTTCGCATACTTCGTTTAACTCTCGACCATGTATTGTCATTGTACTGTGTGTACGTACCTTATGTGTTTCTGTGTCGACGACGTGTCCCGTCTCAGTACACAGAAGAATGTTCTCAAGTGAACACGGTCCATATTGCGCGTGTTATCGACGAGAGTATCTCGTTATTCCTGCGCTCTTCTATGTTACTTCGAGAAGATTCGAGAAGATCCAACAATGCGATCAATATGTAATAAAATGAGACTCAGTATATTCTCTAATGAACCAATGGCGAAGACTAGTGGTACATTGTTATGTGCATTTAGAGAGATGAAACAATGTCTATAACATAAAGGCATAATTGTAAATTCATATTTAAAATAGTTGTATTGTTATTTTTATTTTTTGGGGGGATAATAAGCTTAAACAAAGATCAATTAAATTTCAGAAGGGTCGTAGCTTTGAACTGATCTTGTGTGGTGTGGAAAGTAGATATGGGACTATGCAGTAAAAGGAAATAAAAAGCGGTATCGCGATCCACCTATAGGTTTGCTTACGAGTGCGACGGCATTATTTTGCGGTAATGTCGTCTCAAATGCGGGTCGGTGATTGGTTCTGAAGATACAGATTGGCACCGAGGCGAATTGGGTTCCTCACGTACGCATCAAAATTCAAAAGTTTTCTTCGATGAACTCGTCGGCAATCGTTTATATCTTGTCATTTGCTCTTTTATGGAGTGCTTTATTCGCCGGTACAACTTGCTCAATCTAAAAGTCAGCGTATGGTGAGTATTAAAAGTCATTTATTAAGCGGCCGACGCATAGCGGCCGCTTCAAGAAATGGACTTTTTAAGCGGCCGATGCATCATGGGCATCGAGCCGCTTCAATAAATGCACTTTTTTTTCCATGTCGCTAGCCTTAGTCCTCTTCACGGTTGACATGATGTTATCGCATCTCGATCTAAAATTAGCCAGTAGAGAATTTCTCTTCCACATTCTTTCTGTAGAGTCGTGTAAGTGCGTAGATGTATTTAGTTTATTACAGTAATCGCATTGGAAAAAGCAAAGACAAATGTCCCACAGCAGCGAACAGCAGTGTTGTTGCAAAATGTGCTAAATTTTGTTGTGTGACCTTTTCTCGTTATTCGATCCCACGGTTGACATGACGCAATCTCTGGTCATGTAAAGATGATGCAATGGAGGTATTGTGCTATGAGCATGAAGCAACCGCATTGGGATTTCTCTTTCTGATCGCAGTTACGATACCCCGTGGTATATGTTTTTGTAAACGTGATTAGTGTCCTTGGATTAGTGGTATTAAGATAAATTAAGGTATGTTTTCAAATGACTATTTGTCATTAGTTGATGGCATTTAGATATATATTTCAGTTTCTACACAGTAATCTTAAAGTTAACCTATGAAGTCTGGAATAAGCTTATTAATCGTTTGTCGTGAAAGGTTTTAACATTCACACTCTTCCTACAAGAGATGAATAATTCAAATACTTTCTGTCTAGAAATCAAAAATGTGTGCATAAGAAAAGTGATTATTTTTAATACTAATCTGTGAAGCTGAGCATCTTAAAGTTAACCTATGAAGTCAGGAATAAGCTTATTAATCGTCTTTTCCTACAAGAGATGAATAATTCAAATACTTGCGGTGGAGAAATCAAAAATATGTGCATAAGAACAGTGATTCTTTTTAATACTAATCTGTGAAGCTGATCATGTATGTGCTGATGCAGAGTTTCAGAATGTAGTTGGATAACAAACAAAAAGTCGTCTTTCTTACTTCAGCAGAAATGAAACTTGATGACTTGAAATGACACAGGGAGCAGAGGAGTCGAATTGCGTTACTGCGTTATTCGATCTTGTTATTGTTTTCTCTTTGTCGTCCCAGCGGGTACTTAATGATCGAATAATGTAGTAACGCAATACACCGCGTATAAAGCCGAATAGATCGACTCACAAAGGTCATCGTATAAAGCATATAAATCGAAACTCGAAAAAGTCCAATTTTGATCCTCTACTGCCTGTGGAAAATATTGAAAATGTTTACATACGGTAGCTTCCTGATCTCAGTCTTTACATATGGATGGAAACGAATTCAAAAAAGCACCACACACGACATAAACTTTGTTGAATCATAGAAATCAAGATTACTCTATCAGGATTGATCGGGAAAAAAATCACAAAAAAATTGCGTTACTTCCTCTTGCCACCAAATTTGGCAAACAGGAAGTGTATACGTTTAGCCAAGTTTTACCCCATATATGGTAGTCGTCTCCATTTTGTATTTGTGAGAGTAATGGCCGCCAAAGGCTAGAAATTCCCGGACCAACACGTTCGATGTTGAGGATGTTTTACGTATGCTAGATGAATAAATGAATGATGGAGAATGTATGTCAAGTGACGAGGAAAGTGTTTTGGATAAGGAACTGTACGATATGGACGAGAATTGAGGTTAGCGATAAGTAAACTTTCAAACATCTCACTTCGAAATCGCCATGTTGAAACACGTTTTCAAAATGTAATTATATGCTATGTAGATCGGCCTTTTATGTTCGAAACCTCGTCTTTTACATGAAATAGTTGTCCAACTTTATCTCCAACTTGATCTTCATGTTTCTAAAGCTCGATTTTTGGCCGTAAATCAACTTTGTACTTCACACGCGGAAACGCGAAAGTAGCGTGGTTGCGTGGAGATGCCACGAGGGGACGCCGACTTGGGTATAGGGGACGTGCTACGAGGGGGCGTGTTTGTTTCCTTTCAGGCAGATTTTGGTGGATATTTTGCCAACAAAACAAGGAACAAATGTGTTTTAAACTTTTTCCTGTAACTACACATCAGCTTTGAAATTTTTTATTTTTGTTTACATTTTTTGCATAAATTATGAAAATTTTGGTATTGTAATTATAATTTTTTTTAACTGTAATGAGTTTCTAGAGGGGAAAATGTGCTTTTTTGAAAGCTTATTTATACCTCTTTCAAATGAGGTATATCTTTGCACACTGTTGTAAATACCTGTGGAGATATTAAATAAATAAGGACATTCGTCAATTTTGCCTGTTTTTTTGGCCGGGGGATAAAGAGCAGTAGTAGTGGACCAAGTCATCTTGAAAATGGACTACTTAAACACAGGATTATCTGTCTGTGATCTTTCTTGAGCTTGTCACAAAGTTCCCTTTTGTTGTTTGAATCGGAAGTGAGCTATCAAAATAATCATTGATAAAAACAACTGTTTTATCAACTGCCACGTATTTGAGTTGTATTTTAACTAATCAATCATTTTTTGTTCAATTTATTAAGCGGCCGATGCCCTATATGGGCATCGAGCCGCTTCAAGAAATGGACGGTTTTTTTTCATGTCGCTAGCCCTACCTCATTAAACGAACGATAAAACTCGGTCCCAAAAACATAACAGTTTTTCTTACACAATTCCACAGCATATATGTCATTCACAATTTATTTTCACGTTGAGCGAAAACACATCTGTGCCCTTGTTGATTATGATGCAATTGACATTAGCTAAAGTTTTCTACACAGTGAACTTGACCTAAGCTCAAACTTACGCTAGCCAAAATATTGCATCACCCAGTCACGTTTTTCGTCACGCAGGTTCGAAGTGGCGGGAGAACCTCAGAGTAAACTGACCGAGGGGGTGGAGGGGTGCATTGTTCTTTCTCCCCTCAAGGTGAAATTGGCCCGGGGGGTTCTCCCAAAAAATTTGGGTGGGGGTGTGCCGCTGGGCTATAACAACCCTAATTTTGCGAACCTGTTCCAGACTAAGGGCCTGTTTACATGGAGGGAGGGTGACCCGGGTTCCCGGGTCACCCTCCCTCCATGTAAACAGGCCCTAAATGTTGAAAAAAGATACCCTATTCCGGACGATTCTTAACGATTTTCTTTCTAACCCAAAAGGCTAAACTACTAAGCAGCACTGCGAGTTGTAGTTGTAAAGCTTTTTTAACACTCCTACGCGTTTCTTTTCGTCTGACTACTTCATCTACCCTATGCCAGAGTATCAATTACCGATCTTCATGCCAACTCCTGGGAAACTGATACCCTGATACCCAAAAATGCCTTTTGGTATACCCTGTTCCAGACCAAAATGCTCAAAAACCATACCCTGTCCAGCTGCACGTTCCTATATAGCGAAAATAAGGGAGTGCCCCCCCCCCCGGGAAATCGGCCGCTTGTAATCCCTTCAGGGGTTCTTGTTTTTTTCATGTCGCTAGCCTTAGTCCTCTTCACGGTTGACATGATGTTATCGCATCTCGGTCTAAAATTAGCCAGTAGAGAATTTCTCTTCCACAGGCTTTCTGTAGTGTCGTGTAAGTGCGTACATGTATTTAGTTTATTACAGTAATCGCATTGGAAAAAGCAAAGACAAATGTCCCACAGCAGTGAACAGCAGTGTTGTTGCAAAATGTGCTAAATTTGGCGGTGTGACCTTTGCGCGTGATGTTTTCCCGTTACATTGTAAACGTAGCCAGGAGACATGCAAATAAATAGCCACAAGAGAATTTCTGTTCTGTTTAATACATGCACCTCAACCAGTAAACGAACGATAAAACCCGGTCCCAAAAACATAACAGTTTTTGTTAAACACAATTCCACAGCATATATGTCATTCACAATTTATTTTCACGTTGAGCGAAAACATATCTTTGCCCACGTTGAATATGATGCAATCTACATTAGCTAAAATTAACCACAAGAGAATTTCTCCGGCTTCCGGAGCATGATGCAATATATTACATCAGGCAGTCACGTTTTTCGTCACGCAGGTTCGTGTGTTGATCGACTCTTAGGATTTGGAGGGTGCACCTCAGAGTCCAGTGACCGCGGATAGTTTTCGTGTCGTGTAAGAGCTCTTTTCATGTAAAGAAACAAGCGAAATATTTAATTAGACAAGGGAAAATAACCTCAACTACTCGAGAAGAGCCACTACAGAGCAGGAAATGGAGGGGTCCGTGTCACGAAGTGACGAAAGTTAATTTTATATTTCTTATATTTATATTTCTCGTCACGCATGTTCGTATGCTGCCCGGGGGGGGGGGGGGGGTACTTGGCCCATGTTTGGGTATAGGGGTGCCGCTGAGGATTTGAGACCCTGACCCTGTTTAGAGCAAAAAAAAACCCTAAAATACCCACCCTGTGTAGGGCAACACCCTCCATTTTAGGACCCTGTTTAGAGCAAACGACAAAATACACACTCTCTTGTTCTAAAACAAGTGTAGGATACCGACAACAATAGCATTTATCTTGTCTTGAAAATGATGTGATGTTGAGTGATGAGCTGCTAAAGACCGGCAAACGTCTCCGTGCAACAATAGCCCGGAACAATACCCTGTTTAGGACAGACTCGCATGAAATTATATACCCTGTTCAGGGCTGGGAGGCCAAAAACCATACCCTGTCCAGCGGCACGTCCCCGTATAGGCCACATAAGGGAGTACCCCCCCTTCCCGGGTATGCTGACTCTCGCTCATTTTAGGGGTGCACCTCAGAGTACAGTGACCGAGGGGGAGTCGGGGGAGGAGAGATCGATTGTTGTTTCCCCCATTATTAAGGTAATCGGCCGCTTGTAAACTACTTTAGGAGTTCTTGTTTCTTGTAATAAGAGTTTGTTTACCACTTTTACTGTTTTCACATTGCTTTCGCGATAAATTGTAAATCAACTTTTTCGGTGCAAAATTGGATTATTTTCCCATTTTATTGTTTTTTGGTACTTAAGAAAACTTCATGGGACATAATTCTGAATTGCTTTTGTCTCCTAAGCAATTTACCGGCGAAAAAAGTCCGACTTTTTCGAAACGATAAAATGCTTTCGCGTTCAAGTATTCGTGCACATTTCGTCGCGTATAGTGGGAGTTTCTATTTCAATCAACAACAACTGATCTTATTTTCCTTTTAATTTGTCCAAAAAATGTTTGAATCGCGATACAAAACTAAATTCGATTTTGAATTCGAATTTAGTTTATAATAGTGCTCTAACTTCTCTAACGAGAGAGCGGAGTAGCCAACGTCGAACACTCGAAAGAAAAAAGCAAGAAAAAATAAATAAATTCCATTTTACTAATGAAGTATTATAAACGGGAATAATTAGCAATCCTCTCCGGAAATTCCATGTGCTATTGTTCTGTAAAAATAATATAAATACATAATTAGTTAATTAATTATGGTGCACTTATATGAGGCTATGCGGAGACTGCATGCATTGCTTCTTAATAGTCCATTTTACAGTTGTGTGCTTAGAATCCTGGCCTTTGAACAGAAGTGAGGCTGGAGGTGACTTTGTTGTGATACAAACCTTCCTTCTTTTCAAATGTAAATTATTCTGTTATTTTGTAAACTAGTTTTGGATCTCTATCATCTCATGGTCACCCCTAACCTCGCTTCCATGACCGTTCACTTTCCCTTGGGTGCCAGAGGCTGCCGTTTTTCTTTGTGTCGAAGTTAACAGAGAGGCGAGAAAAATGCCTCTGGTACGACGGTTGATAATCTCAGTTTCCGTTTCAATTCTGTCTTATTTCCAAATTAGATAGCTCGCCAAACCTGTTCGAACCACGCGGGAAGTAGTTGAGTTTTTGTCAGTGCGTCGTTTTATTTAGACGCCACATTTACTACTCTGGGAAAATGATTGTTGTTTATCTGCCAAGTTTATTACCAAAGATGTTGTGACATGTTGAGACGAGTTTGAATTCATTTAAACTTTGTCTCAACATCGTCACAACATTTCTTTCATGTTCTTGAAATGTTGAGAGGTTGTCGAGGCCGTTTGTCACAACATGTCACAACATGTCACAACATGTCACAACATGTCACAACATGTCACAACATGTCACAACATGTCACAACATGTCACAACATGTCACAACATGTCTCAACAAATTTAAATTGAAAGGTTTTGTCACTGACTCTTTTCATTGTTGTATAGACGTTTCGGCTTCATCAGTAATGTTGAGAGAATGTTGTGACAAATGTGACCGTTTGATCGGGCCTTTACTTCTCTGACAACGAATAAGATTCTGATGATGATTCTTTTGAGAGGGGTGGTCAAACGGTCTCAACATCGGCCCTCAACAAATGTTGAGAGAATGTTGTGACAAATGTCGAGACCGTTTGATCGGGCCTTTATTATCATTGAACTTTCAAGTCCTTCAGGTCTTTACCAGATTCGTCGATGAAGTTGTTATGCATGTTTAGGTTCACCACCAAGCCTTTCTTTCGAAGTCCAAACTTGTCAATTTTATCATGAACGAATTCCCAAAGCACCAAAGATTAAATCAAAAGAATACCCACGTTCAAACAGTATGTACGTGCCAGAGGTTGAGAAAACATTCAGTGTAAATGAGGCTTGGTGGTGAATTTTAAGCACTGACGTCATCACGAATAAGGCCTTAGCTTCCGTTTTCTTGGTGGTCATGTTGAAAAAAAAAACCAGAGGGGATTCTACCGCGTTTGCGTAGTGTCTCTTGCCTACTAAACTTGTGGTCGCCATCTTGGATCTCAACGCCTGAAAGACTCTGGGACGAGGTTGGGCAGAGCCGAAGTCACGAGCAGCCGAAGAAATCCGAATAAAGCCGACTAAATGCGACTGAAATGCGACGTCTTAATTCATGTTGCATCTGTGATTTGCCGCCGAACGACTGAGATGTGACATGGATTTTAATAGATGTCACATTTCTGTCGAATAAAACTGAGAGACTTACATTCATCCACATGCATAACTCCACTGACCTAACAAAGTATTTCCCATAATACAGTATACACCTACCGTAAAAGCTCTATTAAGCTCCCCGGGGGGCTTATTTAATTTCAGCCCTCAAGAAGGGGGGGGGGGGGGGCTTATTAGAGAGGGAGGCTTAATAGAGAGGGGGGGGGGGGCTTATTTCAAATCATAAATTTTCGAGAAAATTCACATTCATTTTTCAAACTTTACTATTACACAACAAATTAAACTAAACAGAACAAGAAATGGGTTATATATCACCGTCTTACAAATACAATGCCATTTATACCCTAACTCAACGATAGTTCTGGAAATTTAAGACCATGTTTCCATACAAAGTGACTGAAACAAGAGAAAATATTTCTTTAAAGACATTATTACATCAGTCTGACGAAAGGGGGGGGGGCAACTTAATAGAGAGGGGGGGGGGGGGGCTAAATAGAGCTTTTACGGTATTTCAATTAACGTTGTCGGGTAGAAATGTTTTTAAAAGCCCGGAAAGCCCGCAAGACAAGACCGAAAGGTAGCGGCCGTCGATAAAGTCAGGAACACGGAACATCCAGGATGACCGGGAACATCCAGGAACATTTCGGAACATTCCGGAACATAAAATAAAAAAACAACTTAATTAATTAATTAATTAAAATTAAATTAAAACTAAACAAGAAAGAAAAAGAAAAACAAGAAGAAAAAAAATGGTCCAATCTCCGAATTTAAAATATAATTAGTGTGAAGTTGTGCGGGGGAGGGGGTGTTGGATGACGTTTGAAGGGGGGGGGGGGGGGGGGAGCTGTTCTAACTATCACCCTGCCACCCCTGCCAGTTGTTCGCCAGGACGTCAATCAGGTGACGGTCATGATTGTGCCGGAAGAACTTAATCAAGCTGTGTGTTTTGGTCGACGAGATTAGGCTGTGAACAGGCTCCTAAGTTGGGAATTGAACGACGCCCACTCTCCCCCGGCTCGCCCTTTTCTTTTCACCGCGGCCATCCTTACCGCGGACCTACCTCGGACGGAGCCATAGGCTCAACCTCGTTCCCAGGGTCTCTCTTCTTCCCGCCAAAAGCGATTCAATCCCTTTTGGCGGGAAGAAGAGAGACCCTGGGAACGAGGTTGCCATAGGCTACGACGAAATTCACGTTTACGGTAAGTTTCTCACAATTACAGAGCCAGAGATGTCATGACCGTCACATGATTGACCCCATGGCGAACAACTGGCAGGTGCCGGGTGGCCGGGTAGGGGTAGTTAGAACAACAGCTCTGTGAGTTTGTTTACCTTGAATTTTCATGATTTTAAAAATGCGAGCCTGCAGTCATTGCGGTTAGTTGCATCACCCCCTCCTCCACCCAACTTCCCACTAAATATATTTTCATATTCGGAGACGAGACCATGTTTTTCTTTCTGTTTTTATATTTATTTATTTCTTGTTTAATTTTTTTTTTCATTTATTTTCTTTCTTGTTTAATTTAATTTTAATAAATTGATTAATTAATTGTTATTTTTTCATTTTTTTTATGTTCCGGAATGTTCCGGATGTTCCGTGTTCCTGACTTTATCGATGCCCAAAGGTAGCATGGTTACAGTCAAAGTAATAAAAGCGTGAACGCCAAAAATTATGTCTGGAATGTTGTGTTGTGACCAATCACATGCGAGATCTTTAAACCACAGAAACCACAGACATCAGTGAATGGGTTTGATCAGCCACGGAACAATTTGGTTCTCGTTTCGTTTCAAAATACATCCTCTGTTTTATCTTACAGGAATTTACTACATAAATAATTGCTATTCCTTCCTATTTGAGAGGCACTACACAAGCAAAGAATAGGTTTGAGCGATTTTAGAGAAAACATTTTTTACAAGCGGACGCGACGGTTTGACACGGTTGAATTACCGTACTCAGTTTCGAGTGTGACATATTTTCAAAAAATTGTAATTGTCCACGAATCGGCAGTTGCTACAATATGTTACAAGGTAAGTAAAGTTTTCTCATAGCTAGTGAAGTAAATGCCATTACAGTGGAACCCCGCCTTTCGGCCACCCCGTTAATACGGCCACCCCGTTATTACGGCCACCTCGTTATTACGGCCAGCTGTTTTTGGCCCGGCGAAATCGCACTTAATCTCTTGTATAAAAACCCCTTTAATACGGCCACCTCGTAATACGGCCAATTACGGCCAGATTTTGCGATCCCCATGCGCCTATTTTCTTTGTAATTTTACCCCGCATTCCGGCCACAAACTCGGCGATGGATTAAGGTGGCCCGCGGTTATTTATTGGAGCGGAGATTCCCTTTTTTAAATCTACTTTTCGGCAGGAAAGCGTCAACCGATTTCTCTAATTTTTGGTATTCAAAATAAGGAATCTTTAAATTTTAGAAGGCTTTTAATTTTAGGGCAAACGAAATTTAAGATTTAGAGATACAAGCGCTATTAGAAAACCTTGTTTTTTACGAAATCGCGAATATTTTCATAAAACGAAGATAGATTTTTTTCTAATTACGTTCAATAAGTTCCAAGACTTCAATGTTTACTGTGAGCAAGTTTCCACAAAATCGGCTGCATAGAAATTGCTGCACAGTTCACTGCTGAATTTTAGCTTCAAAATAATATGCTCGTGTATTTGCTTCATCTGTTGCAAGAACGCTTCAATAATGCTAAGATCACACCTATTGTTAGAAAGCTTGATACCACCTAAACCTTTGCTGAATAATCGGAAAAGATCGGAAATTCCCAGTAAAAGTTATAAGCAAATGAAGAACAAGATGTTTATAGTGCGTAATTTGTGAATTTCAAAATATTCACGTTTGTTCGACTTGTGAAAAAACTACCGATTTGTTTTCCGTAATTGTTAAGTATGATAAAATCCAGCATATATAAAAACGACCTCGCCTAGTTTTGGGCGTGTAGCCTCGACGAAGCTCGGCGAATTAAGTCGTCAAGTTAGCTACTTCATGTCCTCCATTTTACCAATGCTTTGAAAACCCCTCGTCTTCCGTAAATTATTCAAATTTGCCGCGTTGTGGGATTTATTTTGCACTTGGGAATTTTACGGATCATCGAAAATTGAAATGATAATGAACGATCAATGACATTCCAAGGAAATTTTCGATGATCCGTAATTCCCAAGTGACAAATAAATTCCAGAACGCGGCAAGTTTGAATAATTTACGGAACACGAGGGGTTTTCCTAGCATTTGTAAAATGGAAGACATGAAGCAGCTAAATTGACGAGCCAAATTCTCCGAGCTTCATCGACGCTACACGCCTGAAACAAGGTTAGGCCGTTTGTATATATGCTGTATTTTATCATACTTAGAAATAAGCGAAAACAAATCGGTAGTTTTTTCAAAAGTCGAACAAACTTGAATATCTTGAAATTCACAAATTACGCACATAAACATCTTGTTCTTCATTCGCTTATAGCTTTTCCTTGGAGTTTCCGATCTTTTCCGATTATTCAGCAAAGCTTTAGATAACATTAAGCTTTCCAATGATAGGTGCGATATAATAATTATTTTAGCGTTCTTGCAACAGCTGAAGAAATACACAAGCATATCATTTTGAAGTGAAAATTAAGCAGTGAACTGTGTAGCAATTTCTGTGCAGCCGTTTTTGTGGAAACTTACTCACAGTAAACCTTGAAGTCTTGGAACTTATTGAACGTAATTAGAAAAAAATCTATCTTCGTTTTATGAAAATATTCGCGTTTTCTTAAAAAACAAGGTCTTTTAATAACGCTTGTATCTCTTAATCGTTTATTCCGATTGCCCTAAAATTAAAAGCCTTCTATAATTTGAAGATTCCTTGTTTAGATTGCCAAAAATTACAGAAATTGGTTAAAGCTTTCATGTGGAAAATTAGTTTTAAAAAGGGAGCCTCCGCTCCAATAAATAACCGCGGGCCACCTTAAATATTGCAAATCATTGACACAATGATCCCGTATGAGCAGGTTCTCATAAGCAGGTTTTCATTGTTTTGAAGAATTGTTGTCTGTCTTCGGATCTTCCTGTGAATTGGTTTAGGCTGCCTTTAGTGCTCGTTCAGTCGCGTTTGTTGTACATTTACAATGACCCCAAAATTACCCCGTATTACGGCCACCCCGTTATTACGGCCAGCTTTTTTTGACCCGAGGGTGTTGATTGATTTATTTTTAACGGGGTTGATTTATTTTACCGGAAAATAATTTTTTGACTAAGACGATGCTATCAGACTGCGGCGCCGAATGTTTATTTTCCGTTATTTTGCGATGACTCGTTACAAAGAATTTTATTGGGATTTTGTATTCTTAATGAATAGATTTAACAGTAGATACAGTAGTTCTGGTAATTATTAACAATTATTGGATGAGGTTTTTGTTATATCCAGAATAATCAAGGTCGAGGTAAGAGTTATCAGCCGAAGCCGAAGGCTGAGGCTGATAACTCTTACCGAGACCTTGATTATTCTGGATATCACAAAAACCGAATCTAATAATTGTTTTATTATACATTCAACGAAAAAAAATAATGCTTTTGTCAACGATGTTGTTTACTTATAAGCCGAGCAAGCAACGTAAAGCGCGCGAACTTGACATGATTACCCGTGATTACCCGTGATCCTCTCGCGAACGTGACATGATTACCCGTGACCTTGAGTGCACTTGACATGATTATTGTATAATCTGTAGGTAGATGACGTAGATGCTTTCAAAGGCGCTGATTTCGAAAATTCACTGTACGCTTTCGGCCAATCAGAAAAGAGATAGTGAGTTGAATGTATAATAAGACTAATTAACGCGGTGGCTTGCGGTTTATCAGTTCTTGCGGGTTTCATCTCACCTCTGATTGGTTGCAACACAATAAACATTCCAGAAAAGATTTTGAGCGTTCACGCTTTTATTACTTTGCCTGTAAAAGTAGAAAACTGCTGCACGCACCGAATACTAATGAGAAGTAACATGAAAAACAACATTTCTAACGTTTCCTTTTTGTTTTAAACCTGTAGAAGTAAGCTACTTTTAGCCAAACTAAATTTTAGCAGAATCGTGCAGCTAGCTATAGTGAAAAACATGGAAAAACAAATTATCTAATTCTGGGCAAATCAAATACATCACGTCCGAAAATAGAAACAAAACTTGTAGATTTCTTTTCCACCGATATTCAAATTCTAATGAATACCCAGACTACCAATCGGTCTTGTCTTGTAGGCTTTACGCTTTCTATCCGACAACGTTAATTGAAATAGGTGTATATCTTTCGTCACAAGGGAAGAAGTTATAGCTTAATTTGTAAAATATATTGAAGTAAATTGCAGCATATCACCTCGATCGCAAAAATTCATAATTGTCTTACTCCAAACCAGTCTTACGGATTTTTGCGAAACTTCGTTTACAGTTAGCCAAAAACCACTGTAATAACGAAATCAGCTTTGTTTAAAATCAGTGGGATACCGTCATCGTTGCCATGGCAACCTATGTTGCTTGAAATCCTATGGAAAATAAAACTTGGTGATACGTCCCTGCTATATGGTCTATTATAAAAATTCGAAGGACACTTTCTGAGCAAATGTTTGCTTTCCTGATCAAAACCGTGCGCCAAAGTTAAATCTGAAGAACAATTTCGAGATCAGCCTTCAGCCTAAATGAAAGGCCGGAACGTGGGAAGAATTTCCATGTTCCTTTCGGTAATCAGCTGGGGATTCAAAATTAATAACAATGTAATACAACAATTGAAACTTCCTAATGCCGAACAAACCGTTTATACTAAATGAATGATTCAGAATTTATAAAGATTTTAACAAAAAGTAGTTAAGTTTCTCCCTGCTAATGAATGTATAAACGTGATATACGTGGAATTTTTGGCAACCCAACTTCAATTGGTGAGGGAAAAATAACGACGTCGATGGGGAAATCCTAATTAACGTACCTATTTATCTGGATTTATATTCAATTTTTTATCGGATGTTTAACGTAATCAATTGAGTTTAATGGACTAGGAAATGATGAAATCGAACGACGATCTATATTGTCACTTATATATTATAAATCGTACCAGCTGAATTATATTTGAATCGTTTTTGAAAAGCAAACAGGATGATTTTAAAATAAAACTGCGGCAAACCAAACTGAGAAATCACGAAGATATATCACTGTTTTTTTGGCCAAGAAGGTAAGCCATTTGATCTTCAAAATTATATAAAAGTGCCTCATACTCGACATAACGAACATTCTCATTGCGAAAAAGTTTATATCAGATGTTTATATAATTAACAAAAGCAAGTGGATTGTCAATATTATGTAAAGGTACGGGTCGCACTACAGCCAATTTTGACCAATTTTGTTTATTCAAGTGTCAAATCTGTCAACACGTAACGTAAAAATCGTAAAATACAGTGCGACCCCCAGTTTCAATTTTTTGCCAATTTTTTTGCGAATTGCCAAATTTTCGCCAATCTTCAAAGAAGCCGAAGTGTTGCCCTGGAGGCGACCAAATTTTTGAAAATCACACAATTTTGTTATTTTAGCCCGTTTTAGCCATTAAACTGTCATTCACGCAAGATGCTATGTTTTGATAATTAAGATTCGCTAGCTTAGCGCGTGCAATTACGGGACAAAATAATTTTTTACCTGGTTCATCTGACTCTTTTAATAATTATTTCGACCGGAAAACGAAGAAAATTGACTACACTGGGTCTGATCGAAACCAAATTTACCGGCGACAATTTGGAGAACAATTCGTCTCAAGTTCAAAACAATCTCCTTCGATTGCAATTGAAGCCAGCAGCAAGAAACGTTTCTAAAAGCCCTTTCCAATATTATTTTTCCCTTTCGTTGGTTTTGGTTTCCTCTCGCGACGTTCCTCGATCGTTGTCGCGCGTCGCCCGGTTTCGCTCAAAGAAGACGACTAGTGGCAAGTCTACAAGAAACGACGAAAACCAAGAAAGCGAAGTACGAAACCTGGTCCCAAGCCGTTTAAGTTTACATTTACATCAATCAGGAGAGTTTTGGAAAAACACATCTTTGTTTGAGTGCGACCACCACCAAAATTGGCACTTGCGAATTTTTTGCAAATTTTTCCTCGCCAAAAATTACAAATTTTTTTATTATATCCGAATTTTTCGTCTTTTTAAAACATTAGCAGTTAACATCATTTTTATCATTTTAAAGAGTGTTTGAAAAAGTGTGGTCCAAAAACAGTAGCATAGTTGTTTGTCGAAGGAACTGGTTTTCAACTGGGTCAATTTATGAATGAATTGTTATGCTTAAGCCTGGTTTCCATCGTTGCGATCGTTGCGATCATATGGAAACCAGGCTTTAGAGAGCAAAGTCACATCAGCCGTAGCTGGTTTTCATGTGGGCCTCATGTAGTCCTCTATTCAGACCAAATTGTGAATCAGGAAATGCTGGTTTTGGAAATAATAAGACTGGGGTACCCGGAGAGAAACGGAGAAAGGCCATCAGAGAACTAACAACTAATCAAGTTCAAAGAATGGAACACGGGCAACATTTGTGAGAGCTTATCCCGTTGGACTCCGAATCGAGCTCTCCGGGTTCGAACACTGGCCGGGGTCATTGTGTTGTGTTCTTGTGCAAGACACTTTACTCTCACAGTGCCTCTCTCCACCCAGAGTATAAATGGGTGCCGGCGAATGCCGTGGGTAACTTGCAATAGACTAGCATCCAATCCAGGGGAGTAGCAATGTTCCTAGTCGAGGAACAGACGTAAAAACATTGCCGGTGGGAGCGAGCTCGCCATCCCAACTTTCATAATTTAGAAGACATTTTATGTGGGGTTGGTTATATTGATAAAAGAGTTTAGTCGACATCGTAAGAAATGGCTTGTTCCACAAGTTTTGTTCAGTTCGCAGTCGGATCCAAATTTTCTTGAACGGACCCGTTATAGAGGTGTTGTACTGCACAGAAATGCACGAACGAAAGCAAAAAAGGGAAGATTCAGTAGAAAGAAGAAAAAAAAATCATGAATTTGCACATTACCCGAGAACAAAAACCAACAGTCGATCTGGAAATCGAGGGCCACATCAGTCAGGTTTGTCAGCTCGAGTAAGACTGTTAAACGAAGTCTATTGATGGTATTCATTCATTAAATATTATCAAGCCATGGAACGACCTACCAAGGCATGTCGCAGAAGCTGGTAGCCTTAAACAATTTAAATCGTTTTTAAAACTCCACATGAACATTGATTAGATAGCTATTTTAAATTTTCCGGCCATACATAAATCCATGCGTTAATATTCAGTCCTATACAAGCCTCGAATTATTGAAATTATTACATCCTTTTTACTATTTTTATGTCAGGGGATCCCTAACACAGGGTTAACCTTTGGATTTCCTGTTCAAGAATTTATTTGTATATTATTTTAACGAGTTTTTGAATAAATTGTTATTATTATTATTATATTTAGACCATTTGAATTTAGATACCTAGGATCGAGGGCCACTAGTTTATCAGTGTTTAACTGTTATGTGTTTACCCTCGTAAAATAAAGTTGCTTACTTACTTACTTACTTATTCATTTATTTATAAAAATTAAGACAGCTAAACAGAGATCTAGTTCTAAAGATCCAGAATAAAAGAAGGCTCGAAGTAAGACAGCCTGCTATTTTTTCGTACAATACCATATGGTGGCATTGTTTAATGGTTATAAACAATGGACTGGTTTCCAACCAACGACAGGAGCCTATGAAGTACGTAACCATGGCACCGACATCAATATCCCATTGATTGTGTACAAGGCTGATTTCCTGAAAATCTTGTTACAACATTTTTCATCCATTTTTTTCTATATTTCGAAGTATGGTGGTTTCGCAACTTCTAATTTAATTCAGCGACAGAAATCTGGAAGAATTCTGCTTTAATTTATAATATTTGATTTGGACTGAAGCGCAATGAACATTCTAACAGCTGACCATTAAAATTGTAAAAGCTCCATGAAATAATTATTCCTAAACGCTTTTGCACAAGATTTTAACGACCATTCTGCCTGACAATGTTTCTTTTTAAAATTATATAATATAGTTTTCATCTCGGCTAACCCGGCCAGCTCGGCTAATCAGGCCCTAACGCTCAAATAAACAATTTACCTTTGTCTACATTTTATTGAAGACATTTTTCATACAGGAAGCCAGGCGAAAATCGCTGAATGAATCAACTGCCAGATTTCTTCGCGCTCGCCGGTCAACTATGGAAATTAAAATCCTCGACTTGAAAATATTTAGCCTCAAAATCACTCAAACAATAAGGCCACGATACGCCTATACCTTTCTCCAATTGCTTACATTGTTTGGTCGGTCGAAGTCTGCTCGTAAACGCATGCAAAAGCTGAATTTCTTGCAAACAAGCCGAGTTTAACCGACTGTAAATGATCCGCTTGAGTGAGCGTACGCGTGATCTGACGTCATCTATTTTTTATACTCTGGTAAAGACATAGCTTTTTCTATGAAATCATACGCACGAGAATCTCAGCTATTTTATAATTCACGATATTGACTCACACGCATGTCTCTGTTGTAGCTATATTGCTCTTGTTGTTAATTGTTTTACTCTGTTTTGTAAATATCGTCCTGTATGTTTGTATTTAAACACAGTGTTCACTAAAAGAAGAGAAATGAAGGGAGCCACTTATAATCTTTTTCAGATCATGAATGGAAACAATCAGTAAAATGGCCAACCGTAAAGAACAGGGGTGTTCATTATCGTCATTTATATTGTGGGAGACTAGTCTCCAGTATCACACCAATGACGTCATTCTATCCACGGTAAACGCCGTTACCGCAGTGTTCGCTCTCCTTGGTAACCTGGCCATCACTTGGACGATGAAGAAGAAAAAGTTGATGGAGACGCCATGTGACATACTGACTTGTAGTCTGACACTAGTGGACTGTGTTGCTGCCTCGGTAGCCAGGCCCTTGTACACTGCACTGCGCATGTATCTTCACCGTGATGACATGACCTGCTCTTCACTATGGTCCTTGACGAAGGCAACAGAATTTGCCATCCTTTTTTGTGTTGGTTGTTCATTAATGCACATGGTAATGATTGCTGGAGATCGATACTTGGCCTTGAGTAAGCCAGTAGAATATCGAACACCCCACGCCAACAAAGGTAACGCTCGCCGAAATAACATTTCAATACGTTTTTCTTCCACTCAAGAAAATTAAGGCATGGGTCTTTATAGCGAAATGGCACCACTTTTAATTATTGCCTGCATGGAAGCTACAATCAGCTTTATAATGTTAAGGCTATTAGTTACATCATTTCTGTGCCCGGACCTTTCAAGATAATTTAAACAACAGGAATGAAATAAGAAATTACTTTTACGAGAGGACTGGGCACTAGTACAAAATGTCGTTTATTTCCAAAAGTAATAAAATATTTCAAAAGGCCCGGGTACAGATCTTCTATTGCTGTTCATATGACGTTTCTGCAAGCAGTAAAGTTAGATGACTAGGTATTAGGTATAAACTGGTGCCATTTTTGCTCAAAGATTTTCCTGGATTTTGTGGCCGCAACAGGTCACGTGACCTAATTTGCATATGTCATACGCTATGTTTTACGCTTTTATGGCTTTATCTTCAGAAGATAGACCACCCCCTAACTTTTTTGATGAAATAACTGTAGACCCATGCCTTAATTTTCTTGAGCAATTTTGAAATCAGTTGAAATTGGTCACCAAGTAATATATCAAACACGAAAGAGCGTGTTTCAACCGTTTTCCAAACACTGAGAAGAGAGTTGAAAATACGACTCGTAGCGGAGTATTTTTGACGAAATTCGAGGTGTTTGAAAATCAGACGAAGCACGTTCTCGAATTTTTGATATATCTTCTAAATCGAAACAAAAACTAAGGAGTAAATGGAGAAATAAAATAGTAAAAATCTATGCTAATTAGATCAGATATCCAAACCACTGTCACGGTTATGATTAACATGGCATCGAAAATACCTTATTTTGTATGACTTTCCTGAAAGGTCTGAGTTAACGAGCTCCAGCGGTTTGGGTCATTTGGCCCCTTAACCCTTTAAGCCATAATGTCAACAGACAAATTCTCCTTACAAACATTTTTCATAGAACTTGTTGGGAGAACTTGTTTAAATGTCAAATGCATTTTATCTTTGTGATTATTTTCTCAATTCTCATGACCTGTATGCTTGGACATGCATTGATAATGATAAAATGAAATTTGATGCTGATCACTATTGGGGCTAAAAGTATTAACCCTTAAGGTACCAGAATTCGCACTGAAAAACGCATTTTTGGGTCACGGAACCCGTTTTCTTGGTGCTGTCACCCGACATTTGGCTAACCTTTGCTAAAAATGCCATTTGGAGAACTAGGTGCAAAATCGTACAATTTTATCTTTGGCCATAGTGCATAACCAAAAAAAAGACTTTCCCTTCTGATTTTTTTCTTCTCTCTTTTCCTTTCCTTTTACTCCCCCTTTTCTTTTATTGCTATCTTCGGCGTTTGATACACTTCCTATCAGCTGGAAAGGTTTTGACCTAACCTTTTAAGAACCTGGAAGTATGTTGGGTCAGGAGCCCTGGTTGGGTGTGACAGCCAAATTTGCCACTGATTTTTCAACAAAAATTGAAGAGGTTTTTCCAGCATAACTCTGGAAAAATTTGTTAGATTTCCAAAATTGATGCACGGTTACAAAGATCCATCCTTTCTGCATCAGATGCGTGTCAAACTAAACTTGTCACGTTTTAATTGATGACGTCACAATGGCTTTGATGTATAAGGCTCCAAAGCACGCTTATATGCGTAGTTGGTACCTTAAGGTCATTCCATCGAAATAGAACTTACAATAGATTTTCATTCAAACTTTGCCTATTGGTTGCTTATCTTAAGGGAACTTAAATTTTGAAATAAAAAAGGGGGATCCCGGTATTCGTTTAGGAGCAGGAGGACCTTGTATATACCCCATAATTCCGTACAATATCAGCTTCCAGAAACGTTTTTATTTTATTCGTTCACTTTACGTTTCGTGGGAGCAGAAAAAATAGGGAGAAAGCAAAACGTGAAATATAACAATAAATATACTGCATCGACTTCAAGGAACAATTTAATGTATGTTTTATGATAAAGGCACACATTTTTAATCGACTCTGATTCAACTTGTTCCTAGCATACAGTGTTCTCGAGGCCACAATTATATTTTCACGAGTACTGGCTAAGTTCATGTTTCCGGTGATTATTTATTCTTCTGCAATAGAAATTAGTCTATATTCATTTTATATAGAAAGAAGGTTATTGCTAGACTCAAAATAAGAGAAAAAATTGATAGGTCACGGTACTCGTTTACGAGAAAATGACGATTTATCTCTCTGGTGAGCTTAGCCGTAAAGGAAAAGCCGCCATTTTCTTAAAGTGCGCGCGCTAATTACATGTGAAATCATGCGCAGTAAGGATGCGCAATGCAATACTAAGGAATAACCTTAGGGGTTAAGAAGACCTTTTTCATTAAAACGGAGATGCAGCGTTGTTATCGATTATTAGAGCAATCAACAACAGAAGAACAAGATGTTACTGTAATTGACTAATAATTAAACCAGATTAACGTGTTTATGAAGTGTACGTTACGTTGTTTCACATGTATTTCACATGTATCAAATCAGTGGATACAATATCATCTTGTATTACCAACATGTTGTGTTTCCAGTTGTAAAGTTCTAAAAAAAATCAATCACAAATCCACAAAATTAAAGTCACCCAAAAATTTAGTGCCATGCGGAAAGTCATTCAATACATTTGATGCAAGTAAGATGTTTTTACAAGGTAATCCCATTAAAATTATATTTTTGTTTATTACTTTAGTGACCCGCTGGCTTGCCTGTGCATGCTGGGTAATCTGGAGTATGATTGTTATTCTTCTTCAGTGGATCATTCCATCACGCACTGAACCATTCCTAAGGGTTGCCATGGCAATAGCACTCCTAACATCTCTGGTGGTATTTAAAGTTAAAACATTCCTGATTATCTTCCGGTATAATCGTTCTGTTATAAGCGACATCAACTCACTTGAAGTCCAAAGACTGATTCTGCGAGAAAGGAAGGTGTTAGTTGACACGAGGTTCACTCTGGCCATATTCATGGTGCTGTTTATCCCTACCGTTGTTCTTAGCATCGTGAAACCAGATGGTATCTATGGCAACGCTGTGTTTCCTTGGTCAATGACTATCACTCTTCATAACTCCGGTATAAACCCTCTTATCCACGTGTGGCGCAACCGCAAGTTAAGAAAATCGATAGTTGAAGTGTTTTGGTACAGAGAAGAATGAAACAATTTAATTTCAATACTATTATTCTAATGTATTGGTGGTTTTCATCAACGTTACAAAAACTGTTTGCTTGCAACATCAGAAAATTAAACAGCTTACAGAGCAGGCAGAAAGAAACGTTCCGCCCAAATTATTATAAACTAAATTCGATTTTGAGACGACATTACGGCTTTATAATGACGGCTAGTTGGGAGAAAATATATTCCGTATTGGGCGGAGTCGCGAAGCGACGGAGCCCAATACGGAATATATTTTCCCCCAACGCCGTCATTATAAAGCCGTAATGTCGTCTCAAAATCGAATTTAGTTTTGTATCGCGATTCAAACATTTTTGGACAAATTAAAAGGAAAATTAAGATCAGTTGTTGTTGATTGAAATAGAAATTCCCACTATACGCGACGTAATGTACACGAATACTTGAACGCGAAAGCATTTTATCGTTTCGAAGAAAGTCGGACTTTTTTCGCCGATAAATTGCTTATGGAAACAAAAACAATTCAGAATTATGTCCCACAAAGTTTGCTAAAGTACCAAACAGCAATGAAATGGGAAAATAATCCAATTTTGCACCGAAAAAGTTGATTTACAATTTAGCGCGTGCACATCGCGAAAGCAAGTGAAAACGGTAAACAAACTCTTACAAGAAATAAATGACTTTTAATACTCACCATACGCTAACTTTTAGATTGAGAAAGTTGTACCGGCGAATAAAGCACTCCATAAATGAGCAAATGACAAGATATAAACGATTGCCGACGAGTTCATCGTAGAAAACTTTTGAATTTTGATTCTTACGTGAGGAACCCAATTCAGTGCCCCGGTGCCAATCTGTATCTTCAGAACCAATCACCGGCCCGCATTTGAGACGACATCAGTACCGCAAAATAATGTCGTCTCACTCGTAAGCAAAACTTATAGGTGGATCGCGATACATGTAGCGTTTTTCGTAACCGAGTTATTTCGAAAATAATTTTCAGAAAATTACAGTACTTAGTATGCAGCCGCCATGTTTGTGTCCTTCAGAGGGGCACAAATATGGCCGCCATAAAATTGTACAAGAAGTAGAGTAAATTTATAATCAATATCATTAGCTTTCACCTTAAATCTGTTTAGAAATCACTTTTAAATTATTATCACGTCTGAAAATTTAAAAATGACATAAAAATTGTCGTTTTTGTGACAGTTCAGAAACACGTTCATCCGGGACATCACAAATTTCAAAATGCTTTATTTCCAAAACGAATCACTGGATCGATACCAAACTTTGCATAGAGATTGATGATTTTTATATCTAGAAGATATAACTATGAAAAGAATAGCTTTGTAGGATTAACAGTTCAGATTTTTGAATTTTGATGACGTCAGATGAAAACAAAAAATTGTATATATAATGCGTTATATCAGAGGTCTATAACTAGAGGTTTCCATCTAGCATTGCGCGCGCGGCCCATCAGATTCGCAGTTAGGCTATTTTTAGACATTTTTCGCGCGAAACCAGCAGCCAATCACGCACCATGCCTGACAAAAATGGTCAGTGAACGCGCCAGCTCGACAATTTTTGTTCAAGACGGTTTGTTCGTCGATTGAAACGCTGGCTAAAATTATTAAGTAAAAAACCTTGGCCCTTCTAAATCAAACAAAAGTTAATTCTACTAAATAATGCACGAAGTTTGAAACGAAATATTTAATGGGAAATGCCTGTAAAATGTACAACTAATGCGACTGAAAGAGCACTAAAGGCAGCCTGAAATTAATTTACGGGAAGACCGCGGACACAATTAATTCGTCCAAAGAATGAAAACCTGTTTACAACACAAGTTTAAGCTTAGTCTATTAAGTATTGTTACCTTGTATTTCGAAGAGGCTTGTCAATTCCAGCTGAATTAAGGTTTTAAAATCAGCACAATAAATATCCATGATCAGATAGCTTATAAGCTTACGGCAGTTCGTCAAGCGTTCGTGACAGTCAATCATTCAAAGATCACTTCACAGTGAAATTCTCTTCGAAGACCACTCTCTTTCTTTCCATCCATGTAGATATTTACGGTTTCCTTTGTTCTTTTACTTCAATGAACTTGATTTTAGCTCAGACGTTCGTTAATTCTGTAGTCGCGCAAGTTTTGCCCGCCGTATACATGTAAACAAGTGAAACCTTCGGCTGCGTATAGCTGTCCGTTCAACTTGTAAAATGAATATAATGTTCAGCTCCACAATTATTTCGAATCTTCCATCGGCACAATTTTCCAGAATATACGAAACTTTGGAGAGATTGAGCGAAGATTTTAAATCCGCGGAGAACACTTTTCATTCAACTTGCCAACTGGACAGCGCGCCAGTCCGCCAGAAGTTTTGCCGCCGAATTCATACAAATCATGCTTCATTTAGATTGAACTGAAAAATCACTCAGTCGATTTATAGTTTTACAAAAAGTATACCGAAGTTTGACCTAAATTTAGTGAAGTATTTAAACAATTATTACATTCTGCTGTGACGCTTTTCGCTTTTCCTTGGCCAAAGTTTCTGTCTTTGCGTAGCGCTCGCCGCATATCATTTTAAAAATGCGGTTCAACTTCAACGTGATTGGCTGCTGGTTTCGCGCGAAAAATGTCTAAAAATAGCCTAACTCCGAATCTGATGGGCAAGGCCCAATACCAGAGATGGAAACCTCTAGTTATAGACCTCTGGTTATATGCTCTAGCGGGAGCTAAGAGGACCAGACATACATTGCATTGTATTGGAAACATGTGACTCGAATAATCTTACTTGAAGCCAGATTTTACTCATTTGTATTCGGATTATCATATTCAGTTTACTTTTGATTGGACATCATCACATTGCGTTGGTTTGTTTGTTTTAAACAAGACGTTCCGCTGTAAAAGGGGCCTGGCCTGGCCATTCTCACGACTAGTCAGTCAATTAACCAGTAAAGCGTAAACAGCAGATAAACAACCTGCGCTTTTTCTACGACCCTTACTGATAAAATGTATTTAATTTTTGCTAAAAATGTTCTGTTAAAATATTAGCATGTTATATCTTATTTTTGTTTAAGGCATACAGTATTTTGGTTTCATGAGATGTTGAAGCATGTTAAGTTTGCAGGACGCTTGACTCCACAACGTGCCATGACTGCAAGAGTACAAATTTACTTTTCGCACCCAAAAGGTGAGAAATGTGGGAGCTGCCAACCCTTTTATAGGTAAACCTTGAAGAACCTTTCTTTATTGTATACCAACTCAGTGAACTTGGCATTGCAATCAATTTGATTGGTCAGCTATCTACACAATAAAGTCTGTACTACTAGAGGCTGCTCCATCGGCCAATAAAGCTTATCCGAACAGAAAACTCGATGTTTAGAGGGTAATTGTGAAATTTTGAGGACAATTTTGAAGCTGAGCTTCCGTATTTGCCGATAGAATTGTGACCCAATAGTAATTCTCCAAGATTTTCTTTCCGCAGTCTTTACGCCTCAAAATCGCGAGCGACTAAACCCTTGTTTTTGAAAAAGACGCTGTCAATTTCTATTCCTTGATTGGTCAGGTAAAATTTTCGGTGATTTTTATTTGCTTAGGAATCGGGAACAGCAAATGGAACCCGTTTTTCTGCTATGACATTACCATTCATGATTACCAACTGGGGATTATCGAAAGAGCACCCATACCTCTTTTTTTCCAAGAGCCGGTGTTTCCAATATGGTAATGAAACTTGTATGGTATGTAAAGCATCCAAAATGTATATTTTAGTGATGGTAACATGTCAATTATGACGTCATATAAAAAAAATCACGCGTCCCCAATTTCATAATCCGCCATCTTGGATCCGCAATCGCCAAAATTGATCATTAAAATCAAACGCTAAACCAGTAAAACTCCACATTTAGGTAGAGCAGCCTATCAGAAAATGCCGAAAACGTCAAATCATTTGAGCACCGATTTTGACACACCAAATAATGATGTACGAGCCACGGAGCCACGGAGTTTGGTCATTATTACTTGAAAGTTACATAAGATTGAAAAAGGTGCGGGTAATTTCTCCTCCTCCCTCTCTGATACTATAGGTATCATCTGGAAATGACAGTAGCCTTGGTTTGAATTTCAGCTCGTCTCTCGATCGATCTGCATGGGAATTTGTCATCACTGCCGATCTACGAAACCACTGTTTACGATTTTTAATTGCCTTGAAAACCACTTCTTGAAAACATTTTTGGTCAAATGTCCTTCGTGGTCATTTTCCTAAATTCCCAGTGCATTGAAGATACAGGACTTTGAGTGATGTCTTCAGAATAAACGAAAATTTCATTCAAAAACCAGCCGCCATGTTTACTTGCCAGCATAGTAAAGTGGCGAAGCTTAGCAACCGCGCGATAAGCTCTATAATCACCTCGCGGGAGGTGATTATAGTGTCATAAGCCGAATTTCTCGACCAATCAGAATATCGGATTCTTATATTCACGTCAGAAAATTATACTAATCAATATTATTCATGAGTAGCTCAGTAGGAGCCTTTGATTGGAAATCGTTGTTCATTAGGTGAAAGAAACTAATCATTCCAACTTTGCCCCAGGTACGAGAGAGATTGTTCCTGAAAATCTCTATCAACTTAGTACTATGCGCAGTTACTCGTGCGCAATTACATTTATAAACTGATGTAAGTTAAATAGAAGGCTCTGTACTCCTCATAGACATTATAAACAGAAAACAGGTGTAAAACATAGTATTGTTAAATTAACACACAACAGACTTCTTTAACATCGTATTCTCTTTATTTGTGAGATTACGTGCTGACTATTGGATGCTACTTTATGCCAATTAATGAAAATTGCTTTTTTTGTAAAAGCATTGTATTTATGTGAATTGATACCGTTTTCAGCGTTTAATAAATAATGCTTATGTTTGTATGTAAACCACATTTACACCCATCTCATGACGTAATCTCTCATCGTATCTCAAAATAAACAGTTTTTGATGTACTATATATCCTCCAAGTTTCATTGCTGTCGTCTTAATAGGGGGGGGGGGGGGGGGGGGGGGGGTGATCTTCTGTCCCCTCCAGTCGCAAAAGATTTAAAAAAGCCCGATCAGGCAGGGCTTAACGTCCAAAAAATGTTTCCTTTGAGGTACGTAAATGAGATGACATGAAATTTACGTCACGATTTGCAAACAGCCGCCATCTTGGATCCGCCATCTCGGATTTCTTGATTTCCATGCGACACCAAACTATCGAGGAATGTGACATTAATTTATTTTATTATGAGAAATCCATATACTTCTCTATAACATGTTTAAGGTGGTATGGTACCCTAAATATGAATTTTTTTACATTTATTTGAAAGATTTTCTTTAGTTCCTTCATGATTACACTCACCGGGAGAAATCGTTGGGAGGGTTTTACTTGAAAATGGCAACCATGGTAACCAGCCACACCCTTTCAAACACTGTTTAATAGCATTCACGCCAACCGTCGTAGCTCTCTAATTAAACAACATGTGACTTTCAAATTTATAGACCATATATTTATTGTATTGTCCTGTGCAATGACCTAAACGGGGGCGGGGGGGGGGGGGGGGGGGGGGGTGGGTGTAAGGCTGGCTGCATTATCTTAGTATTTAACGATAACTGTGCAAAATATTCCATTCATAAGGAAGTAAAATGAGCTCACAACATCGAAATTAAAAAAACGTTTCAGGAAATTATTATAAATTTGACATTATGTATGTCCTAAATGCTCTGTAAGAAATTTAATTTAAATATATTGCAATGGCTCTTTTGGGTGACTGTTTTTCTCACTGTAAACAATCGTTGCTATAGGCGTTGCTATGTAAAAATTGTCTACAACTGTACATATTCCTTAAATTTTACAGAACACAAGGCAAAATACAGCAAATCAATTCAGAATATGTTTTGCAAGTGTTCAGAGGTTTCAAATGTTAATGTTTCAGAGAAATGACTTTTGCATCGAAAGCTTGACATTGTAGGGTACCATACCACCTTAAACTACTAGATAACAATTTTAAGCTTGCTAGATTTTTATCGAACGTCTGTCACCAACTTGTGACATGTCGTCCAACGACTTAGTGATAGTAATAACAGTATTCAATATTGATATTCCTGCCGACGTAAGCATAGGGCCTGGAACCATCAGCTCTGTTTTTAGGAAACCAATCTTCACAATCCCAGTGGAAATATTCACTTCGCACTTTCATCCCTTTGACCATCTGACATAGATGGGTGTTGGACTTCAACATGACGAAGGGGAGTCAGTGGGGAGGATAATGGCATTAGTGGCGTGTCCGTCCACGCGGCAACAGTACTCGATTTGAGTGTTCTTGTCATATATGCCGTCTGGAAGCTGACCTGTGAACTTGTTACTGTTTTTTGAATTCTCATCATCCCATGTGATGTATCCTTCCTTGAAACCTGTGTGACACAAAGCAAAAAAATATAAAAATAGACGAGTAGTGAGAAAGCTTGACCCTATTCTGTCTATGAGGCAGAAAGTGCCGGGCCGCGCTGACTTCGAACTTACCTTACTTAAAAATAATTCAATCAATAATAGCGAAATTCCATGACTTTTCTAAATTTATCGGGGAACATTGTGTTGTGTCAATTGTTTGGTCACGTGACTAGACGTTTCCATGGCAATACCTTTGGTGTGTTTTTCCAGAGTAATGGGATTTTTGGATTTTATGCAGAGTTTCTTCCAAAATACAGAGGTGGCCGTCCGTTAGTGAATGTTCAAAATTTACAAGGCAACATTATGGTGTGGTATTTTTTTCGCTGCAATCATCACAAAGCCTCTACTTATCCACCTTAAGCCTTGACTCAATCTTTCACTAGCTCAACTTCACGCAAGTTAGTGTGGGTGAAATAACGATAACCCACTGACCTTCAGGGCAAGTGCCTTTCTTCAGGATACAGTATTGTCCCATAGGCCATGAAATGCCAGAGTCTCCAACTTGTGTTTTCATGCAAAACTTTTGCTCCATATCGTTTTTGTAAACTTTGCCAGCCAAGTCGTATGGAGTTGACCAGTAGTTCTTTGCCCAGAAATTCTCAGTGTCATGGAAACGAGTCCCCACGTGCCAAGGGAACTTTGTCCCCTTGGGACAACCTGACTTTGGCATGGGAAGACCGTAGGTACCCACGGGCCAAGTAAGAGGAATGCGTACTTCGGGGTCTGAAAATCACACGTATAAATAGATGTTAAGGCTGTGATGAAATCATTGTTTACATCTGGAATATAGAAAATCACCCCAGAGAAAAACAGACATCAGTAGTAAGGGAATGCAAAATGTTGTTATCCGGCGTGCCAAGTTTGAAAGGAAATGCCTTGAAACCTGCTTCAAACGATGCCAATTCAATATTTGTATGGCTGGATGACAAATCTTGCGTTTGTTATAATGACTCTTTCAATTGCTATTAAATACATATATTTATCCATTTTCGGAATCCCCTGCCTATGTATCGTACTTAATTAATTACTTAATTACTTTAATTAATTAATTACTTTTCCATTATAATGTAAAGTACATGTAACTAGAAACTTGTGTAAATAACCATTTAGAAATGTATTGTAATTTGGCATACGACAATGTAAATATAATTATGTAATTTAAGTGCAGTAATTGTGACAGTTGACAAATAAATCCATTCTCAGAAAACACACGCGACATTTTTACCAGTTTTGCAGAAGTTTAAACAAAATTGTCCGACAGACATTTCTGCCAAACAGAAAAAACAAATCGATGAAATTTATTCGTGAATGGTACCGTTTCATCGTAACTCTACGTATTGCATAATTTCGGGCTGTTAATAGGGAACTAATCAGAATGCTCCTTTTCATCCTGGACCAGCTTAAACTACAATGATTTTATTTACTTTTCAGTTACTTATTAATATACCTGCAGGTACCACAGCTTTCTTAAGGCGTGGATACTTATTCAATGCCTTCTTAATGTGCATCGTTCGTCTCTCGAGAATCGACCGGGAATTGACGCATCGTGGAGATCGCTGTTTTTTCCGAGCAGTGTAGAAAGTAGTTTTAAAGGCCACGTAAATTGGCACCAATTTTCAATCCAATGGGCTCAGGCATGTCGGGTCCTCCAGACGTAAACACCACCTTGTGCTTACCAAATTTGGTGCTCTCCGACATGGATTCGCGGAACCTATTCATGTCAACTCTCAAAGAAGCCGTGTATCCCATGTAACCCCCTGACACAGATACCGTGTTTCCAATCTGAAAACAAGAACTTTATATTAATATTAACTGAATGTCGTTTCATGTTTCGTTGTAGAGGAGTATGTCCTGGCTGTTCAGCGCCCATAGTTTAATCTTGATTTTCAGAGCTTTTTTAAAAGCTTTGAAAGCATTTTAGGTAGTATGGAAAAAAATCAAGTTAAAGTTTGACCAGTAATTCTTTACCCGTGATGAAAACGAAGTGATCGACACCGTAATATTACAGGCGACGGATACAAAAAGAAAATAACTTTGATTCCAGAGAGTGGGGCGTCCAAACGGGCATTTTGCGAACAGCAGCGATTAAAGTGATTACAACGCGTTTAGTGGTCAATCTCGTACCCAGAGTCAACGGTCTCCTCGGTCAGCGGGTCGTCGCCATTCCATTCCCCCAGAGTCTAACCTGGCGACGACCCGCTGACCGAGGAGACCGTTGACTCTGGGTACGAGATTGTTTAGTGGTGAGAATGTCTTTCATTGCTTAAAGAAGCCAAAACACTTTTATCCGTCGCCTGTAGAAATATTGGAAAGACTCGTTTTAAATATACATTTCTTGTTAAAAATCAAAGGAGAAAATAAAATTATAAAATGTTAGTTGATCAAAGTTGAAGTAAGTCTTAATTCATTGATGGAATGCTAAAATATTCGTCCTAATTCTGTGTTCTACTACGGCCACTCATCCTTCAAGTTCATGCTATAGTCTAAACCGAATACTATATTTTATTTGGTAACTCGCGTTCTGGATGACTTAAGAGAACATAGAGTGTCTGTGAACAGACTATGGTACATATGCATCACGATCGTGCGCTCGTTGCCCTTGAAAAAGACATTATTCTTTATTTTAATTAGTTTTGGCTGAAAAATACCTAAAATTGCAGCCCTCGTTTTCAATGAGCGATAATCATGTGGCACATTGACGATAATCCGTAAACCCTGGCTTGTAGTCTAATTGTTAAATATACAGGGGCACCCAACGACAAAATTTCCGGTAGGTGTCGGAACGTCGTTTTTAAATTATTGTGCTTTTTGTGCAGGCGCCGTATAGGCCTTCCGAAAAGGTAGAAACCGAAACGATCCGTTAAGTGCCCCAGAATATAACATGATTCTTACGTTATCCATCGCATATTTCGTGAAATCCGTGTGAGAGCTTTTGGAGCGTTCAGTTTTCTTCTCTCCGAGTTCCACTTCCACGACAATATGCTGAAGGAAAGAAGACGGTTATTTATTATTATTATTATTATTGTGCATTGTTCCTGCTGAACTAAGTGATTCACAGCCACAACAGAACAAAGATTTTAAGTATAGAATTAGACTGTAGTATTTTATTAATATTTATTAATATTCAACTTTCGTGCGCTAGCGCTGATTTTGATTGGTTATGTTGCACCACGTGACTTCCGTTGTGACGCAACAACGCGGCAAGCCCAATGCGCATGCGTTATAAAGTATCATTCATGATCACAAAGTATCACAAATTTCCTGAAGAAGATTAAAGAAATTATATCAAGTCAATGATTTCAGTGTAGTCTGTTTGATATGATGTCAGGGTGTAGTAATTTTTTCAGCGTATTCAAGTTGAAGTACTGTTGCTTGCTACTGTTAGCTGCCCTTATTATAATTTTTTTTTTTCTTCATCTCCCGCCTCGAATAGCCCTGCTAATTTGCGGGAGGTGAAATCTATGTATTTTTAACCTAAGACTTAATAAAGCTTGTTGTTGTTGTTGTTGTGTGTTCAGTCAGTAAATACATGTACCTATGAACTTTATAATGAGTCGAATTAATTGTTTCATATTAGGCCCAGTTCAGACGCCGTACTTCACATGAGCCGAATCGAATTCGATGAATTAAGTTCATGTGAAGTGCGGCGTCTGAATCAATTCAGAACGGCTGAATGAGTTCGGATCGGCTCAGCCGTTCTTCCCGCCTGGCTCAGCCGAGAATAACGGCTGTGGACCGGCTTTGATTCAGACGCCGAACTTCTGAAACAAATGAATGAATTATTATAATGTATTTTTCAGTATAACAGCAATTTTCCCCTATTAATTTAAGGTATCAGTATACCCCAAATGACCATCATGCGTTGGCGCTGTTTTACGGTCGGACGTTTAACAAAAACCCCAATAAAGTATATATTTCCTGAAAGCTTAAGAATTGTAGATTACGAATATGTATTCATTTTAAGTAAAAAGATTAACGCGTTTCGAATATAGCGCTCAATTTCAAAAAGTATATTGGTCCACAAATCGAGTTCGTTTCCGGCCGGAATTGAACGGGAGAAAGCGAAAAACATCGCTACGTGTTCTTGACACCTTTCTCTAAAAAACTGTGTCGGGGAATTTTGATTACTTGTCTGGTTAGCTTTTAACACACAGTTAAACTTTGAGGGTTGACAAAACATGCATTCTCTGTACAAAAATACTCATAACTTTCGAAGGAGGGAAAAAATTAAATTCCCCGACACAGTTTTTTTGTCAGACTATTGGAGAACATTCTCTCCAAATTACAGCGAAAAAGGTTGGAAATTCGTTGCAAACGAACTTGAAACGTGCGCTTCATTTGCTGAAATTTTAGTTTCGAGAAACAGGGGAAAACATGTTTTGGGGCGTTCTTCCGGTCTGATGAGATTAAATACACAAGACGCGTGAAAATAATTATGCGTTGATCGATAAAGAGAAGGCTCGTCTTACTTTAATTAAACAGAGTACGTATCGAATACAAATGACCTCAAATGCGCGCTTCTTATGGCTAGAGAAGAAAGTTCTCCTCTCACCGATCGTGCTACAAGTAAATTAAGAGTTTATGGCTTCAGTTTTCCCTCCATTTAGCTTCACTGTGGGATATTCGCCCACATGGATATGCAACCGCGAGCGATTTTCAGTTGTCCTAATCAGTGATGCGATCCGGTGTCATTTGAGACCTGGTTGAGACGAGTGCTTCGGCCCAATTCTTACCGAACAATTTCCCATTTCGGTATATTCTTACTTGAAAACGCGGACACAGTCTCTTAATATGTTTCTATGAACATGAACATTGCAAGATGCGGCTTTCGAATTTCGGGTGAATCTACAAACATGTCGGCCCTCGTGTTACGTGACTTTTTATACGTACATGTTGACAAACTGTTGACGGCTCTCGATTAGAAATAATTAATGGCGAGAATCGTTTTTTCTTCATAACTTTCTTTACAAGCAATCTTTTTTCGTGAAACTTTTTGGAAATGAAAGGTCTTGATGTAATCTATCTGAAGATAACAAAAACTAAAATCTTGCAAAATGGTCAAATTTGGGGTATACTGATACCTTAAGTTCGGCTGAATTAAGCTCGGCGTCTGAATCAATTCAGCCGGTCTAAATTAATTTGGGTCGGCCTAAATTCGAATTCGATTCGGCTCATGTGAAGTACGGCGTCTGAACTGGGCCTTACACTCGGCTGCCGAACGCAAATTTATAGATTTTATGCAGGAAATTCCGAATTTTATGGTTTTGACAAAGTATGTCCAGTGTGAGCTATGTTGTATAATGTGTGCATGTGCTTGGCGTATGCTGCGAGCAATATGGAGCTACAATGAACTGAACCTGGCCTATTACGGCAGTGCACACATGCAGTATATCGGTTACTTTATAAAAAGTATATTGTACATTTTGACACTGTACACTACGCTAATAAACGGTACCAAGAGAGGATGATCTAAGAGACGGATTCCCCGTGCCTCATGATAATTTTTTTGAATCTATTAATAGTTTCGCGCCATGCTGTGAAAGTTATTTTTATTTCCTTCTGACCTAGGCTCCGACATCACGTTAATCGCATTGACCAATCATTTAGCTCTCTTAAAATAGCTCAGCTATGGACTGAATATTAAAAATAGATTTCATAAAATTATCATTGGAAGAGACCCATGTATGGGGGAATGCTTCTCTTAGATCATCCTCTCTTGACTGTACAAAAGATCAGTTCCTCGGGGTACTTGTTTTTCAACTTATTGTAACTCGCTTTTTTGATGGATCTGATATTTTGCACACGAGCTATAAAACAATACACACTTACCGTCCCCCACTTCTCAATGAAGTTAAAGTAAGCTTTCTCATCATAGTTTTTCGGTAAAACACACACAGCAGCTTCGAAGTCTTCCGACACTGGAAACTTCTTGATGGGAGCCAAGTCCAGCTGGTATCGCGCTCGGCCACGGTTGCAGACGTTTTTCTCTTCATAAAACACGTTGTGATATATCGATGTCTCTCTTGTCATCTGTTCAAACCCTATCACACCGAGAAAACTCGATCATGCGTTTGCTTCATACAGGTTTTATACAGGTTTTATACATTAAGATTAACTTGGTACGCAAATGTGCCCCTTAAAGACCATGTCACGTGATCGTTTCACTCATAGGAAATGACAACAGTGAAAATTGGTTACCATAAATTTAAACAGCATGTCAAAATAAATTGTATGCCATCTATTTGCAAATGATGTATTTGTATATGTCTTTGTAAGTTTTTTAAAATTAAATAATTAAGGAGAGCGGCGAGCTTTATAATTACGTTTCTATTTCGTGAGAAGAAAGTAAATAATCGCGCGAGGGACTAATGAAAATGAATAAACTGTAGAGGTTCCTTTCAACTTACCGTCTTTGTCTTTAAAAAACGTGGCGATACTTTGGTTGTACAATTAATTAACAATTATACTACGAGCCAGAGTTTTGTTTCTAACAGCCAACCCACGACAGTTACGTCGAGGACAACGAACGTTGATTAAAAAACTAGTTTATATTTTAATTGACAATCTCGGGATAAGCAGACCTATTCAGTTTGTCTATTGGTGTCAGAGCTATCCTCAGATGAATATTAAGACTGCGATCAATTCCAAATAGAAATGACGTTGTTGAGGCAGTGTTTCAAACGGAACAAAAGATCTACTTCGTTTCAAGATGCCAATGCCAGAGGCAATCTTTTTGGGGAGATTTTACCGACGGATGTGTATGCTACAAGATAAATTTACGTCTATATACTCACCAAGAGATTTAGTAAATTCAACTTGATTTATAGAGCGCCGGTCCATCAATAGTAAGAGACGGGGGTCTATTGAGAGTACTCAAATTTTGCCTGGATCCGAGCAACATAAACTCATCTTCGACTTATTGAAAGTGAGGTTATTTGCAATTGAGCCATTCATTAACCTTAGCCAGATCCTCAGCATTTAGACCCTGTTCTAAGTTCGTAATATCGTTGTATCGTTACTGGAAAAAGTCAAGTGCGTGTCATCTGCATACATTCTTGGTTGTGAATTAGACAGACAGTTTGGTAAATCATTTATATATAGTATAAAGAGAAGAGGTCCTAGTATTGTACCTTGAGGAATGCCGCAAGTTAGATGTTGGCTGTCTGATAGAGAACCGTTTACAAAACATTTTTAATTTGTTTGCGACTATCCAAATAAGACTTAAACCAGTTATATGAGGCGCATCCGACACCATAGGCTTTTAATTTTGATAACAGAATGGAAAGATCAACGGTGTCGAAAGCCTTCTTCGGATCCTTCAAAGCCTTCTTCAGATCTGGACGCCCACGCTTGTTTAGCAAGCCTGCTGCAATTACGACAATGAGCTAACTTGAGAGCTTTAATTACTTCTCGAGATAATTAACGATAATTAAAAGGCATATAGCGGCTGCTTTCTATTTCTTTTAATAAAATCAAGGCGCGAAATGTAACACGACGTCACAACTGCGATGACATACCCACGTGCAAAAAAATCTGAGTACGCGCCATATATAACCAGAACCAGGTAAACGTGTATGTTGGAACTTTCATAAGATGGTGTATGTAACACAACAATGCAACTTGTATGTTGCGACTACCGGCTATATATCCTGTTTCACATAGCCTGTGTAGCTGGCGGCCTTCGTGGCGTGCGATGTAAAAATTCATAAGCGGCGAAAGCCGCGAACTGTGAGCGGCAAAGCCGCGATTTTTGTTTTGTGTTTGTTGTACTTTAAACTTATGACACGAATTTAATTATACTGTAATAATAAAATAATTTTCCTTACTTGAACTTAGAGTAAAAGCAACATTCCACGCTTCTGTTTCATAACTACCTGTGGAATGATAAACAAAGATATTAACGAAATCCTCGCTTGAATTCACAAGGATTTCGCTTCCATGAAAGAAAGAATTGTCAGCTCCAGATTTCCCCGGCCTCGTCGTTTTTTCCAAGCGAAGTTTTTCAACGAAACTATTGAATAAAGTTATTAAAGAGCTTCCAAAGAGCAATCAATACCAACCGTCTCAGATCCAGCTTATCTCCCAATTAACCTGATCGTCAGAAGCAATGAGAATAAATTAAGGACTCACCGCTCGCTTCCACATCACCATTAAGTTTTTCTTGATAACTCTTGGAGCCATAGAACACCTCTTTCTTGTTAGTTGTGACGCAAGACTCGCGCGGGGCAAAGCTGACCTGATCTGGTACAGTGTACTTCTTGTCAACGGACAATTTGTTTGTATCAAAGGTCAGTTTAAAGATCTTTCTCGTGAAGAGCAGTCCAGGATCAACACCGCCGTTTGACAAATCACCACCCTCTGGGTTTCCTCCAAGAGATTATAGCCGACACCTACAAAGTGAAGACCTTTGGGTGGAACCTTAGGCTTATTGGCCTGACTAGCTGTTACTGTTCTTGACATGTTATTATCCTGGTAGGCCTGTGTGACGATTGCAACACCAAAAATAACGAGAAAAACTGAAAGCTGCATGGTTTTCCTGTGTTTTCTGCTCTCCAATGACTATGAAGAAATTAATTTGGGTTAACTTCGTGAATGAATATATTTTTTCCAGTCATTGCTGGCAAATTTTTACCCTCTACATTTTACATAAAAAACAACTTAGGTTTATTCATGAATCTAGTAAGTTTAAAACCCCTTTTTTCGATCTTGTAAACAATTAAGAAAAACAGACAAAAAATTATAAACTTGGTATTGTGAAATAACATTTTGGATAAGAGAACAACTAAATATATTGCGATCCTTTATAAAAGCAGTGTTCTATCACACCAACCGACAGTCTTGCCGCAATCACAAAGCACTCAGATCTTGTTTGAGAGAAATAACCAAAATCTCTCCAATTAAAAGTTAGTCGCGACTTACCCCGGTTCGTCGCTGTCAGTCTGACTAATATTAATGGTGCCTGATCAGGTCAATGCTGAAGAGTATTTATCAGTGCCATTTTGAACGAACTGCTCATACACTGAGATAATACAGCGCACAGTGCAAACAGTGCGTGGAAACCTCAACAGAATGTTTAGCTAGCTGGTACTGGGATATTTCTTTTGAGTAAATAGACAATGATGCAAATTTTAGAAAAACAAATAGCAGTTGTACGTATTATTGAAGTATTGATTCATTTCCAACGCTTCAAAAAATCAATTGAAATTTGTATTTTAAAGCTACTGTAATGGACCTTAATCACGCGGCGGCCATCTTAAATCCCAGAGGATTTAAAACCTTTGTTTCCGCATCTGAAATCCCGCGTAAACTCGTTGTGAAATGTCTGAATGTGAGGTTTGGGGGACCTTGGGGAATAAAAAGCTATTGTTTATACCAACATGGCGGGCTGATAACGCAGAATTACTTACTTGAAGAGTCCGTGACGAGAAAAATTATGTACAATTTCATTTAAATTCCAGTGAAATGCCAGCTCAAATCGCTTCACACTAATGTTTTCCCTGGTGATACTTAAAGGAGGAATGTTGATGAATGTGTAACTGACTCTTTTGATTTTTGTCTGCTAAAAAAGCCGCCTTTCGGAGGAAACTAATTTACCAAACGGGGTTGAGCAAATATATAGTTTTGTATATTCAGTTTAAAAACTAATGTTTCTATCAAGCGAGGTAGGCTAATTTTCTACGCGATACTTTATGTCAAGTGCGTCTAAATTTTGAGGTTTTCTGTTTCCAACGGCCTGTTTTAGGATGGTTTAGAAACTGGGTACACGACCGAACAAATGACACTGAAATATTTGTTTTAAAACTTCCAAAATATCAAAGGAATCGGACGATTCCGATCCGTGATGTCGGCCAAGTTTCTCCGCGTCGCATGCAATAACAGGCATATTGCAGTGTGATTTACCTTTTAATGATATGGATAAACAGGTATTACAGTGCGATTATTGCAACCGGAGACACTTAGACAATTAAGTAGACCGGAAATTCACTGTACGTATGCTGTGCAGATTGCAAACAAAGAATTCCAGTAAAGTTCCAAATTTAAGAACGGCGGTCAGGGAAAACCACGCAAAATCGGGATTTTGTGGCAGAAGTTGAAAAATCTATTTCCTTCATTTTTTGCTCATAAATACCCATTAGGTAAGAAAGATACCTGATGTAGTTTGTTTCCGCCAGAAGCCGTTTTCTTTTAAGAATTATAAGAAAATCGGTTTTCGTTTCCGACACTCAAAATGCTCAAAGTTGAACCCTGAAATTCGCTACTATAAACTATCCTCGCGTTCGCAAATCAAACCATACAGAGAGCTTTGGACACTTTCTAACGACAGAAAAACTATTTTTCATCCACTGGATGACAATTTTTTATGGCTGTAGCAAAATGTACCATAATGAAACAATTCAAAAATAAGGGAGAGGTATTTTCGATAACAGAAACTCTTATTAGGTAGACATTTCCTATGGCATAATTCATCATGTGGTATAACTCCAAATTTTTTCAATCCTCGCTTAAAGGGAAACAAGGGTCTAGAAAAATTTACCTCAAATGAAAGTCCATGTGTTCAGGATTTCGAAAATCATAGTCGTTTGGTTTCGGGCGGCCTTGATTTTTTTGTAGAGCCCTTCGAAATCAGCCCTTTTGACACTAGCCCGCCGCCATCTTGGAAGTTACGAATGGAATCGAGGCTATGACGTTGATTTAGTCAAGGACATTTGTGGCGTGACATGCTCGTACAACAAACAAACTCGCATTTGCGATCGACGCGAAAGAAGATTTATGTGAGAAATAATAAAATATGGTCCTGCACTGTTCACTGTCTTGCCGTTGGCTGTTATAATACCTGCAGAAACACGAAAGGGATTTAGGGGTAAGCTTTCTGACGATGTAAAACGTATTTTAAGAGAACGTGCATGGCGCGAGGGAAATTTACCGAAACCCTGACAGACAACAACTGTTTGTGTGCTCAGATCACATGTAACACTTTACCGCCGATGACTACGAGCGAGATATTCAGGTATTTAAATTTATTTATTTATTTTTTCAATTATATTTGGCTCCTTCATGAAAAACAGTATTCCGTAACCCTTTTTAATAAGCGCCGATCGACGGCCTATCGAAACCAACAACTTTAATTTCGCATTGGCCCACTGTACTGTATCAACATTTATACACAGCGTCGTGCCGGAGTCGAGATTCTATAGTATATTCAAGCTCGGAGAATTCGTCCACTACAAAAACAAAACATTATTTAGAATCGCTTGGCATTTCTGATCAAAGATCGACTGTTCTTAGAAGAATTAAATGAGCGCCGGACTGCCGGGTATCTAGTTTGTTTAAAACACTTCCCGGCTGCCGGGTGACACAGCGTTTGTTTGTCAAATATAATTCTTTTATTTTCCTTTTAAAATTCGCATAGAACTTTGCAGTTATTTAAAACACCGAAGACCCTGAAATATAGACCCCTATTCTTTCAATAAACTTTTGAATGGTTTCTAAGTTTCGAAAACTGAAAAATATAGCAATTACAATGTAATTAAATTAGCGCGGCGACACCGCATAAATACACAGCACTATTTTACCAGTTTATTAAAATATGTCATCATGAAAAATCCCCACTTGCTTTTTACTCTGCCTTATAGAATAAATGTTGCAATCTTCACATGTCTTCAAACTTTTACCGACGAAGCGAAGAGCTACTATTTTATGCACTCAAATTGCGTGCAAAATTGTAATCTAATTACACAATTGTTTGTGATGTTCAAAAGTAGATTGAGTAGATTATTCCGAAAATAAAAACTTTTCAATGAAAGTAGCATGTTCGTCAATAAAAACTTATCTCGCTTGAATCAAAAATTAAATCAGAACCTCATTTCAGTTTCAGCAATTGCTTGCAGGCGAAACTGCTTTCGGCTGGCCTGCGAATACAGCCGCCCGGAAGGCGACTAATTTTAATATTCGCAGGCTAGCAATTTCACGCGAAAAGTACCAAATTATAAACCCGGGCTCGTTATATAAAGGTTTCCTAATATTCTTACTAAACTCCAAGTGTTTTTTTATTGATGGGCAAGAAAAATACAAGAACAACAACAGCAATAGCCACCATCACAACTTCTACATATTATTGTCATATTTTATGGGAGAATTTTCCAGTCGATCGCTGCGTAGTTGGTTAAGGCCGACGACTGCGGTTCTGAAAAAGTCGGCTAGTAAACAGACCGGTCTAAACGATTCATGATCTGTATATTGCATTTAAGCGGCGTTCCTGGAAATGGATGCAAATATTTGTCTATTTAAGGTGGCCCGCGGTTATTTATTGGAGCGGAGGTTCCCTTTTTAAAACTACTTTTCGGCAGGAAAGCGTCAACCGATTTCTCTAATTTTTGGTATTCAAAATAAGGAATCTTTAAATTTTAGAAGGCTTTTAATTTTAGGGCAAAATAAATTTAAGATTTAGAGATACAAGCGCTATTAGAAAACCTTGTTTTTTACGAAATCGCGAATATTTTCATAAAACGAAGATATATTTTTTCTAATTACGTTCAATAAGTTCCAAGACTTCAATGTTTACTGTGAGCAAGTTTCCACAAAATCGGCTGCATAGAAATTGCTGCACAGTTCACTGCTGAATTTTAGCTTCAAAATAATATGCTCGTGTATTTGCTTCATCTGTTGCAAGAACGCTTCAATAATGCTAAGATCACACCTATTATTAGAAAGCTTGATACCACCTAAACCTTTGCTGAATAGTCGGAAAAGATCGGAAATTCCCAGTAAAAGTTATAACCAAATGAAGAACAAGTTGTTTATAGTGCGTAATTTGTGAATTTCAAAATATTCACGTTTGTTCGACTTGTGAAAAAACTACCGATTTGTTTTCCGTAATTGTTAAGTATGATAAAATCCAGCATATATAAAAACGACCTCGCCTAGTTTTGGCCTGTAGCCTCGACGAAGCTCGGCGAATTAAGTCGTCAAGTTAGCTACTTCATGTCCTCCATTTACCAATGCTTTGAAAACCCCTCGTCTTCCGTAAATTATTCAAATTTGCCACGTTGTGGGATTTATTTTGCACTTGGGAATTTTACGGATCATTGAAAATTTAAATGATAATGAACGATCAATGACATTCCAAGGAAATTTTTCGATGATCCGTAATTCCCAAGTGAGAAATAAATTCCAGAACGCGGCAAGTTTGAATAATTTACGGAACACGAGGGGTTTTCCTAGCATTTGCAAAATGGAAGACATGAAGCAGCTAAATTGACGAGCCAAATTCTCCGAGCTTCATCGACGCTACACGCCTGAAACAAGGTTAGGCCGTTTGTATATATGCTGTATTTTGTCATACTTAGAAATAAGCGAAAACAAATCGGTAGTTTTTTCAAAGTCGAACAAACTTGAATATCTTTAAATTCACAAATTACGCACATAAACATCTTGTTCTTCATTCGCTTATAGCTTTTCCTTGGAGTTTCCGATCTTTTCCGATTATTCAGCAAAGTTTTAGATAACATTAAGCTTTCCAATGATAGGTGCGATATAATAATTATTTTAGCGTTCTTGCAACAGCTGAAGAAATACACAAGCATATCATTTTGAAGTGAAAATTAAGCAGTGAACTGTGTAGCAATTTCTGTGCACCCGTTTTTGTGGAAACTTGCTCACAGTAAACCTTGAAGTCTTGGAACTTATTGAACGTAATTAGAAAAAAATCTATCTCCGTTTTATGAAAATATTCGCGTTTTCTTAAAAAACAAGGTCTTTTAATAACGCTTGTATCTCTTAATCGTTTATTCCGATTGCCCTAAAATTAAAAGCCTTCTATAATTTGAAGATTCCTTGTTTAGATTACCAAACATTACAGAAATCGGTTAATGCTTTCTGCGGAAAATTAGTTTTTAAAAAGGGAGCCTCCGCTCCAATAAATAACCGCGGGCCACCTTAATTAGCTTCTATTCATGTGCGTATTGTAATTGTGAACGGATATACAAACTGTTTGCGTGCATTTTCTGCAGCTTTCTGTAAAGTTATTTCAGTCTGAATAAGCTGTTATTAATTAATAGTTTCAGATTCAGTCAGTTATCCAGAACATCCATGACCTAATGGTAGCATATACGTTCTTGTTCCGTGGCCGGTGGCACAACGTGACAATACTGCAGGTACATCATTCACGATTTCCAACGCGCGACTGGCGATCAGCTCTTCGGATTCAGCTGTTTCTGGTTCAGTCTTGAGCAATAACAAGGTCAAAGTCTTCCTCTAAGGAAGAGCCGTGTTGTGGCTCGAACATATTATGTAAAACGGGCGTATGGCCACATCTGAATCTATCTGTAGCTCGAGAAATGACTCGTTATCACTTTCTGCTTTCATCCAATCCGACTTCCGGTGCGCTCCTTGACTAATTGAACGTCATAGCCTCGATTCCATTCGTAACTTCCAAGATGGCGGCGGGCTAGTGTCAAAAGGGCTGATTTCGAAGGGCTCTACAAGAAAATCAAGGCCGCCCGAAACCAAACGACTATGATTTTCGAAATCCTGAGCACATGGACTTTCATTTGAGATAAAATTTTTCTAGACCCTTGTTTCCCTTAACCCTATTCTGCCTGGACTTTTTTTTCGTTCCTGAGCCTGGGGGGGGGGGGGGGGGCAGACAGTGCCCCCCCCTATGTATCTCGAAAAGTATTGACGCTATGAAAATGAAACTTACATGGTGTGTAAAGCATCCGGAAATCTTTATTTTAGTGGCAGTCACGTGTCAATTATGACGTCATACACGCCATAATGACGTCATACGTTAAACAAATCCGCCATGTTGGATCCTAAATCTTGGACTTCTAAATTGTTCAGAAATGTCAGAAAATCTCCAAATTTGTTTTGAAAAAATCAAGAAAAATATACAGGTGCTAAAACGGCAAAGATTTTGGAAATATTTCATCGTAAAAAGCAAAATTTTTTGAAAATTGAAAATTAAGCTAAAAAATCAACAAATTTGGGTAAAACGATCTGTATCTCAAAAAGTATTTGTGCTGTAAAAATGATACTTATGTGGTGAATAAAGCATTCAAACATGTTTATTTTAGTGGCAATTACGAATCAATTATGATATCATTTGAAAAAATCGAAAACAATATAAGGATGCAAAAATTGCAAAGATTTTGGAAGAGACTCTTCGTAAAAAGCGAAAATCTCATGAAAACGGACATTTAAACTGAAAATACCAAATTTGGCTAAAACGGCCTGTCAAAACTGCCATGGAAACATCAAGTCACGTGATCAAAAAATTGGCACACCAAAATGTTCCCAGATAATTTTTAGGAAAAGTCATAAAGTTTGGCTATGATTGCTTGAATGCTCTTTAAATACGATAAATTTGAAGTCAGCGCGGACACTTTCTGCCCCCCCCCCCCACCCAGGCAGAATAGGGTTAAACATTAATCTAAAACATACCTGAGAATTGGCTTGGGTTCTTTAAGGCATTCTCTTGGAGACAGTATATAAGTAAGCCAATATTTCGATGTACCACCAAATTAACGTATTGACGGGTCCACATTCTTTCGTTCCGAAACAAAGCGAAGCAGCTATTTCGGAGAGGCTACAAAATCGATTCTGTGGACTCCTGGCTCTCAGTTTATTGGCGAGAAAAGGACTATTATAAATGACAATCACCAAGAAAGGAGAAACAAGAGAATATTTGGCTTTAAATAGCTTCTTTTGAAATGACTTCTGTGTTGAAATTTATTATTATTATTATTATTTTTTAGAAAAGTGTGGGGGGAGGGGGGAGGGGGGGAGGGGGCTTTAGCCCCTCCCCCTGCGCGGTCCCTGTTATAGGTGATGAGATACATTTGTAAAGTCGTTATCAGTTTCAATAATTGTAGTACATGTACTTTATTCATTTTTGAGGAATCAATACAGTTCTCTACAACATAAATCTAAATCCAATTTTCCTCTTGGTGGAAATTTTATCAAACGACATTAACGTTTGACATTTCCAATGACTTAGAGATAGTAATAACAGTATTCAATCTTGATATTGTCGTCGACGTAAGCTCTGGGACTGGAACCACCAGCTTTGTTTTGAGGAAACAAATCTTCACAATCCCACTGGAAATATTCGCTTCGCACATTCATCCCTCGGACCACCTGACACAGATGGGTGTTTGACTTCAACATGACGAAGGGGTGTCGGTGGGGAGGATAATGGCATTAGTGGCGAATCCGTCCTCACGACAACAGTACTCGATGCGAGTGTTCTTGTCATATACGCCCTTTGGAAGCTGACCCGTAAAACTGTTCCCGTTTCTTGCATCCTCATCATCCCATTCGATGTATCCTGACTGGAAACCTGTGTGACGCAAAATAAACACATTTAAGCGTGAGTAATTATGACGCATCTGATTGGTTTTTAGGGAATGTGGAATAAATGCCATAACATTTTGAATATACCCCACACTAAATCTGAAAACAACGCTTCCAATAACAAACCCTACGAATATAAGCCAATGTGCTTACATTTAGATTTGGCTTCCTAAAGTACAATTTTAGTTTTTAACTCGTGAATGCGCGCATACGCACATAAAGTTATAGCAGTTGGTGGACAAATTCGGTCGGTCAATGGTCTGTAAACTTTAATCGCGCTATTAATTTATGCATATTAATGCATGCATCAATTTCCTTTTTTTAAAACGACGGGTGTTGGGACTCAGAACCGTACCACTGTGCCACGCCAGCAACTGTTGATTTGAAGGTGTATACAAAACATATAAATACATATGGGGGGCCTTTGTTTCATTGTTACTACGCTGACCGAAATTGCGACTACCGTAGGCTCAAACTTTGCTAATCTGGCTCGTTTTACGGCTTTTTGGGCTTTTTGGATAACACTGATAGAACAGGCTATAGTATTTTTTTGTAGTGAATGAATGTCTTAGTTTTCGGGTCAACCAGACGATAGTGACATTTTATCTCTGGAAACGCTGGATCCATCTGTGCGGGAGCTGTCTATGGCGCTGGCGAATCAAGGCGTTTGTTTTATGTTGATTGGGAAGCTTTATGGTTCAAGCAGTTGTGTCACCAGTGAGCTTTCGACGACTAGTTTGTTCCCTGACAAAATATTCAAGACCATCTTAATGAGAATTTATTACCACAAGATAAGTAGTTCTAGTTATTTCGATCGGTAAAAAATCAAAGGTGGCCCTTAATTTAATTTATTATTTTAATTTTATTTTTAAAATTTTATTTTGTATTTTGTATTTTACTTGTATTTTATTTTACTTTTTACTTTTATTTTTACTTTTATTTGTAATTTTATTTGTATTTTTTATTTGTTTTTTATTTCATTTTTGAGTTATTTAAAAAAAAAAAAATACTCAGATTTTATTCAGTTGTGTTTTGCAGTCTTTCTGTAAAAGTTTGTATTTTAGTGTGATTGTCGTTCGATGCATCTAGGTTAGGTGATTTAATACATCACTATACGTTTGTGATGGCTGTTCATTAACTTCAAAGGCAAGTATCAAAATACTTCAAGTTGTCGAAAGAAGACGTGATTTCGTAAATTTTAGCTCGGATGTAAATAGTTTCAGAAAGTACGAATCGATCCGGTCAGTGTATTAACGCAGAGTGCGAACTGCATGCAACGAAGACTACAGACCAGGGGTAAAATGCAGACTAAAGAGTGAAATAATGGAAGCATGTATATCAGATTATATACAAATTGTGAGGATTAATTTGTGGCGAAATGAGAGGCAGCCGGGCAAGGTTTTGAGATAGCCAGTAAATGATCGGCAGTGAGACTTGGAAATTTTCTATAAGTAAAAAGAGTTAAAAAGAGAATTATAAATCGAAAGCCAGTCGATCACAAAGCAAGCGAAAAAGTGAGACCAATTAATTTTTATACAAATTCCATCCTATGATATCTTCGAACTACGAGCGGGCTAGTACGTGCATGTAAAAGCAGCCGTGTTGACTTTTTAAATCGAATTACCGACTGACCAATCAGAAGCTTTGTTTCCACGCTTGTATATAAAAATAGACATAGACTTCCAGTCCTGTTTCGAGCACGGAATTCGAGAATAAATCAGTTTTTAAAAACCTCAGTCATTTGAGATTTATTTTTACTTCAGTTCAAAATATTAGAAAATAACATTGACTTCCAAATGTGTTAGTTTGGGCTGCATGAAACAATGAAAGAAACGCCAAAATTCGTCAACGCAGGTCGATTTGCGACATCCTTGCGACCGTTTGCCTCCTACGCAGAGAAAGATTGCGTGACGAGCCCAAAGAGCGTCTGCGTAGGAGGCTATGCGACCGTCGAACGATCAGAAATTTGAAGCGAAACTGGCTAGTCACGCCCAGATTGCGTTACGAGCCAAAAGAAAGTCTACGTTGCGCTCGTAGAAGCTTGTGTTCCCAGATCTATTATTGGTCATTATTATAAACTCTGTGTTGCGAATTACCATCAGTGGCACTTTAGATGGCAAGGACCTGCCGAAAACTTGAGATCTCAGGGACACAAATAATACACAGTACAATCTTGTGTCGGGACGCCTGTGCTTTACCTACTGTATAATATTGGAACACGTTCTCTTTAGTTTCCAGATCGCTTGAACGCGTTCCCCTTAATATATATGGACGCATTATTAGCGTTCCTTTAGCGTTCCACTTTGCGTTCCCTGACTTCCTTAGCGTTCCTTTTATACCCGGGTTTTATAGTGCTCCACTTTGCCGTTCCTAGAACGCGTTCACTGTTGCTACATACTTGTACCTGTACAATCCCAAGTTAATTATAGAAAGATGTGCAATTACTGTGCTACTGCGATGTACAGGCTTTGCTTTTACATTTTGCTGTTTTCACGGTAAGTGTCAAATTCTTGAGCTGGTATTTCTGTTCTGATTAGACTTGTGCACTTGTACCGGTACAAAGTTAAGTTAATCATAGCCAATCAGATACCTGACGTTGTTATGCGCACGTGAAAAGACCATGCGACATTGCAGAAATGAAACTGAAAATTTATGGTTATGATGCCTCTGTGGGGGTCGATTTCCTACAGCATTTGTCTTTGTTTGCTCCCAAGCGTATAAGATCATGCTGTTGTTTTCCTCGCGAACATGTAACATAATACTACATGTATTGTTGTTTTTTCGTAAACCCATGTAATATGATAGTTGTTTTTCATGTGATAATTTATCCCAACCTTATTACATAAGCTATTTTTTGCGTTCAGTTTAAATATTGCCTATTTTCACTCCTGTGCATTTATTCTCTTCTTATAGCCCTATCATGATCCATGCAAATGGAAAAAGAAGGATAAAATATAATTAATTTGGGATAAACAACACGAATTTTATCACATACTTGCATGGGATGGTATCAAAACACACCATTTTGAATGCGCGTCGTTTAAAAAAAATAACTCCCGCACGCCTTGCGTGCCTATGTTTTATTTTAGTTTTAATTTTTTCTTTTATTTTGTTATTTTATTTTTTATTTCATTTAAATTTGTGCTATAGCGGCCACCCTCGGGACGTAGTTCGGAGTCCGTAATAGCGAGAGTCCGCAATAGCGGGAGTCATTTTCAAGCCTTATTCCAAGTTCTGTTTCGAGAAATAAATCGTTTCCTCGAAATTTGAATCGGACTCAAAACTCGAAACTCGAGACGGGACTGTCAACTTACATTTGCCCGGTACTACTGCGTATTTCTATATGAATACAACTTAAAAGAACCTTTATAACATAGCCATCAGAATCACGCTATCTATTTCAATAGCGCGAGCGTGCATGCATAACTCAATATACGCACGGCCGTGCATGCATAAAATGACGTGTGCAAATGTATTTATCGCTGAGAAGAAAATTGTGTCGCTCCCTCTAATTGTTTTATTAAATACTTCACTAACTTTTGGTTAAACTTCGGTATTACGTTTTTAAAAGTTTTAAATCGACTGAGTGATTTTTCAGGTCCATCTAAATGAAGCATGATTTGCATGAAAAAGGCGGCAAACTTCTGGCGCGGTGTTGTTAGCAAGTTGAATGAAAAGCGAGCAAGACAAACTTTTCTTTGGATTAATCTTCACTCGATCTCTTCTAAAGTTTCATATATTCTGGAAAATTGTACAAATGGTTTAACTTAAAATGGAAGATCTGAAATAACTGTGGAGCTGAACATTATTTTCATGTCGAACGGACTGAATGGAGCCAAAGATTTCACTTGCTTATGGCGAGCAAACACGCTTGACGATATTTATTGTCGGCTGATTCCAGCTGGAATTTACAAGCCTCTTCGAAATACAAGGTAACAATACTGAATAGGCTAAGCTTAAATTTGTGGTGTAAACAGTTTGTCATTTTCTGGACGAATTTATGTCGGTTTTCAGATCTTCCCGCAAATTGTTTAGTGCTCGTTCGTTCATTCGCATTTCACTGATTTCAGTGTACATTTACAGGCATTTCCCATTAAATATTTAGTTCCAAACTTCGTGCATTATTTAGTTGACTTAACGTTTGTTTGATTTAGAAGGGCCGAAGTATTTTACTTAATGAGTGAGCCGCATCTTTTTCCAAATGCCAACAAACCGCCCTAACGAAATTTGTCTGAATTTTGTAACCAATCACAAATAAAACCTGTTTTCACGCAATATTTTGTTGCCCATATGTTATAAAAGAATTGGTTCATGCTTTAGCTGTGCTTATATCGAGTTATGGATGCACTTGGGAATTTTGGAGAGCACTCGTGAAGCTAGAGTTGCTCTCGGCTATCGCCTCGAGCAACTCTTACGCTTCTCTCGTGCTCTCCAAACTTCCCGCTTGCATCCATAACTCGATATACGCACGCTAACCATGAACCAATCATCTTAAATCAACCATGATTTTACATGCCCAAAAACTGTTTCAGTGGAGAATGATCAGTGGCAGTAACTTGTCTGGAGTTTCTTTATAACTAAACAACACACCAATAAGCCCCAATTCTTTCAGCAATATCAGAATAAGCACCCCCTTACTTTTCCAGTATGGTTTATAACAATAAACATATCAATTTACAAAGCTGTGTTCCGCTATGTAACCAACTCTAAAGGAAGCACTACTATGTCGTCAAAACACATACATTTCTTTACTTTTAGAGTCTAATATTCTCCATTTTCAGCCACTCTTTACTTTCCCATTCACGAGTTGGCACATAGTGCCTTTGATTATTAAATACTATTTTATATTTTATAAAGTAGCTGAGATTCTCGCGCGTATGTTTCTCATTGAAAGAGCTATGTCTTTATTTAACAATTATTCGCCGAAGGCGAAGTGAATATTATGAATATTTACCGAGACGAAGTCGTGGTAAATATTCACAATATTCACCAGGTACCTTTGTTTGATCGTTGCTGATTTCATGAGCTGTAGTTATCGTTCTTAAATAAGTAGCTTAGGTCTAAAGAGAAGCAAATTTCTGTCACTCCATCCGACACAAACACGGCCGCCTTGGTTGGCCACACAAAAACCTTGACAAGTTTACGAGTTTTAAATGCGTTAAAATCATTTTTGAAAATATTTTCCGTCCAAACGTCTTGGTAGTCATTTACCTAGGTTCTCAATGCTTTGAATATCCCGTACTTGGAGTGATGTCTTTAGAATAAACGAAAATTTCATTCAAAAACGAGTCGCCATTTTACTTGCCGGTACAAGAAATGTGGCTTAGCTTAGCAGCCACGCCTTGAAATCTCATATTCACCTCTGAAAATTATACTAACAGAGGTTAGAAAATAGCTGTCATTTAAACGGCATGGAATCTGACCGTGCATTATTTCTTTTATAAAATTTTGGTCATATAACGCGCGCTCTGATTGGTCAATTCGAGTTCATTATTTGAGCAAAAGTCAAAACGATACCTTTAATTTAATCTCCACTCTACAGATTTAACTGAATTACAAAATTAATGTAAGTACTTCTTATATGATTTGTGGGGTGCCATTGTAAAATTCAGTTGAAGCTTTAGCGAAAGTTCAGAAAGTTTGAGCCATTGTTTACCTTTCGAATTTTGTTTTACTTTCAATTGTCTTTGATTTGTGGTCTTCAAGTAAATGTTGAATGAAAATATCTTCCTATTGATTTATTGATATCAGCACCCGAGGCAGTGAAAGTTGGACAATCCTTCGTCCTCCCGCGGAGTGCAGCATATTGCAAATAAAGTTTAATTTTGTCAGTTGCTCTCGTTATCTATGCGATTACCGGTACACTAGTACATAGGTTTTCGAACAGCTTCGACCAATCAAAACGCGCGAAGTATGACAGTTATTTTATAAATTTATTAAAGACATTTTCTATACAGGAAGCCAGGAGAAAATCATTGAATTAATCGACGCGTGTGCCACGACTGCCAGCTTTCCTCGCGCTCGCTGACTCGCCGGTCAACTACGGAAATCGAAATCCTCGACTTGAAAATATTTAGCTTCTCACGCAAGTTAGTGTGGGTGAAATAACGACAATGCACTGACCTTCCCAGGGCAAGTGCCTTTCTTCAGGATACAGTATTGTCCCTTAGGCCATGAAATGCCAGAGTCTCCAACTTGTGTTTTCATGCAAAAACTTTTGCTCCATATCGTTTTTGTAAACTTTCCAGCCAAGTCGTATGGAGTTGACCAGTCGTTTTCTGCAAAGTTATCCTCGGTGTCATGAAAACGAGTCCCCACGTGCCAAGGGAACGTGATCCCCTTGGGACAACCTGACTTTGGCATGGGAAGACCGTAGGTGCCCACGGGCCAAGTAAGAGGAATGCGTACTTCCGGGTCTGAAAATCATACGTATAACTAGCGTGAGGTCCGTATAAGTGAAGTATTGCTCTAGATTCCTTGACATTGTAAGTTTATGGACGCAAACATTTTAAGATACAGATCAAAGCACTAGCTTACCGATAAATAAATACATCCATTATCGAGCAACGCACGCGGCAAACGTAAGAACACAATTGCGTTTTTCAATCCCATTGGCAAAAGTTTCAACAAAATTGTCCGCCAGACTCAGTACAATGATACGACAAGTTTATTAGTCTCCCCAAGGGGCTTTTCAGAGTTGATTTACAATGATAAACTCAACAGCGATAAAAGGTTCTACATGTACCTAACAGTTGTTTTGTACATTCCAAATTGGCGAAATTAGCTGGTGAGTGATCATGATAGCGTGGTCATCTTATCGATCGGTCGGTAAAGAAAAATTCAGGCCACTCATGGAAGCAATTGGAATGCTCCTTTTCATGATAGACCAGTATCGTATAATATTACTGTTTACTTGTTGTACTTGTTACGTAAGTTACTTATCATACCTACAGGTACCACAGCATTCTTAAGGCGTGGATAATCCTTTAGGGCCTTCTTCACGTGATTCTTTCGTGTCACAACAAGTAACTGGGAATGGACGCATCGTGCAGATTTCTGTTGGTCCAGGAGAGTGTAGAAATTGACATCAAATGCATCGTAAATTGGCACCAGTTTCAGTCCAATGGGCTCAGGCATGTCGGGTCCTCCAGAATTAAACACCACCTTGTGCTCACCAAATTTGGTGCTCTCTGACATGGATTCGCGGAACCTTTTTATGTCAACTTTCAAAGAGGCCTTGAATCCCATGTAGCCTCCGGACAGGGATACCGAGGTTTCAATCTGAAAAAAGAACATGCATGAATTAAACACACATCGTACTAGGCGACAGGTCATTTCCCCGGGGACTATACGGGGAGGCTCCCGCCCGAAAGGGTACCTTTTCAGACTGGAGGTATATAAAGGTAGGGATTTCACGAGTTGGAGTATAGAACAGGGTAGGAATTTCACGAGTTGGAGTATAGAAAAGGGTAGGGATTTCATGAGTTGGAGTATAGAAAAGGGTAGGGAAAACTGTCATTTAGGTATTAGGTGGACTGCAGGTTTGAAGTTCTTAGCCATCGTAAGACAGCTTCCTTCTACTTCCTTCTGGGGATATATATTATTCATTAAGCTCATTCCAAGGGTATAGAAAAGGGATGCAGTGTTTCTACTGTAGGTATATGAAAGGGGTTCCATTTTCATAATTTCTATGGAAGCTATATGAAAGGAGTACCATTTTCCATGGAAGGTATATGAAAGGGGTACCTTTTCTGTCACAAATGGTATATAAAAGGGTAACGGGTTGGACCTCTGGGCGGAGCCTCCCCGTATAAAACTTTTTTGAGTACCCCCCCGGGGTCATTTCAAGTTTAAATTTATTTATTTGAACTGCGCCAAGTGAAAGATACCTTCTCAGTAGCGAAGCAACTTCAAAAGCATTAGGCATAGAAATAACTTGTATAGGACTGAAAGCAGTAACAACGACACATTTTTGACATAATTGGATCTACTTAATGAATTTTAAGTTCTGAAGAACTTGAATCATGCGGAATATTGCGACTGATTTTAGCCAACTCCGGCCCACCCACCACCCACCGCCTAGTCGGTTAAGTATCAGGCGATATTCCGCGCGATTTCGCAGGATAATTGTTAAATATCTGTACAGCAATTATTCTATTTGTATCTTTCTTTCTCTTCATTATTTAGCAAGCGACACATATGAGATGTAGACCGGACTGAACACATGTTTATTGGGTGTAAAGCTTCGGACTTATTCAACTGATTTCTTTTGTAGTCCGAAATTTGGAAGCAATCCATTTTCTGGTCTAACGGCTATGTTGTAGACCAAACTTTCTACCTGCCTAGCTAAAAGAAAATAAAACAGTTAGTCTAAAACAACACAGAATTTAATTCTTACGTTATCCATCGCATATTTGGTGAATTCAGCTTTGGAGCTTTTGGAGCGTTCAAACTTCTTCTCTCCGAGTTCCACTTCCACGACAATGTGCTAAAGGAAAATGGAACCACATGCATCATTACATGTATGTAGAGTACGTTACTGGTATCTAATGATCCGTCTTGATTGAGGATGCTTGTTTTGTCTTGTTTTTACATAATTCAGTGTTTATAGATACACTTGACTTTGGTACACCTTCCGTAGGGGAACAACTAGTCATAACAATAATTAGTAAAAATCTACTAGTATACTAATGTAAATGAGACAATCTGATTGGCTGAGCTACTCGTATACTATTAGCCATTAGTGTGCAGTGGCTGGAGGTGTCTACAAAATTGCGGTTTATTTTCGTTTCTACGAAGTTTCGTAGGAGGATTTAGAGTTATTACTTCGGCCTCATCACCTATCACATCATAGAAAACTCGAGCTCATAATCCAATTGTTAAGTAGTTGTGGTCCGGAATTTTACCACGACAATGACGAGTTCTACTATCCAGACGCAGAAGAAAACGCAGAGGTAGACGGAGAAGCAAGCGCAATAAGAGCTGAAAAAAATTACGAAGAAGCCGACAAAGAAAACACTGACACGTCTTCCGAGTACCGTGATTTTATTGAGGAACAGCAGGAAAGAAGTACAAAAAACAAAACAAAATCTGACCTTAATATCTGGGAAGGTTTTGTAAGGAGAAGAACGAGTCCAGAAAGCTGGAGGCTATACCCTGCGACGAACTTTTAAATCTACTACTTTGCGCTTTCTTCAAAGATATAAGAAAGAAAAATGGCGACGAATACGAACCTGGAACTCTAACTTGCCTTCAAAGAAGCATTCAGCGTCATCTTAACACCCACGGATCACAAGCCAATCTCACCCAAGGGGACGAATTCAAACTGTCCCGAGAAGTCCTTTGTGCTAAAAGAAAACAGCTTGTAGTGGAGAGAGGAAAGGGCAATCGTCCCCGAGCGGCCGAGAAGTTAGCGATGTCGAAGAAGACAAGCTCTTTGCCGAAGGAGAATTTGGCGAACACAGCCCGGTTTCTCTGCAGCGCACAGTCTGGTGGTTCCTGGCTTTACATTTTGGCTTTAAAGCCAGAGACGAAAGTAGAAGGCTCCAGTGGGGAGATGTCAGCCTTGAAAATGACCCGGACACAGGCAATGGAATGCTGGTTTGGTAAGCAGAAAGAGGCTCAAAGACGCGCCAAGGTCAGGACAAACCAAGTGGCCACAGAACATTTTATCCTACTGCTCAAGCAACTGATAACAGCGATGTCCAGTCAAATATTATAAACTGTTCAGAAATCATAGGCCCATTGAGATGAATCAGCCAGAGGCACCATTCTACTTGGTAGTAAAACACAAACGAAAGGCTACTGATGAAGTGTGGTACAAGAAAAGCCGCTCGGTAAGAATGAAATCGGGAAGCTACTCACCAAGGCGGCCCAAAATGCTGGTTTACCGGGAAGAGTGACCAACCACTCGGTTCGCAAAAACCTGTATCTCCCGATTGCTGGATTCAGATGTCCCTGAAAATTACGTCGCTCTGCTGAGCGGACATCGCAATTTAAAAAGCTTGGATTCCTACAGGTCGGCTTCCATTCAGCATCAACGAAGAATGTCGTTATCTCTCAGTCGCTCAACAACCACAAGCGAATTCCAAGCAGCTGGTAATGCGAAAACAACAACTCAAGTGGAAAGTTCCAGTGTGACGGCAACCAAAGAAGCTCAATCGGCTGTTTTTTCAAGAAAAAAAATTTCCAAAACTGCTCCTTTAAACATCCAGATTGGTATGAATCAGCAGCCGAGTCAGCCACCGCTTCGCAAGCGCCGAGCCATCTTAAGTGATGATGAAGACGATTAATTGTAATCTTGACACCAAAACTTAAAGTTCATTAATTGTCATTCATTCCTTTGTTCATTATCTTTTACCTCTTTAACCATTTATCGCATTCAAGAAACTACATTCCTTCGAATCTCGAATGTAAATAATTTAAGTTTTCAAGTTTTTCGAAGTTTTCGATTGACGAAACATGTCAAATTTTGCTTGTCAAATCTTGTCCACTAAAAAGTCACCTTTATCTTTGTTGGAACCAATCAGAATTATTCCACGTGGTTTTTGTCTTGTGTATGCGTCAGCATGTCTACCTGTATGCGACAACACTAAACAGGCTTTCTTGCTCTGAGATATTAAGATTCGATTCGCGGATTATAAAAACGCAATACCCAAGAGAGCCTATTATAATAAAAACCTTATTGAACTAGCTTGTTTCGGTCCGTATTGGTAAAATATTGGTCTCGTTCTTTTTTTGCAAGTTTATGGACCTCACTTCGGCTCTGTCCATAAACTTGCAAAAAAAGAACTCGACCAATATTTTCCAATACGGACCGAATAAGCTAGTTCAATAACATCTATTTATTATATCTCTAAGTTAACTAACGCGCGCTGTGATTGTCAATTTAGCGGGCCGTATTCTACAGTACGGCCTGCTAACATTTGAAGCTGTTTTTGTCGCCAAAATGTCTCGTGAAGACAATTTCGAAACATACTTAAGTGAATTGCGTACAAACAGAGAAAAACAGCTGCAAAATGAAGAGAGTGTACCAAACTATCAACTTGATTTTCTTGGTCTGTTAGAAGAAAGCAAGCGAGAATTAGAGCGAGACGAGAAAGACGAGCAAAACGAGCCAAGCGAGCCTGACTCAAGTCAAGAACTAGAAAATTTCATCGCTGCTGAAAAGGCTGTCAACACCGTAAAGAAGACGACTTACGAGTGGAACAAATATGAAAAATTCTCTCAGGAGCAAAGTAAAGGAACATTTGAAGTGCACAACATACCTGCTGAAGCTCTCGATAAGCTCCTGGCCAAATTTTTCAAAGATGTTCGTAAACAAAATGGTGGCGAGAGCCTTTCAGTATCCAACGAAGCATTAAACAGCGTCGCCTGAAGGAGTTTAAAACTGCCCTTTAATATCCTCCAGGATGAAGAATTTCCCCGTTCAAGAGAAGTATTGGTCGCCAAAAGAAAAAAATCTTGTGAAACAAGGCCGAGGAAAGAAGCCAAACGCTTGCCGTGATTTGACAAACGAAGAGGAGGAAAAGTTATTCGAGAGCGGCGAATTTGGTTGCCACAATCCCGTAGCACTTCAGCGCACATTGTGGTGGTTCTTTTCCCTTCATTTCGGCTTTAGAGCCAGAGATGAAAGTCGAAAACTTTGCTGGGCTGATTTGGAGCTGCAAAGTGATCCTGCAACAGGTAGGGAAATGTTGATTTGGTTGGCAGAGAGAGGGAGCAAGACTCGGCAAGGCCTGGAAGGTGCTCACCAGCGACCGTTTCGTCCAAAAATATTCGCAACGGGAACAGAGAGATGTCCAGTCCGGTATTTCAAGATGTTCGAGAGCCACCGTCCTGAAGAAAGAAAACTTCCAAGTTCTCCTTTTTTTCTGGCCGTAAACCACAAAGCTTGGCGTGAGAAATCTACCTGGTACAAGTTGTCGCCGCTCGTAAAAACCAGATCGGTCAGTTCCTGCCTAAAACGGCTAAAAATGCTGGTCTGCAAGCGTGTGGAAAGAAAATAGCTAACCACTCCGTCCGAAAAACAAGCATTTCCCGTTTACTCGATGCAGGCATTCCAGAAAATTTCATTCAGCATGCAGCTTAGCGGTCACAAGAACTTCAGTTGCAAAAAGTTTAAGCTCGTACAACTGAGTCAGACTCGCTCGCTCATCAGCGACAAATGTCGGACACGCTACGACAGGCATCCATCAACTAATCACAAGTTGTTCCAGTGGATGGCAGGAGTCCAGTCGTGCACCACAACACCAACAGCAGATGCAGTATTCATCTTCCATCCAGAGCACCATGTCTTTTGACCAGAGCTGCAGTTAAACGTTCAAGCAATGCCGTACCAGTCATTCTTTGCGTCAACAACCATCGGTTCGATTTCCATGAACTGTGTGTTTTTAAAACATTTAGACACCAAATGATCCAGCTGGCAGCTCTGTAAACACAGCTAAGCGCCAACAATTGGATGGCAGTACCTAAGAATGTTTTTTTCTCTCTGTTATCTTTCTTTTGTATTCGAGAATACTCCATTCATATACATTGGCATTTTCTGTACGAAAATGACTTCTTTTCACTTTAACGTGTAACAAATACTTGTGTACCGCGTTGATCGTTGCATCAGGATTCTTTGAGACTTGTCCTTTCAGTGTTGACAAATTAAACCTTTCGCATTACATTTTATCGCCAAGTTTTCTTAATGTTCATGGCAATAAAACGTGTAAAAATTTTTCGTTTTCTTAAAATTTTGACATGTATTAAAACGTGCTAACGACTTAGTTCGAATTGACTCCTTTTCGTTTTGCTTTTGACGTACGTCAGTCATTTGAAGCCGTTCCGCGTAACTTGAAATGGTTTCCCGAACCCGTAGGACACACAGTAGAGATATAATAAATATCTTACTAACCTCGTCTTCTCGGTCCGTACTGTAAGTTACGGATCCTCGTTTGTTCCCCTCGCATAAATCGAAGGGGAAAAAACTCGGTCCGTAACTTAACGTACGGACCTCGAACTCGGTTAGTAAGAGGTATGTAAAAAACCGAAAATCAAATTATTTGATTAGTTTTCTTTCGTTCAGTGAATGTATAAAACAATTAAATGCCGTTGGCCTTTTCAGAAACGTGTTTATTTTTCCTTTATTCACGGCAGTCGTACGCACTTTCGTTTGCCACAAATTCGTCTAAGATTAAAACTGTTTGCAGTGCTATGTTATAAAAGAAATGGTAAACGCTACAGCTGTGCAACCATCGAGTTATGGATGCACTTGGGAGTTTGCTAAGCACTCAAGAAGCTAGAGTTGCTCTCGGCTATATCGCCTCGAGCAACTCTTACGCTTCTTTCGTGCTTAGCAACCTCCCGCGTGCATCCATAACTCGATGGTTGCACGCTGCACGTTTACTATTTATTAAATTTAAAACATACATACCGTTCCCCATCTCTCAATGAAGTTAAAGTAAGCCCCCTCATCGTAGTTTTCTGGTAAAAACACACACAGAAGCTCCAAAGTCTTCTGACACTGGAAACTTGTTAATGGGAGCCAAGTCCAGCTGGTATCGCGCACGGCCTCGGTTGCAGACGTTTTTCTCTTCATAAAACACATTGTGATAGTTCGATGTCTCTTTTCTCATTTGCTCAAACCCTATCACACCGAGAAAACAAAACTATATTAATCGGGGGGGGGGGGGGGTAGCTACTTCCCATACAATCCAGACCATGCTCTCACAACTTGCAAAGCAATCATCACACAACTTCATTCTCGTCCCCAGAGTCCGTGATCCTTTTGGTCAGCACCAAGAATCTCAGACTCTGGCGGGGGACAGTTAGAACGAATTTTTTGATTGGCTGTTAAGACAATGAACAGACAAAAGACAAGAGAAAACGAGTACTCTGCGCAAGCTCAGAAAATCGGTATCAGTCGTGATTTCTTAGTGTTGACGAAAAGGATCGCGGGCTCTGGGGACGAGAATGCACATAACTTTAGCAAGCAGATTCGTCATCTGCGCGTGCGTAGAAGTTGTGTAAAGCCGGAAGAAAAGCTAGAAAAACATGGCGGCTGATGAGATGATGGAAGTGCGTACTGATGTATGAATGATTATTGTATTTTTTCACTTTTTGATCCTTTAACCAGATAAACATCTTTCTAAAAGTAAAACCCTTGCTTCGTTCAGCTGCCGTTCAACTTGTAAAATTAATATAATGTTCAGCTCCACAATTATTTCGGATCTTCCCATTTCAAGCTTCAATATTTGCACAATTTTCCAGAATATACCAAATTTCAGGAGATATTGAGGTTAATCCGAAGAAAACTTTGTCTTGCTGTCTTTTCATTCAACCTGCTAACTGAACACCGCGCCAGGTTTTGCCACCGTTGTCATACAAATCAGCTTCATTTAGATCGAACTGAAAAATAACTCAGTCGATTTATAATTTTACAAAAAGTAATACCGAAATTTAACCTTAATTTAGCAAAGTATTTAATAAAACAATTACTCCATTCGGACATGAGATGATTATATCCAATACGGCGGGAAGCGCGCCCCATTGGTTATGTTATCATCTCATATCCAACGCGAGCTCATGGAATGATTGTTAAATATTATTAGTTTCCTTACTTAAACTCAAACTGAAGGCGACACTCCACAATACAGCGTTTGAAACTACCTACAAAATAGTAAAACAATAAAAAATATTAATTAACTTTATTCTCAACTGGCGCCCGTTTCAGCTTAGTTTGCCAATTAAATTCAATTTGAATACCGGCCAACCTTGAAATCGTAAATTCTACTAAAATATCAATTATCGGGCTGCTTTATGGTATAGCTATTATTAACTGAATCTTTAAATGCAGAGGTCCACACAACGCGTAAATAAAACGCACTGGTTCGTTTTTGCCGGATCTCACTGTAGAGATACTCGAGCCAGACGTCACTCGGAAGTGTAAAATAACCAAACTGAATGCAAGGCTGACACTACGGCATAGGGCTGATTTATTTAACGGTCCGTTGTATGTTAAGATAACTTTTATTCTTAAAACAACTCGTGTAATAAACTTACAAGACTCGAGTCTCCGATGCCATGTGCTCTAGTCTCTATTGCGTATGCACGATACCTGATATGTTTACAAGGGCCAGGTCTATACTGAAGAAAAATACGATAACGGCTCCTTAAAATTTGAATTTAAGGCTAATTTTGTTAGCCGAAATATTGGCCATTAAATAAAGCTGAAGAAGAGATCCGAAGTGCGATAAAATCCTTGAAAAACGGGAAAGCCCCTGGAATGGATAACATTCATGCAGAGCTGCTCAAAGCTGATATCAACACGGCTACTGGGAAGAGGATACCATTCCGTAGGACTGGTACATAGGCCTTATTGTCAAGGTACCACAGAAAGGAGAACTACAAAACTGTGACAACTGGAGAGGAATAACACTACTCTCAATCCAAAGCAAGATCTTCTGCAAGATTTTACTAGGACGAATCGATGAAGGGATTGACAGCAGGTCGAGAGAGGAGCAGGCAGGTTTCCGTAGAGGAAGAGGTTGTGTCGACCAAATATTCGCTCTACGCAACATCATTGAGCAATGTCTTGAATGGAACACCCCAATGCACATAAACATCATCGAGTTCAAGAAGGCCTTTGACAGTGTGCACCGGAATAAAATCCTTGAAAAACGGAAAAGCCCCTGGAATAGATAACATCCATGCAGAGATGCTCAACGGCTGATATCAACACGGCTACTGGGAAGAGGATACCATTCCGGAGGACTGGTACATAGGCCTTATTGTCAAGCTACCAAAGAAAGGAGATCTACAAAACTGTGACAACTGGAGAGGGATAACACTACTCTCAATCCCAAGCAAGGTCTTCTACAAGATTTTACCGGGAGAGCCTGCGGGAGGATACTAAGACCCTATGGAATTCCACCTCAGATCATCTCACTCATAGGCATTTTCTACGATCACTTCGAGTGTAGTGTCATTCTTGACAATACATTGTCAGAGGCATTTCCTGTTGAGTCTGGAGTGAGACAGGGGTGTATTCTTTATCCGATCCTGTTTCTTACCATCATCGACTGGATCATGAGAAATACTACCTTAGACCAACCTAGAGGTATACAATGGACTTTGTTTGCCCATCTCGAAGACCTTGACTTATAAGCAGACGATCTGGCTGTACTCTCGACTAATCACGCTCATCTTCAAGAGGAAACAACTACAGTCGAAGCTCTCGTTGCAACCACTCTCGTAAGCGACCGAGCTCTAGTTTCGACCACCATTGTAAAAGCCCGTTTGAATTGTCACTCAAACTCTGTAATTAAAAACTCTCATACGCGATCACTCCCGGCATCCCTACGCGACCGCGACCACTTGGGAATCACCAACTGGTCTTTTCTTTTGTTTTCAAGCTCTCGTAAGCGACCACTTCTTGTGCTACACATTCATGAGACATTGTATTATTTGTAATCATCTGAATACAGTGAATAAGAGAAGTTTTCGATATCTGTGGATGCGTGACCTGAACATTCGCTTTCGTACATTTCATAATTGCGACCAGCTCTAGTTACGACCACTCTTTCGAATTCCCGGGGTGGTCGCTTACGAGAGCTTTGACTGTAGGTTAAACAGCTATGCAAAGCAAACAGGCCTGTATATCAGCAAGACGAAGACCAAGGTGATGCACATCAACTCGACACCCCCTATCCCTCTCTCCCTAGATGGTGCGGAACCGGAGTCTGTTGATGACCTTATATTTCAGTAAATATATATTCGGTAAGGCCAGAGGAGCATTTAGTAAACTTCAACAAATCTGGAAGTCAGACTAAGATCCAGCTGTATAATAGCAATGTGAAATTAGTAATTAGTTTTTAGTAATATAATCTTTTATCTTTAATTATGTAATATGATTAAGCATTTTATAAATTGTATAATAGATCAATTTTATTTGTAATCCTTAGTTAAGTAGTTTTAATAAGTAGTTTAGTTTAGTTTTAAAGTATTTTATGAACTTTGTAAATAGACTAATTTTTTAAATTATATAATTTTAGGTAGGTGTCTCCTATTAGTTGAGGGCTTTCCCTCGGCTAAAAAAATGTTTGATTGATTGATTGTTGCTATATGGCTCCGAGTGTTGGAAAGTGACAAAGAAGGACACGGCTAAGGTAGAGTCCATAACGACTGTTTACGAAGACTCTGGAACGTCTTTTGGCCCAAATATCAAACAAAGACTTGTATGAGAAGACAGGGTGTCACAGTGTAGTCATGGAAATAAAGACGCGCAGGATCAGATGGCTCGACCACGTACCAAGAATGCTCCAGGAACGCATACAAAGCACGTAAAGCCCTAGGGAGGCTAGAACTAGAACTGTGGTTATTGGTTATTGCTGTAGTTATTTCGATTATAAACGTTTGACAAACTTGAGTCTTACTTGGGGGGCCTAATACAGTATTAAAACACCCGCTTACTAGTAATACGTGACTCGCAGGTCCTCGCGAAGCTGGAATGGGGCTTAATTATTTTTGGGAGGTGAGGGTGATAACCAAGCCTTAGAGATCGACTGGAGTTCATTAGTCTACTGACATCTGTGTGTACGCCTTTCCTGTTCACAGTCTTGTTTTTGAAAGTTATTTTATCTCTTATGTACTGTCTTTTAGCTGACTCAAATAGTAAGACTTCACTCAAGAAGACATTTTAGATACTGTATTATTCCTGGAATTTCTGGTAACATAGGAGGATTTATTGTCACGCAACACTCAAACACATTGACAACAAAGTGAAATTTTCTAGTAAATGTTGGAATTTATTTAGCTGAAAAATGTTTTACATATCAAAAATAACTTCCTAACATACATAAATCTCTTAAATTATGACATTCTATCATTTATGTGAATATCTGCCTATAAAAACAAAATAAATTAAAGTTGTGGATACACGCATCGGAAGACGACAAATCTCCGAATTCTGACCCGAAGTCAACCTCAAAATTACTATTCCACACATTTCGAAGAACGTCTTCAGCAGAAATATATGTTCTTTGAAGCCATCGAAGCAAGAAAATCGAATTCAAAGTCGCTCAATCGTCTTGGCGTGGATCTCCCCCGGCCTTCGACCTGTAATTGTGGGTCCTGTCCTGCTGAATTTCCAGTGGAACTTGAAGGAATTGCGGTCAGATTGAACATTTTCTCGAGCACAATTTTTCTCTCTTCGACCCTCCACAAGAAAACACAGAGTGCGCCCGCGTTCGCAACCGGTTATAACTGCTGATTTGTTGTTGTTGCCTAGTAACGGTCCGGTACCATCGAAAATAAATAAATAAATATGACCGTAAACGCCATGCGAGAATTTGATCCAGTCGAGCTATTGGGGGACAACATTATAAACCTCGCTTCGCGAGGAATAAGAACCTAGTGGATTAAGAACCTACAGGCTGAAATTTGGAAATTAGACCCCCATTATATAAGAACCCATTCAGCCTGAAATTCGAAACAGGTTCTTATTTGTAAGATCAGCCCAATTAAGTTAACTCAAAAAGCAGGCATTGTACGAGTAAAATGTACTTTACTACAACTACAATACTTATCTGATCTATTGAGTTCATCAAATACAATACACTTACTGTAAATAATGGGCTTAAAATACTATTCTGAACAGTAGCAAACAGTTTAAACCCCTGAATTAATAAGAACCTAATTAAGGTCATTCCATCGAAATATAACTTACAATAGATTTTCATTCAAACTTTGCCTATTGGTTGTTTATCTTAAGGGAACTTAAATTTTGAAATAAAAAAGGTGGGTCCCGGTATTCGTTTAGGAACAGGAGGACCTTGTATATACCCCTTAATTCCTTACAATATCAGCTTCCAGAAACGTTTTATAAGCTAAGTTCACGTTTCCGGTGATTATTTATTCTTCTGCAATAGAAATTAGTCTATATTTATTTTATAGAAAGAAGGTGATTGCTAGACTCAAAATAAGAGAAAAAATTGATAGGTCACCGTACTCGTTTACGAGAAACGACGATTCATCTCTCTGGCGAGCTTAGCCGTAAAGGAAAAGCCGCCATTTTCTTAATGTGCGCGCGCTAATTACGTGTGAAATCATGCGCAGTAAGGATGCGCAATGCAATACTAAGGAATCACCTTAAGAACCTAAACAGCTTGATTTCCCACTAAACACCCGATATATAAGAACCGATTCAGGCTGATTTGTAAAAATGTAGGTTCTTATAAGCGGGTGTTTACTGTATTATAAGCCTTATGGTTTATTCATAGGTCCCCTCGCCACTTCCTGTATTAGTCAATTTCCTTTTCTATTATTATTGTAATTTTTTTTCTATTTTGTGTGGCAAATTAATAAACTAAACTAAACTAAACTTACTTGGGTCGAACGTATGTGTAACTTTCTAATGAGAAACGAATGGATTGTCTACTTTTTAGTCAGTATGGCAAAAAATATTTACAACGCTGTACTACAATAATTAAATTTAAGGAGAAGAAAAAGTGAATTGTTTAATTTTAGTCGAAACGGAAAGTAAATATTTCCTGACAACGCGAAACCTGGAAACACACGTCAGGGCAAGCACGACTAAATTTAACAACCTACGTCATTCATGGGGAAATTACCACGGCTTTAACTGCTGTGAATCACGCAACCACAGACATTAACGTGACTCACGTGACTGTTTCTAGAATGACCGGCCCAATAATTACGTGAGTCTGATCGATTAAACAATATTTCAATATCTTGTAAATCTATCAGTTGTACTCACCGCTCGCTTCCACATCAAGATTAAGTTTTTCTTGATAACTTTTGGAGCCAGAGAACACCTCTTTCCTGTTAGTTTGTGACGCAGGACTTGCGTGGGGCAAAGCTGACCTGATCTGGTACAGTGTACTTCTTGTCAACGGTCAGTTTGTTTGTTTTCCAGGTCAGTTTAAAGATCTTTCTAGTGAGGAGCAGTCCAGGATCAACACCACCGTTTGACAAATCACCACCCTCGGGTTTCCTTCCAACAGATTGTAGCCGACACCTACAAAGTGAAGGCCTTTGGGTGCATCCTGTGCAGCCTGTGCAACGACTGCAACACCAAGAATGACAAGGAAAACGGAAAGCTGCATGGTTTTCCTGTGTCTTTTTCTCTAATAACTGTGAAGGAATCGCATTGGATTAACTTCGTTTCATCAAGCATTGCTGGTAGATTTTCGACCACTTCATGCAAAGTGGCGACTATAAAATTATTATGCCAGGAATGACGGAAGTAAACTCCCGCGTAAGCTGTCCGCCTACAGCAAGAGGGTTTTCAATATGTAATTTGTCCCTAATAGGCCTGTCCCGATTGTGCTCGTAAAATGCTGAAAAGTGCTAAAAAATTGCCAAAAATCCAAAAAGTTGCTACCTAAATTTCATGATATTTTCATACAAAAAAAAGCTTTATTTTGAAACTTGAAGCTTTAAAGAGTTGCTCGCAAATATGGACATATTTTAAGGAAACTCTTAACGGAACAAAACTTCTAATGGTTCATTTGACGTCTGTTGAACGATATGTGAGAAAATAATATTAATATTAATATTTGATAAGGATCGCAATAGGCCTGCGAAACGTTATCTAGTGACAGGTTATTTGTTCAAAACGTTAATAAACATATCAACAAATTCGCATAGATTGAAGTTTTCTATCAAATTGTTCACTTTTTCGTGCTTGATATGTGCTGTAAACCTATGATTTTCTCAAAAAGTTGCTCAGAAAGGCAAAAGTTGCTCGAGATTGCTAGAACTGCAAAAAGTTGCTTTAAACGCCAAAAGTTGCTCAAAATTAAAGTTGCCGAGCACAATCGCGACAGGCCTATTCCCCAAACCTGGTGAACGTGCTGCTTTCATGGTGTCTTGTGTGCCCACAGCCTGGGGGCTGTATGCCCACAGCCATGTGAAAGGGGCGGGGATGTTCGTCGGAAAATTTGAATTAAACCCCTAAAGGAGACCAATCTGGGCGAATGAAGAATATGTCGTGATGTCAAAGTCCTTAATGATTTTTTAGCTGGTCTCTAACCAAATTTACTACTACGGGCAATAGAAAAATAAGTGTTCTAAAGTTTTTATATCCGCTTTACACAAGTAGCATAAGGAATAATCGACTTTTTTGAACTTGTACAGAATCCTATTTAATATTTTGTATTGAAATTCGCGTAATTTGGTACTCAAGGTTACTTGGAGTGGTAATATAAAAATGTATTTCCAGTTTAATTGAAAAAACTTAGTATTAAAGAGATTTCCATATCTCTTTATGGCTGTTGGCTTATTTGCAACCTTGGAGATCATACTGCAATACAAAGGTTTTGACTCTATTTTTTCTACATTGATTTCTTCGTTGTTAATGTAGACATGAAAGGTATTTGTATTGAAGTGCTGTGTGTAGAAGGATACGAGAGCCCTGTTTGTCTTTAAAATAAAGCGCCATTGTTGTGGAAGCAGATTAAATATACTGAAAATTAAGAAATTATCAAGGGAGAGAGAGAGAGAGCCGATCTCAGTGGTTCCCTTCCAATCACAAGCTCTCCTGCACTGTCATATAGGTCACCAACTTTATATAAACCATGTTCATATATTTTAGTACTAAAAACGGATTTACCTCCGATAAAAATATGCTTGTTATTCCATATCACTTCATTGGCAACTTCTTCAAGTGTGGAAGGATTGGTTTCATTTAGAGAGGACCATAAAATAAGACATTCCCTATTGAACTCGCGAGTAGCTACCGAAAGCTTTCAAAAATCAAAATTACAATGGAACAAAAAATTGCCTCCTGTGTAGTTAAGATACGAATCTAAGAAAAAATTTCCAACCAGCTCGGTAGGGATCTAAATATCTTTTTTATGCACATTATTCTCTGTGTAAAGATCATTGATTCGATATCAGGCATATTGAGTCCTCCTTTCTAAATTGTGTTTAATAGTGCCGTTCGCTTTACTTTATCTTTACCTTTCCATACAGAGGCATGAGTAAGTGAATTTAGTTTTTGGATAAAGTATTTATTTGCAAAAAATCAAAGCTGCGCCGTGTAAAAATTAGGTTTGAATAACAAATGACGTAATTACTTGTATCCTGCCAATTATTGTGAGACCTCTCCAGTTCCATCCCTGTAAGTATTCTTTGACAGTTTTTTCGATGGATTCAAAATTTCGTTTGTCGAAGAACACACGATCGTTGGTGAAGTAAACATCGAGGATTTTTACAACACTTTTAATCTCTTCCACCCCAAATTCCTGGTGATGTAATACTATGTTACCCAGTGGGAGAATTTCCGTTTTTCTTGGTTCATTCTCAAACCCGAGTATCTGCTGAAGAGTTTCACGCTGTTTATGAGAGAAAAGAAAGAGATTTTGTCGCTAACAAACGTTGTCATGTCATCCATAAAAATCACTAACTTCAATTCTTTTTCGTCGACCTTAATACCCTTTATCTGGTTGTTATTACGTATGTTAAGTCGCCAAAAGCTTGAGAGTGATAAAAAAAGTAACGGAGAGAGTGGATCACCTTGGCGAACACCCCTCTTGAGTTGGAAGCTAGAAAGATGTGGCAAAGCGATTATTGATCACGCAACTTGATGTGTTGTTATAAAATTCACCAAGACCAAAGGTTTCAAAAGATTTAAAAAGGAAGTTCCAATTCAGCGAATTCAATTCAAAGTCTATAGTAGTCAGAATGGTGCGAACTGCGTCAAAAATAGTTCTATAGCAAAGCAAAGTTTTATTTTCAATCGTTTACATATGTAATGTTGTTTGCAACTGAAGGCCTAAATTTGCATGTCCCTTTGGTTAGAGTTAAGATCGAAGCAATTAACTCGGTCCTTTCAGCTTTGTTTGGATGGTTTGTTCAAATAAAGACTGTATTAAGCGTGTATTGTGTGATCTCTTAACTAATATATTCTGTACGTTATATGTGCTCTCAAAATCCACAGAAGGAAACATTTACTTGCTTCAACCGCTTTGAAGACGAGAAAGCGCGTGTAACAGTGATATATTTATAAACCACTTTTATTGAATAGATAATAACAAATGCTTCAAACAGAAATAATTAAAACAACAGAACTATCGGAGTTTGGTCAGTCCGGTCTTAGAACTTGTACAGTTCACTTCGAAATGTGGAACAATAGTGATTTTTCCCAAAAACGTTTCTTCCGTAAAGTGATGGAGACCAAAAATGAATTGAAAGATACAGAAGGAATTAATTGGTTAGAAGCAACAGAACTGGCCATTATATAATAAGCGGAAATTTCTGCTTAATAGACTGTTCAATCAACAAGCAGTTCCCGAAGAGTAAACTAAAACTGCAGACTGGATTATTTGTTGTTTTAATTCTTTCTGTTGGAAGCATTTGTTATTATCCATTCAATAAAATTGGTTTATAAATATATCACTGTTACACGCGCTTTTTCGTCTTCAAAGAGTTGAAGCAAGTAACTGTTTCCCTCTGTGGATTTTGAGAGCACATATAACGTACATAATATATTAGTTAAGAGATCGCACAATACACGCTTAATACAGTCTTTATTTGAACAAACCATCCAAACAAAGCTGAAAGGACCGAGTTAATTGCTTCGATCTTAACTCTAACCAAAGGGACATGCAAATTTAGGCCTTCAGTTGCAAACAACATTACATATGTAAACGATTGAAAATAAAAACTTTGCATGTTTCAGAATAAAGTTTTATTTATTTTAAGAATTACACTCTTGGGTAACTTAAATCTACAGCGAGTGTTAGATTATAATGCTGTTACTTGCTGTCGATACTTTTGAAGGCGCCTCGATATTTCATTTCAAATTCAATATCCTAGTGTCTTGTTGTATTCTTCGAGTTCTCGTTGAAGTTGTTTCGGAGTATCAGGAACCAAATCTCTTGTCCTGGCGAATTGTCTTTGAAGCTTGGGTCGAGTGTCTGTCGTTGACTTGGGAATCTTGATGGTTAGTTTCGGTAGACTTTTCGGCTTGATCTTACAGGCTTGGTTCAATTCATCAAAAGCGATTCTTCTGCGTTTTTGGTCGACAGTGTTGGTACTACTGTTATCTGGATCTTCTTTCTTCGGATCTCAATAATATCCTTGTTTTGTAATTCCACTCTCTTCAGTTCGGCGTAGCCAGGAATGGAGTCTCTTTACAACAGATATTGAATTTGCGACCATATTGAGTCTTCGTGAGTTTTACCTGTGATTAACTACCACTTTCTCCAACTAATCAACCAGAAGTTGAACCATCTTCCAGCAGGTCACAACTGCTCTCAAATCGCGACTACTGTGTGGATCGGTGTGTCTGAGCGATAATAAATGAATAGTTAGATTCCAACTTAAAAGCCCAGCGTGTTCCTTCCATCGCTTCAATGTTTCTGTGATAGCTTCCACCTTTCGTTCAGGTTTCTGGAACAGGTCGGAAAGTTGTTGAGAATCACTTTGTAAATCGTTCCACGCTTTTTAGGCAGTTCCATGAGCAAGTAATCCGGCAGAGCAGCTTCGATAGCGGACACGTTGTTAAAAGCCATCTTGATAAAAACTAGAAGTTTCTAATACGTTTCTTAAAATGAATGCGATCACAAGAAGAAAGGGCGCTTTTATTGAGATAGAAGAATGGATTATTGACTGACCAAGCAAAACTATCTTGCGAAGGGGGCGTGTTTTGAAACGCCCTCTAAGATGTGAAATTTAATTTCAGAAGCTCTAAAATATCAAACTTTACCTGCGAAGGGGCGTGTTTGAAGCCCTAGCTCTAAAATATCAAACTTTACTTGAGAAGGGGGCGTGTTTTGAAACCTCCTTTTACCTAGTCACTTTATTACGTATGCAGGAAGACACTACAGCGCATATCAATGATTTACCTAGGCCGCCTATACCTATCCACTTATACATATTAATGATTTACCTAGGCCTTACCTAGGCCTGAAAAAGGCCGAAAACATCCCTATACTACTACTTACACGTATAGCTGGAAAGCGTTTAGTAGCGATTAACAACGTCAAAGCGAACTCGTGAAAAGCACATCAGGGTTCTTTCAACTGATACAAGCAAGTTCGGCCCGTCGGCCAACGACCCTACGCAAGACCTTGGTTACAATAAAGACTGGAGATATATTGAATTTTTCGAATTTTGTCGTTTATGTCCGGCGGTGCTAATACTTTTAAAAAGAGTCACTAACCTTCCCTTCTGAGCTGCGAGAAAAGCAAGTTTCCAAATGGATCCCTAAAACGGCCAAGTCGAGTTCTAGAAACACTACCTCGAGTTGTTACTGAATTGGTCTGCGATAGTTCCACGATAGATGAACAATTGTTAGTCTTCCAAGTCGACAGGTTCTTAAGAGCTAAGATAGACTGGCCACATGTTGAATGTCTAAAACTAAGGCCATCCCCATAAAATGTTTTGTTTCCAATCGCCCTCTCTCTCTCGTGAAAGTGTCTCGGTCGGTCGGTAAAAAAAGAAAGAAAGAAAAGCCGGGAAACGAAATATTGACTAATTAATACATAAATAATTCCAAGCGAGCCTTGATTTTATCTTCCCCGTGTACACCATTTTGTTACGAACCGATATCACTCGAAGACGTCATTACTGGGCTGATTTAGATGTCAGAGTGGAAACACGCGAGAAATGGGCGCAGGCAATGAATTAGAAACTTTTTTTTTAACTTTTTGAAAAAATTGGGTCGGTCGGGCGATGGGAAACAACACATTTTATGGGGATGGCCTAATGGCTTCATAAGGCCATAAGATCTGGTTTCTTTTTGTGACCAAATTATTTACGCTTGCTGAGCAATACAAAGTGTCTTCCGTGTTCGATGAACATCAAAAGATTTTCGTGTTAGTGATTTTTATTGGTATTTTAGCTTATTATGTCTACGATGATAGTTCCCACAGACTAATATAGCCGACTTTCAACTCTACAAAAATTTAGCTGGTTCTTCAGGGCTAAGATAGCGGACTCGCCACAGGTTAAGTGATTTTTAAGCAATGTCATTAATAACAACTCGAGCCGGTAATCCTTGACAAAGTAGAGGTTTTCTTAATAAAGCCTTTTTACAAGAAGGAAATATGACGAAGTTGTTCCTCGCGAAGCGAGGTGTATAATTTTGTCCCCCGATAGCTCAGGCGGAATCAAATCTCGTCTGGCGTTTTCTATACTATATCAGGAGCCCATCACTAGGAGCGAGCAACTGGACTGGATTCGTGTCACAGCGTTTTTACAGACCAGGTTATTTTTAGATTCGCTTTTCCCGCGAATTCGTATTCCCGCCAGACAATCAAACGTTTTTCCTTTGTAATCATTAATTGGCGTTACCGCGTAACAAAGGCCGCAATTAGGTCGCCATCTTTTTCTTTTCTTTTATTTCATTTCATATTACACATGGGACCAGAAACACAATTTCCCGGAACTGAAGGAATCTAAAAATAAACCGGTCTGTAAAAACGCTGTGACATAGGCGTAGTGTCGCAGTTGCTCGCTCCGGCTAATGGGCTCCTGACTATATTTGTGAGTTGGTGGATGGCATGACGTCACACGGCGCGCTCGTGGCCTAATGCGCTAACTTTTAAATCTGAACTTTTAAAAACTGAACCCTGGTCTAATGGCGAGGGTGCGAATCCGCCTGTTTTTTTTTTTTTTTTTTTTTTTTTTTTGGGGGGGGGGGGGGGGTTCGAATCCCTGGCCGTTCCTCTTATTTTTCTCCTTTTATTTGCTTAATAAAACTGACTTAGACGTAATCTGTGATCGAATTTATATGGGAAGTGACTTTGTTGGACGTTAATAGTTAATAGTGCGGGGCGTTTGGGACAAAACAAACCCCGGCTATATTAAATCGATACAACTGTACCGAGAAAGGCTGTCGGAAAAAAAGCGCACGCGACAATCCCAAAAGGTATTGTGGGTAGTTTTAAGTTCACGGTTCCTTGACTTCAGCATTTCAGGGAAATCTGAGAGAATGGCACGAGACGCCATGGACGTTTGTTTGCGAGTGCTAAAGAAAGCAACAAAAGTATGTTCGACAACTACAGTGTCAGGAACGTACCTTGCTGATCCTATCCCAGATTACCTTTCGGGATTGTCGCGTGCGCTTTTTTCCGACAACCTTTCTCGAAACAGCTATATACAACAGAAACAGGAACGACGACTCAAGAATTTATCAATGTTCGATTAATAACGGCATATGGCTTAGTTTTCATTGTAGATGTAAAGACTAGCGTTTAAAAATACTTCGCCATTTGCCAGCTAGGCGGCTGAATGCAAAAATGAGTAAGAGAAGATTTTTGCTACAAAAGCGTTTCAGATCGAGGGCTACAATTTATTAGTAGATTGTGTTGACATTGTACATCTATCGGTATTTACGCCACAATTTTACATCTGAAAACACCTGGCCTTAAATTCGATTCGCTTCATTCATAGTAAAAAATATATTCGAGGCTTATTCACGGCGTTGAAAAAAGGAAATAATGTTTCCTTAACAAGAAAAGGAAAGGTTCTTTGGATTTCTATAGATTCCGACAACTGCGCGCGTAAACAAACCGGATACGAATTGCTCGGCGACTTCAATACTAAACAACAAAACAACGTCAATGGCTTCAGAATGTAACGCGACAACTCGGCGAATCGGCGTCTTTTCAGCTATTTCAAATAACATGTACTTTTCACGTAGAAAGCCGAATTTGTGACACATAATCGTACAAACTATAAATGTCTAAAACTCGTAGAACACTTAAAGCGACAACGACATGATAGAGTCCAAACTGAAAGCCAGAAATGCAACCGCGGACAGCTGTTTCGACCTGGTTGGGTCTCGTCAGCACGGTGTAGCCGCATAAAATAGAACAACCAGCTAGAAGGCCAATTGTCTACTGAATGCTCGTGGTAATGACCTCAGATGAGCTCAAATTCAAATGTTTGCCAATTGGCCAACGCCACAGCGCGTGACCATGAGTAACCGGCAAAGAATTTGAAATATCATGTCGTTGTCGTGATAAGTAAAGTGAGATAGATAACATGAACTATCCCACAGCGAATACATGGGCAAAACCATGTAAAAAATATAAACAGCATATCGGATCTGAGAAGATCTACGGTCCGAAAAAAACTGAAAGTGAATATTAAGTAGCAAAGGACCGCGAACGAAAAAGCATTTTCGTCCGCGGTCCTTTGCTACTTATTCACTAAAACTAACGCATTCACGACAACTATTCAATATAAACATTCATAAAAGTCCAGTAATCAAACCGTAAATTCAAACTACAACAAATTTCACATACCAATTAGAAGTCGAAATTCGTCTCAGAGAAGAACACAAATCACACTAAAATACTTTCGCATATAACTACAATTACCGCGAATTCGCCAATCACATTAATATCTGCAGTTTCCGAGATTCGTAGAAAATAAAACCGTGCTAATTTTCCTATCAATACCAATGACATAATCGATTGGTGCCTCGCCCTGTCAGCAATAAAAACACTCTCCCCCAGCTCTCATTCCACCGGTTTGGCCGAGCCACCGAGCCACTCGATCCAGTCAGATTTGTGGAGGACACTTTCAAGAACATACCTCGAGCGATGACGTCATCGCTCGAGTAATAAATTAAATACATCACACGAACCCTGGAGTTCATCGGCTGAAAACTTTACTACAGTCAAACCTGTATATAACGGTCACCCTCGGGAAATGGCCAGCTGACCGTTATATACAGGGTGACCGCTATATACAGGTCAAGTTTACAGCAATATAGAAGCGATTTTCGGATCGGGAAGTTATTCGGTGAGCGTTATATACAGGGTGACCGCTTTATACAGGGCCGTTATATACAGGTTTGACTGTAATTGTTATGTTCTTGTCGGCTACACTTCTCATGCGTTGCGTTGCAAAAAACTGAACTACGGATCATTTTTTTACTCTTTAATATCTACTACAAAGAGTTTTGGACGTGTAAATAAATCCGATGACTGCCTTTAATTACGATTATTGAAACGTAGGTCAGACAGAAAAAGACCTCAGATAGGAGTTCACACTACAAGTACGCACCAAGTGCACTTATGATCCCTAGTGTGAACCGGCCCTATAAGTCAAGTGTGTCTAAATTTTGAGGTTTTCTGTTTCCAACGGCCTGTTTTAGGATGGTTTAGAAACTGGTTACATGACCGAACAAATGGCACTGAAATATTTGTTTTAAAACTGCCAAAATATCAAAGGAATCGGACGATTCCGATCCGTGATGTCGGCCAAGTTTCTCCGCGTCGCATGCAATAACAGGCATATTGGGTGTGATTTACCTTTTGATGATATGGATAAACAGGTATTATAGTGCGATTATTGCAACCGGAGCCACTTAGACAATTAAGTAGACCGAAAATTCATTGTACGTATGCTGTGCAGATTGCAAACAAAGAATTCCAGTAAAGTTCCAATTTATAAATGTTTTTTGTATTGTACTGAATCCGATTGTTTAAAAAGAGCTATTTAGAGTTAGAATGTTTTGTTTTCATCTACAATATCTAGTGTTTCCGTTGTCAAAGTGGCCCCAGTTACATTAGCAGCACTGTAACGTGATATGGGTGATGAGACGTTATCAGTTCCAATAATTGTAGTACATATACTTTGTTTATTTTTGAGGAATCAATACAGTTCTCTACAACATAAATCTAAATAACAATTTTCCTCTTGTGGAATTTTATCAAACGACATCAACTTTTGACATTTCCAATGACTTAGTGATAGTAATAACAGTATTCAATCTTGATATTCCTGCCGACGTAAGCTCTGGGACGGGAACCACCAGCTCTGTTTTCCGGATTCCGATCTTCACAATCCCACTGGAAATATTCGGTTCGCACTTTCATCCCTCGGACCAGCTGACACAGATGGGTGTTGGACTTCAACATGACGAAGGGGGATTCGGTGGGGAGGATGATGGCATTAGTGGCGTATCCGTCCACACGACAACAGTACTCGATGCGAGTGTTCCTGTCATATACGCCGTCTGGAAGCTGACCCGTGATACGGTTCCCGTTGTTTTTATCCTCATCATCCCATTTGATGTATCCTGCCCGGAAATCTGTGCCACGCAATCAAACACATTTAAAGATAGACGAGAACTGTGAAGCCTTGAGCGTGAGTAATTATGACGCATCCGATTGGTTTTAAGGGAATGTGAACCAAATATCATAAAATCCCATGATCTGAAAACAACGCTTCCATAATAAAACCCTACGAATATAAGCCAATGGGCTTACATTTAGATTTAGCTTCCTAAAGTACAATTTTAGTTTTTATTATACTATTTTATATTGTATTTCAGTTATAAAGAAGCCGAGATTCTTGCGCGTAATGTTTCTCATTGAAAGAGCTGTTCAGTGTAATGAAATTTCTTACATTTATCCTATAAGTCTTGATCTAAATTTTCTTTGTGATATATTTTTAATACTGTAAAAATTTGACCAACCCAATTTATCTTGGTAGCCGTTAAAGAGTAACTGCTGTGATAGGTGATCGTTATAGAGAGTTGGTCGTTAGCGGAGTTTAACATTTACAAGTCAACGTTAACATTTTTGTGGTTTTCTCGCAATCATCAACAAGCCTCTACTTATCCACCTTAGGATTTCCCAAGGCTAATCCCCCCAAGTTAGTGTGGGTGAAATAACGACAATGCACTGACCTTGAGGGCAAGGGCCTTTCTTCAGGATACAGTATTGTCCCTTAGGCCATGAAATGCCAGAGGTTCTCTGTGTTTTGATGCAAAACTTCTGCTCCATGTTGTTTTCTATCAACGTATCCAGCCAAGTGGTATGGAGTTGACCAATGGTTTTTCTGAAGAGTCATCCTCGGTGTCATGGTAACGAGTCCCCACGTGCCAAGGGAACTTTGCCCCCTTGGGACAACCTGACTTTGGCATGGGAAGACCGTAGGTGCCCACGGGCCAAGTGAGAGGAATGCGTACTTCGGGGTCTGAAAATGACACATACCGTTAACTGCTGCTTACATGGGCTTATACAACTTCGTAAGGGGTTTTGGATGGGCTTATAAACGGGGGGGGGGGGGGGGGGGCTTATATCCGGGGAGGGGGGGGGGGGTAAAAGCGGAATAAAAAAAAACGTTTCAAAATAAGCTACAGCAGTGTTGATCGAAATACGTTAAATTGAAGCCTGTTGAAGAGATGCTATGCATGCCGGGTTCTAAAACTGTTGTACAGTACAGTAATACTACAGTAAAACATTGAACAGTTACGGTACTTTAATGGTTATGGTATTTTACAAGATAGTAATATAAAGATAGATAATAATAAGATAGTAATAAACTTATTGTCCCGCAATCTTTCCTTACTTTCTGTTTGAAGTAGTACAGTGTTCTGTGATAGTGCTTAATATTAAGGGAACAAGGTAAACTAGAGGGGGGCTTATATCCGGGGGGGCTTATAATCGGATGTATTTTTTGGTTTAAAGGTAGATGGGCCTATAACCGGGGGGGCTTATAAGCAGCTGTTTACGGTATACATAGTTGTTATTGAACGAGCGCGAGGTCCGTATAAGGGAAGTATCGCCCGAGTTTCCTTTACATTGTAAGTTTCTGGACGCAAAATTTTAAGATACAGACTGAGCACTAGCTTACCGATAAATAAATACATCCATTCTCGAACAACGCACGCGGCAAACTTAAGAACACAATTGCGTTTTTTTCAATCACATTAGCAGAAATTTCAACAAAATTGTCCGCCAGACTTTTCAGAGCTAATTTACAATGATAAAAACTCAACAGTGATCAACACAACAGCGAAAAAATGTTCTACATGTACCTAACATAACTCGAAATTGGAAAACAATTAATTGGTGAGTGATAGCGTGGTGTTTCTTATCGATCAGTCGGTAAAGAAAAATTCAGGCCACTCGTGGAAGCAATTGGAATGCTCCTTTTCATGATAGACCATTATCGTATAATATCACTGTTTACTTGTTTTACTTGTTACGTAAGTTACTTATCATACCTACAGGTACCATAGCTTTCTTAAGGCGTGGATACTCCTTCAGGGCCTTCTTCACGTGATTCTTTCGTGTTCCAATAAGTGACTGGGAATGGACGCATTGTGCAGAGTTCTGTTGGTTCAGGACAGTGTAGAAATTAACATCAAAGGCCTTGTAAATTGGCACCAGTTTCAGTCCAATGGGCTCAGGCATGTCGGGTCCTCCAGAATTAAACACCACCTTTTGCTCACCAAATTTGGTGCTCTCCGACATCGATTCGCGGAACTTCTTCATGTCAACTTTCAAAGAGGCCTTGAATCCCATGTAGCCTCCGGATACGGATACCGAGTTTTCAATCTGAAAAAAAAGGCATGAATTAAAACTACCCTTTTCACAGATGTTTATTTTTTTCGTGAGATACTGGTGCGCGTGCGCCAGTGTCTTACGAAAAAAACAAACTGATAAACGTCTGATTTCGTTTGTAGTCAGAAATTTCGAAGCAAACCATTTTCTGGTCCAAACCATGCTGCAGACCACACTGTCTACCTGCCTAGCTAAAAGAAATAAAACAGTTATTCTAAAACAACACAACTGGATTCTTACGTTATTCATCGCATATTTGGTGAATTCAGCTTTGGAGCTTTTGGAGCGTTCAAACCTCTTCTCTCCGAGTTCCACTTCCACGACAATGTGCTAAGGGAAATGGAACCACATTATTTAGAGTACTGTTATCTAATGTTCTGTCGTGATTGAGGATGCTTGTTTTGTATTGTTTCTACATAATTCAGTGTTTATAGATTCACTTGACTTTGGTACACCTCCCGTAGGGGAACAAGTAGTCGTAAAAATAAGTAGTCGCGGTCCTAATTGCGGTGCCTATAGTGTTATGATTCACCAGTTTGGCCTTATACCGATTAGACATAATTTGCGTGTAAAAAAAGTTGAGGAAGATTTATATCCAAAGCAAGCGAACCATTTCATTGTGTCAAACTGTTCTAAAGCTAGATCACTTACTATTTAGCAGTTATTTGAAAAACTTATTTGTATTGCTGAAAAATACCGTATATAAATAAAAGCTAATGGTTACACTTTGATAGTGTAAAATACCCTAACAAACTGTACAACGTATCACATCTTCGAGTGAACTAATGATTTTCAATTTATTCTAACATAGGCCCAAGTCGCACTTGCGGACAAGTTTGGTAACTTTGGTGGATTTCTTCAAATTACGCGTCAATTATAGCAAAGACTAGTGCAACCTACGTTTTCAGAACGAACAACTTGTCCAAAAATATAAAATAACAAATAATCCGCAGTCCTATGATTGACCCGCGTCGCACGTGTGACACGTTTTGAAATTTGTTTGATACAATAATCACAAAACAAGTGCGACCTACATGTTGCGAGTCGGACGAATTTTGTCAAAACGGACACAACTTCAAAGGCGCCGTAGTCCTGCCCTGGAGCTGGACAAGCCACATCCCCACGCACCGGTGACTTCAGATAACAATGCTTTCTTGATTAACCATTGTGTTTTTCTCTGAGAATAACAAATCTGCATTTTGAAGCACGTGTTGCCATATATTTGATTCAAATTTACCGCTGCCTCCAGCACTGTGTGCAAGTATAATATGGTTTACGCAACCAAAACTGGATTTACAATATGTGAATAACAATGCTTGTGTTTTTTTTCGTTTGTTTCTATGAATTTTATGTGGTAATCGTCACAGGTCGAACCAACTTCATGATTTTAATAAGGTTGTGAAGTACAAAGCTGTTCTCCCCAAAGCCCAGAATTTGGTAATTTCACGTCGTTGTTTTGCAGAGGCAGCTGAGAAATGTCCCAAGAGGTTTATAGCACGTGCAAAGCAATTGTGCTAGTAACTAATCCTTTCGTTATTCTACAAGATGTCTCTGACAAAATATCCAGACATTTTTTGGGGAAAATGTAGGGACATTTCAAAATTTGTCCGCAAGTGCGACCCGGGCCTTAGTTATTTAATGACTGAAATTTACAACTTCAAAGGCTTGATAAAATGGATCTGATGTTCTTTAGAGGCAGCTAAAATACTACAAATCTAGCACACATACCGTTCCCCATCTCTCAATGAAGTTGAAGTAAGCCTTCTCATCGTAGGTTTTTCGGTAAAACACACACAGCAGCAGCGAAGTCTTCTGACACTGGGAACTTCTTGATGCGAGCCAAGTCCAGCTGGTATCGCGCTCGGCCCCGGTTGCAGACATTTTTCTCTTCATAAAACACGTTGTGATATTTCGATGTCTCTTTTCTCATCTGCTCAAACCCTATCACACCGAGAGAAAAAAATATTAATACCCTATTACTAAATACTCAATCACTTTTATTGCATTTCTGGCCTTCTGATTGGCTCCTTGCGCCCATGTCATCAGCTCATAACACGGATTCTGCCAAATATGGTAGCTCATAACACTTTGTGACCAAATATGGTAAATCACGCGATTTTGATCAGGGCGATTTGTTCGTCGAGACAGTGAAATTTGAAAAATATGGCTACAATTATTAAGTAAAAATATGTGGCCCTTCTAAATCAAACAAAAGTTAAATTCATTAAATAATGAAATGCATGTAAATGTACGATTTTAAGCTCAGCTCGTTTCAACTCAATTAATTATGTAGTCGCGCACGATGATAAAAAACCTTGTAAAATGAATATAATGTTCAGCTCCACAATTATTTCGGATCTTCCCATTTTAAGCTTCACCATTTGCACAATTTTCCAGAATATACGAAACTTCAGGAGATCTTGAGCAAATATTAATCCGAATAAAACTTTGTCTTGCTCTCTTTTCATTCAACTTGCTTACTGAACACCGCGCCAGGTTTTGCCGCCGTTTTCATACAAATCATGCTTCATTTAGATCGAACTGAAAAATCACTCAGTCGATTTATAATTTTACAAAAAGTAATACCGAAGTTTAACCTAAATTTAGCAAAGTATTTAATAAAACAATTATTCAATTCGCCCTTGCTGGATATTAGATGATTATAACTAATTCGGCGCGAAGTGCGCCTCATTGGTTATGTTATCATCTCATATCCAACGCGGGCTCATGGAATAATTGATAAATATTAGTCTCCTTACTTGAACTCAAACTGAAGGCGACATTCCACAATGCAGCGTCGTAACTACCTACAAAATAGTGAAAAAATAAAACAAATATTAATTAACTTTATTCTCAACTGGCGCCTTTTTCAGCTTAGTTTGCCAAATTAAGTTAAATCTTTAATAAGCACTGGCCGGGTTTCACTAGAAAACCTTGAAATCGTAAATTCTACTGAAATATCAATTATCGGGCTGCTTTATGTTATAGGTATTATTAACGCGTAAATAAAACGCACTGGTTCGTTTTTGCCGGATCTCACTGTTGCACGGAATGACGTCACGATTATGCGGCCAGGTTGCCGAGTAGTCTTCAAAATGGCGGCTTCCGTACTCGAATTTTTCGGCACTTTGGAGGCAAATTTCGTGAGGTTATGAGTTTCTTTGGAACTTCAAACTACGGTCAGTAACTAATCTCCATATTTACTTTTAATGGTAGTCAGGTAAAAAATGCGCTTTCTTGAGCGTCCTTCTCCTTTAAGGACAAGGTGTAAGGTTTTTAAGCTTCTTGTCTTTTTAACTGTTTCTAGAATGACCAGCCCAATAATTACGTGAGTCTGATCGTTTGAACATGTTTTGAGTCTCAGAAAACGATTAAACAATATAATATTCAGTTCAATCACTTGTAAATCTATCAGTTGTACTTACCGCTCGCTTCCACATCAAGGTTAAGTTTTTCTTGATAACTCTTGGAGCCAGAGAACACCTCTTTCTTGTTAGTTGTGACGCAGGACTTGCGCGGGGCAAAGCTGACCTGATCTGGTACAGTGTACTTCTTGTCAACGGTCAGTTTGTTTGTATCAAAGGTCAGTTTAAAGATCTTTCTAGTGAGGAGCAGTCCAGGATCAACACCACCGTTTGACAAATCACCACCCTCTGGGTTTCCTTCCAACAGATTGTAGCCGACACCTACAAAGTGTAGACCTTTGGGTGCATCTTGTGCAGCCTGTGCAACGACAACAACGCCAAGAATGATAAGGAAAACGGAAAGTTGCATGGTTTTCCTGTGCCTTTTTCTCCAATAACTGTGAAAGAATCGCATTGGATTAACTTCGTTTCATCAAGCATTGCTGGTAGATTTTCGACCACTTCATGCAAAGTGGCGACTATAAAATTATTATGCTAGGACTGACAGAAGTAACCTCCCGCGTAAGCTGTCCGCCAACAGCGGGAGGTTTTTTCAATATGTAGCAGAGAGAAATTCGTTTACCTCATAGCCATCAAGTTTTGGAACAAACTAAAATCCTGCATGGCCACTTTTATAACTGATAGAATTTGTCCCCAAAACTGGTGAATGTGCTCTACTTTCATGGTGTCTTGTGTTCACACAGCCATGTGAAAGGGGCGGGGATGCTCGTCGAAAAATTTGAATTAAACCCTAAAGTTATGGCGCGTTTTCAGGGTCAAAATTAAAAACTAACTTTTCCCCATTTTCTTACCTGCGAAGTAAAATGTCATGCATTTCCTGACTTTGAAATAAGACATCGTACATCCCTTTTGACCTACGAAACAATACATGCCGCTTTCCTTGAATTGCAAAACAAAACATTCCGCGTTTCCTGACTTCTCAAAATATAACGTCCGGCATGTTCTGACTTTCACTGTAATAAATTACCGCATTTGCTGACTAAACGATACAAAATATCCTGTATTTCCTGCTGAACAGCAATTTTACTTCATAATGAAAATTTAACTGGTTACAAACTGACATTCGCCTTCATTGCTTCATTCTGATTTGTGAATGCGCGTGTTCTGACTTCTCAATTCTACCAGGCGTTCCTTGTCCGCGCAGGCCTGGACCCAACAATATTAAAACAGTGACCCCGGGCAACTTTCGCGCCCACTTTCGTCTGACAACACTACGATCACCGCGAGGTTTTATACTAAAGTTATGGCTAATTCCTCGCAAAATATTTTAAGAGAAGCGGCTGATCGTCTTATTCAGACGGCAGAACATCTAGCATCCAGGTCTTCGACGACTTCTGCTGGGGCAAGTTTGTCTGCGACAAGTTCTGTGGCACTGAGAATACGACTCCATTCCTTCCCGGCTCCGCGAGCAGTGCACCACTGATCGCCTCGTCAGCTGCTACCGAGCATGCAAGGTTGTTTGGTTACAGGCCTCCAACTGCAGCGCCCCCTACCACCTCCACCAGCGAGGACGTCTCACGTGGAGCAGATCGTTTGTTTGCTTGGCGTACAGCAATCAAACGCATCCACCAACGCCAAGCGAACGGGTTGAGTTAGCGCTAAACAACCTGGGGGAAAAGCGGATAGAATTCCCTCGTGAAGGGAACGGGGCGCAGATACACGAAGCTATCATTGGTACCTTCCCTTCCCTGACAAGCGGATACCAGCTTCTTCGAAATTCCGAGGGCCGTGGGAAAGAACTGATGAAAATCCCGATGCCATCGAGTGGCTTTTCTGTCGATTTCTTAAAAAGTGTCCTAGGCCAAGCGAAAGGTTTTCTGCGCCCTCTTACCATTACCATTACATGTACCTTGCATGTGGAGAATATCGATCCTGCTCATAATAGTCAGGGCTGTAGAATTGGCTTTTGCATAAAGACCCCCCCCCCCCCCCATTAAGGACTAAGGAATTCCATGTCCTCAACTGCATTTTCAGAGGAGCCCCACGGAATTCCTCAAAAATTACTCCTTATTTAATATCCCCAGGAATTCCTTGATATTACTACAAGGAGTTTTACCTCCCTGGAATTGCAAGGTAATCCGTCTAGAAATGTCGGGTATTGTGATCTCATAATCCACAAGATATTGAAGCTGCTCCCGTGGAATCTCAAACCTTGGACGCCCTACCGTTCCAGACTGGCTGGCTATTGCTGGAGAGGAATGAGACCAATTCCGCTCTACCTCCGATAACATTCGCGTCACAGTGCAGGGTCTGGTAGGGGGTAGTCTCCTACGCAGCCGTTCGTAACGACACAAATAACGGCTGCGTAGGAGACTAGGTAGGGGGGATCTGGATCCCGAATCACGCGCCGATATTTCGTAAATTCACGAATCACGTAACTTTTTCATGTCATTTCCCGAATCCCGTAGTTTTTTTTTTTTTCTACTTAGCGAAAAAATGTTTTGTTATCTAAACAATATGTGAAGTTCATTCTGCGAAATCTAAGTAAACATTGGCAAAGAAATGTTGCACCAAACTCATGCAGTCTTTCCGGTCAGGAGCCCATGGGCTCCTGTTCCGGTATAAACTGGGTGTTTTCTTGAAATGCGTTTGATATAGATAGAAGGGTCTTCCAAAAGCTACAAATTAACTTGAATTGAATCACTTTTACAGGAGAACTGTTAATAATGTTACCTTAAAATAAGATGAAAGGGCTCTGCTCACTGTAGGTTGAGCTCTGCGGCCATGTACGATCGTGCGCTCAGAGATACCAGAGATACAATTGACTTGTTTGTTTCAAGTTGTTCTAATAAAGATTTAATTTCATTCTCATATGGGACACAAAAATATCGAAGACAGTGGGCTCTAACCGCCCGTTGCGAGAGTCGCGAAAGTTTCTGACAGACCGTATTTGACAGATAACACACACAATGTGATCAAACATGTTGACAAACAATCACACATTATTTGATTTTCCCGAAAATATATCTGATTTTTCTGTTGAAATCACAAATCACGGCCCAAGAATTAAGCAGATCACGCGTCACAGGCAATAAAAAATTCCCAAATCACGGCTGATTTTCAGCTGTTTTCTCGAATCACGCGCTCAATTTCGGCCAATTCCCGGATCACACACGACCCCTTCCAGACCCTGACAGTGGCGAGTGAGGTTCGAACCAAATCAAACAGCTGCATATTGTCAGCAAGTCGAACCAAATGGCGAGATATTTGTTGCAATCGGAACAGGACATAATCAGCCACATCTTCACTAACTGTGTCCTGTTGAAGTCTTCTTGCAAGGTCGATTAACGTATGGCGAAGATTGCCCAAAAATTGCTCTTGAACAGCGGAAAGACTAGCGGTGGTCGCCATTATTATTACGCTGGGCGCGAAAGTTGCCCGGAATCGCATGAAGGTCAATGAAGGTCACATGTTTTTAATATTGTTGGGTCCAGGCCTGCGCGGACAAGGAACGCCTGGTAGAATTGAGAAGTCAGAACACGCGCATTCACAAATCAGAATGAAGCAATGAAGGCGAATGTCAGTTTGTAACCAGTTAAATTTTCATTATGAAGTAAAATTGCTGTTCAGCAGGAAATACAGGATATTTTGTATCGTTTAGTCAGCAAATGCGGTAATTTATTACAGTGAAAGTCAGAACATGCCGGACGTTATATTTTGAGAAGTCAGGAAACGCGGAATGTTTTGTTTTGGAATTCAAGGAAAGCGGCATGTATTGTTTCGTAGGTCAAAAGGGATGTACGATGTCTTATTTCAAAGTCAGGAAATGCATGACATTTTACTTCGTAGGTAAGAAAATGGGGAAAAGTTAGTTTTTAATTTTGACCCTGAAAACGCGCCATATAAAGTAGACCAATCTGGGCGTGGTTGAACCAACGTTTTAGCTGTTCTAAGTCACATATTTTAGGTTTTCTCTCGAATTTGAGTCAGGCAGACCATAATCTTGTGAAATGATCGCTAAATATGGCACCGAAGTGCTCGCCAACCCCATTTTGTCATACATTGATCTTACGGAAATGGCACATAAAGCGGTTTCGTTGTCTGAGTCACATCAGGGGTCAATATTTTGTGACATCATTGCAGCGCTATTCACATTCGTATGTTTGTTTATATATTAGACCACGGATAAAACGTTAACCTGTGCATGAAATATGTTCACTGTTGAAATATGTTCGCTGTATGTTGAACTGAATGAGGTAAATAAGCATAAAGACCTTCGCTCAATGTTTTTGCTTGGTTTACGCGCCAATTGACTCAGTTCAAATTTTTCATCGAAATATAATCATAATAATAATCAAGTTTTTTTACCCTGGTCCGTAAGGCTTTGTATTTTCATCAAACGAAATCCAGTCGCCAAGAAATAGTCAGGGAAGCACTTCTCTCTTCTCTCTTCGCTCTGCCCTCCACGATCCACTCCGACGCCACAGTTCGCGGCAACAGTTCTCTTGAGAAGAAAGCAAAATCACTGTTACTTTATATTGCTCAGTGCGAAGGAATAATTAGCCATGCTACGGGCGTGTTAATTGCGCGACTTTGATACATCCGTGCCGTATGCAATTTAGTTGTTTTCAACGTAAGATTGTGCTTCGAGAGATCGACTTATTGGTAGTTTGCGGGTGACATCATCGCCGCCATGTTGGTGGTCATTAAACAAATATTTCTAATCAGCTTCTATTGTTTGTACCACCAACATGGCCGCCGCGTATCTGTCTTTGTCATTTGAATCTCTCGGGATTAGTTGCAAATCAGCAATTGACGCTGGAATCACACAGAAAGGTAAGAAAATCAAATCGATTTTTAGCGAGGACTTCGAACCGGACCTCAAATGACGGTTGGCGAAATGTTCAAGTAATATTTCAAAAACGAGTGCGAGTGTTTCATTGGGTATTCAAACACGAGAAAACAGATCAAAGCACGAAGCCGCAGGTTGAGTGCTTTTATTGTTTTTGAGTGTTGGGAAACCCCCCAAAAACACGATTTGAAGCACGAGTTTTTGAAATTACATCTCCAACAAAGAAGATTACATAATATATTATCCCTCGAATGAGTATTGCCTATTCAGATAGTTATTTGGCCACTGAATTGGTATTGATTAGCATCATTTGTTCTAGTTGTGCTAGAAAGCGGTAGTAACATTCCTTGGTGCTATTCACGACTTGTTTTCTACATACATTACGTAGACCTTGACAAACAAACCATATTTGTGTTACAAGCGTCCGGTTGAGTGATGCCGGCGCGACCTCTTACTGCGGAGTTTTCGTTTGATGAAAAAGTTAAACATTTGAGCCGACTAGTTAGCTGTCTAGCTAGAGCAACTGTTATATACTGATACGGGATAAAGGTCAATTTGAAACGTTTTAAAGCCGAAATGAAAGTACAATTTACGACATAAATGTTTGCGGTGTGAATAATGAGAGGGCGTGAATGTCTTCTCTATCAACTTTGTTCGGATAACCGTTGTGCTTTATTTTTGTAACCGAATCAAGCTTGTTTTTTCAGCTGGGAATAATTGTTTTCTTGAATAAAAGCATGCATTCTTAAGTGTCGTTCATTCAGGTTTTTTACAGCTAAAAAGGTATTATAAATGGTTTAATTGTTGTTTTCGTTTATGAATTATTATGTAGCTTAATAAACATTTAGCACACGTGTTTCAACTGAGTTGAAACACATGTAGGTTTCCATTGGTGTTTCATTGGAGGTTTCTAAACTCATCCACCTGACTAGAATAGGGAGTTCTGGTTGGCTAATAACATCACGAATAATTAATTAGTTTGAGAAATTATTTTCCTACCTTGCTTTCTATTAGGCCCGGGTCGCACTTGCGAACAAGTTTGGTAACTTTGGTGGCAAAATGTTTTTTTTTTTTTAAATTTAAGGCCTTTATTTTGCAAATCGTTTCATGCCAAAAATCTGCCATCAGTTTTAACTATATATGTCGCCTGTTTTGTTCACGCCTATATTTATCAGGTCAGGAATATAACATGATCTATTGTTTATGCAAATCAATTTATTATCCTATATTCTTTCATTTAGAATTTCCTCATTTGTTTCAGGCATCGAACCATTTGATTTTGACATCAGACATTCGTTATAAAATGGTGCAATAGCAATTTTCAGAGAAATGGGATGAAAATTGCATGTGAAAAGACATGGGCCCCCAAAAGACTGTAGAAAAGTGTTCCCAACGCGTCCTGTTTTTATAGGATGGTTTAGAAACTGGGTATATTGCTTTACCGTAATTCCCATCAAATGACAAATATTTGTTTTAAAACTGTCAAAATATCAAAGAAATCGGACGATTCCGATCCGTGATGTCCGCCATGTTCTCAGACAAAGGAGTCACATGCAATGGAAGGCATATTGTAGTGCACGTGTGATTTACCTTTTAATGGTATGGATTAACAGGTATTACCGTGCGATTAATGCACTGGCCACTTGGACAATTACGTAGACTGTGATTCATTATGCTGTTGTGCAGATTGGAGACAAATAATTCCAGTAAAGTTCCAAATTAAAATGCTGTATTGTACTGAACACTGGTTGTTTAACCCTTTCACTCCCAAGAGTATCAAAGCTCAAAATTGCAAGATATGGACAAACAGTACCACATATATGTTATTGAACTAGCGTGAGGTCCATATTGGGAAAATATTGATCGATTTCGTTTTTTGCAAGTTTATGGACCTCGCCTTCGGCTCGGTCCATAAACTTGCAAAAAAAGAACGAGACCAATATGTCCTAATACGGACCGAACAAGCTAGTTCAATAAAGTTTTTATTATAATGGCTTTTTAAAAAAATTGCTGAGAAATTAATGCAACCATTCTCGGCTAACGCGCGCGCTCCAAAGCTAAACATATTCTTGCATTTTTCAGGCCGCTTTGCGAAAAGTTTAACCAAAATTGTCCGCCAGACACGAGGGAAAATGTTTCTACTTAATAGAAAACAGTTATCTTCTGTTCAATGTTTCATAAAAGGAATTTGGCGAAATGAGTTCGTGAGCGGTCCATCTTTGCGGTCCGTATTGCAAAATTCGGACCGCTCAGGGAACCAATCAGAATTCTCCTTTTCATCGTGGACCAGTTTACCATATAATAAATGAAAGTATTGCTCACAAGCTTTTATTTGAATAGTCACACAATAGATCTTTCTCCAAAATGATTACACTTAAGCTGAGCGGAAAATCAATACCAGCACCTGAAAGACCACCTCTTGTTTGGTAATCGTACGAAGTTTCGTTAGGTTATGTTAGAGACTGGGGGTATACACCCCACAGTCATACAAACGTCTCTAAATTTTCCAGTCAGTTTTCAACTTCCGTTTTCTCTACTCAGGTGGAACATAACCTAACGAAACTTCGTACGATTACCAAACAAGAGGCGATCTTTCTGGTGCTGGTATTGATTTTCCGCTCAGCTTAATATGAATTTGCGGCGGCCATTTTGGAGAAAGGTCTATTGGAGCTTCATCCACATACGTTAAAGTGAAACACAATTATAGACTTGATGCTTGCTTCTGGGAATGAAAGGGTTAAGAAAAGCTATTTAATGTTAGAATGTTTGTTTTCACTAAAATGTATATTATATTGTTTCGGTTGTCAAAGTGGCCCCAGTTACATAATAGCAGCACTGTAACCTGATATGGGCGATGAGATACATTTGTTAAGACGTTATCAGTTTCAATCATTGTAGTGCTTTATTTACTTTTGAGGAATCAATACAGTTCATAGCCTGCGTGCAGACGTCTCCTTTTCCAAGCAAGGAAAAGGAAACGTCTGCACGCAGGCTATACAGTTCAACATGTTAATCTAAATAACAATTTTCATCTTAATTGGTGGAAATTTATCAAACGAGATCAACTTAGGAATAATAACAGTATTCAATCTTGATATTATTGCCGACGGAAGAATAGGGCCTGGAACCACCAGCTCCGTTTGCAGGATTCGAATCTTCACAGTCCCACTGGAAATATCCGGTTTGCACATTCATCCCTTGGACCAGCTGACACTGATATTTGTTGGACTTCAACATGACGAAGGGGGAGTCGGTGGGGAGGATAATGGCATTATTGGCGTTTCCGTCCACACGGCAACAGTACTCTATGCGAGTGTTCCTGCCATATACGCCGTCTGGAAGCTCACCCGAGATACGGTTCCTGTTGTTTTTATCCTCATCATCCCATCTGATGTATCCTGTCCGTAAACCTGTGTGACGCAAAATAAACAAATTGAAAGATAGATGAGAACTGTGAACTAAATGAGCGTGAGTAATTTACATGACGCATCCGATTGGTTTGAACAAATGTTATAAAATTCCGAATATACCCCATGCATCCCAAATCGGAAAACAACGCTTCCAATAACAAACCCTACGAATATAAGCCAATGGGCTTACATTTAGATGTGGCTCCCTAAAACACAATTTTAGTTCTTACTAGAAATACGTGACTCGCAGGTCCTCGAGAAGCTTTTGTTGCCTAGTAACGGGCACGCGATTTGATTTGCAAGCTAAGGTTTCCAAGAATCGCTGCAAGGGTCCTGAGAATCGCCGGACGAACGCCGTGTTTTTGCTATGCCACCGGATTTTGGTTTCGATTGGAGTTCGCACGTCTCCCGACATCTGTAATAAATTGTAGCGCTCTTGTACTGTTTTCCCCACTTTTCCGTCCGAATGATCTGAAACCACCTCGCTTTTGTAGGTAAAATCTTCTTCGCAATATCGGATCGGCGAATTATTTTCAGACACAAGTCTTCACGTCTACAATGAAAACTAAGCCATATGTTGATCGTACTTTGAGAAATTCCTGAGTCGTCTTTCCTTTTCCTGTTGTTGACAACGGATTTAATAAAGCCGGGGTTTTTTCACAAATGACCCGTACTATTTTTATATAAGCTTAACTTAAATTCGTTCGATAAACAAACTTGGAGTAAAAATTGTTATTCTTCAGCAGCCGTTCCTGTTTTCTACATTTACGTGTTTCCCGAAAAAAAAATTAAAAAAGGACCATTTAGGATTTGAACTCACGCCCTCAATCCCGAAGATCAGATTTAAAAGTTAGCGCCTTAAGCCATTAGGCCACGAGCGCGCCGTGCGACGTCATGTCATCCCCCGACTCCATAAAGCTTTAGAACTGTAGTCATTTAAAAGTTAAAAGACGAGAGCAACTGACAAGACAACTAAAAAAGCCTCAACTGTGCTTTCTTCTGTTGTAAAGCTCGCAGATAAGATAAGATACTTTATTTAACCACGTATCACTGAGGAGCTGAGAAGCTCGTTAAAACGTGAACGTGAAATTATAAATAAGTAAAATGGTAAAAATTATTACATACATTAAATATAAAATATTAAAAACCTTTTCTATATCGTATCTTCCATGATAAAATATAATAAAATGATTAAAAATATCGTTCAGACTAACGTTACTATCTCCCTCCTACTTTGTCGCAAGATCGAATCAATATAAAATTTAATTTAAAATTTAAAATTTACTCACATCACAAGATCTAAAAAGTATGCACTCTTAATGACCGTTTAAAAGTTGTATGTCTTTAGATTCTCTAATTTGAACAGGTAGTGTGTTCCATAAAGTGCCGGCTATATACGTAAACGATCTCTGACGCACTTTAAATTAAACCGAGGATGCTGCAATCTTGTGCTTGAGCCACGAAGATGATATTTAACTACTTTCAGGAAAGCGGCGCGAGCACGCAAGAAGTGTAGTGTGAAACACGAGCCGGCCGATAGCTGAGTGTTTCTCCCTACTTCTTGATTGCTCTCGCAGCTTCCTGAGTGCTTTATAACAGAACAAAGCACAGTTGAGGCTTTTTTATTTGTTTTATGATAAAAAAATCTATTATTTCCTTACAAAATTTGCCTTTATTTTCAAAACAAACTCGGCGGATGGCGCGAGCATTCGTGAGCTCTGTGCTTTGTACTCTCCGAAAGCACGCGCGCGCACGCTGTTTAAACCAATCGGAGAGCGTGTTATATTGGCACTTTCAGGAATTTTCAGGATTACACATACAGGTTTCTCGTTGTATGCGACAATAAAGCTTTTCTGAAAAGAATAATTGTTATACGTCGAAATGGGTCTATTTTATAAGCACCTTTCTGGATGTGTGTAGACTTCTTAAACTTAAACACAAATAAAAGAGGGATTAGAACAAAATCACTTTAATATACGTTTTTTAAGTATGGTTAATGTTTCAGAAAAATGACTTTCGCATCGAAAGCTTGACATGTTTTAACATGTAAAAAATCGGTCAGAAAATGAAAAGGTATAAAACCACCTTGACCGATTTCTTTGATTTTTGGCATCCTAAATGTATAATGTATGAATTTTCAGGAAATGTTATTTGTATTTTTGTGGAAGTAAAAACGTTTGAGATATTTTTAAAACCTCATTTTTTTACAAAGAATGCGCTTAATTTTGAAATCCAACGACAGATTTTTTCCTTACTCCATCAAATAAGCCTCAGAGCTCTCAAGTTTTGTATCTGCATGTTTCATGACAATCATGAACATGCAACTCGCTGCACAAAATGCTGGTTAAATTCACATATCTCCTTCGTGCCTAGTGGCACGAAGGCCTCAGCTGGTTAAATTACACCACAGGGGGCATACAAGTTGAGAGGATTAATAAATAAAATAATAATTTTCTTCGTTTTTCTTTTGAATTCTCTTGCGCGAACTTATAGGAAAGACCGCTACCCACATTTTCTGTGCCAGCATTTATCTCGCACCCAGACCACATTGCACGTTTGCTGGACTGTCTGCCCTTGCCCCACACGCTCCTCCAACAAGTTTGGAAAAGCCACAGGAAGCCATATACACCGGCTTTAAAACATATATAACACTACACTGCGTACTTTAGAGAGCTCAAATCCGATGTTAATTTCAAGATGCAAAATATATAACGCGATTCGCAAGGCAATATCGTGCGTTGTAAAGCAATATAGAGAAGCAAACACGCTTTCCCCACGAGGTTGTCGAGGTTGGTTTACCTGTGGCTGTTGGTTAATATGTAACTAGACCGCAGCCGTACAGAGAAAGTTTCGTACACCCTATCAGTAAAGCCGTTAGGAATGTAATTAGGTAAATCCCCATGTACCAGATTGACTTTGCGTCCCACGAATTTGGCCTAAATTTTGACGTCACGCAACACTTTCGCAGGGCATAATTTTGAAAATTCGATAAAAAAATTCCGATTCAAATTATATTTGAATCTGACAGCGCTAAATAGCCGCTGAAAGATGATATTTTAATAATATGGGTTAGCTTTTCCTGCTACGGGTTTTATTTTGGCTCGCTGGCATTCGATAAAAGTAGGATTTCAGCGCCGATTTTGGGCGCTTCTAGGGGGCAAACACAAAAAAATAGAAATACAAATAAATACAAATCCAAACAACCTCAAAGTTATATTTTCGAAACAAGTTAGTAAGAGCCTTTATCATGACAAAGTTTGAGAAAATCTGATTTTTCTATCTTGCATAGGTTAAGGTGATAGTTACAGCAAGCCGCTCTTAATGGTTATCTTTAACTAGTCTTGGGGTTTTAAGTCGATATTTCCGTAACTGGTTCGAATGCGAAGTGTTCAGTTTTCCGTTTAAATATCCCGCGCGCCGCCATGTTTCCTTATGGTAATTGTGACGTCATTGCCTGGTCGGAGATTTCAATTTGGAGTCTACGGAAGAATTTTTCGCGGTTATTGAGCCGGAATACGGATTATATGCACGTACATATCTCTAATTTCACGCAATGCTGACTTAAGCTGACGCATTGAAAACTAAAAGTGAATAAGTGGCAAAGGATCGCGAACGAAAATGCTACTGGGGTATACGTAGGATCTGTGAACGTTTTAATCAGCCAAAAATAGAAATACAAATAAAGTAAACAAGGTTGATACTACGTAGAACACGTAACACGACAACAACATTGTAGAGTCCCAACTGAAAGCTAAAATGTAACGCACGACCACGCAATGACGTCATAATCTCCCATCAAACTTTGCGAAAACAAACATGGCGGCGAGCGGGAAATTTGAAAGTGGAAAAAACAGAAACAAATCGCCTAGTATTCAAACCAGTTAAATAATTATCGACTTCAAACCCCTAAATCAGTTTTACACAAACACCAACTTATGATTTGGAGTAAAACTGTTTTTCAGCCGAGGTTCCCTTTAAACACGGTGCGAGCCTATAAAAGGCAAGAACACGCCCCCTCTGAAGCGCTTTGTTGGCTATTTTTATCATTAATGGAATGTGGTGGAAGCCGAAAACGTCGCACAACAACGGTCGTAGCTACAACGGTCGAGAAAAATTGGGATTGGTTTATCCAAATAACTAATTGATTTACGTCAAATAAAACAAGCTAAATAGTAAATATTGAGCGCAAACAAATCTATCTATTCACCGTTTGGAATAACTGAATGCAAACAATGAATTCCCTTCGCCCGTTTCGACATGTACAGTACAGTCCAAGTCGATAAAAATTCAAATTTCGCGGCTAGCTAAAATTGCTGCAAAGCTCAAGCCTGCGATCAAAGAGCCACCTGTTTCCATTTATCCGAGTTTGTCGAGAACTAGAACGAGTCTCGTGAAGGTGACTTTGGCGGGATTTTCAAAATTATTCAGGTTTACAAGCTTTAGGATTGTGCAAACAACTTGGACAATACTGAATAATTGCACATAATTAGACCCGGGTGAATTAACCAATCAAATGAGACCAATGGTCGTCCGTTGGGATTTGTGATTGACAGGCTGAACACCTCAGCCTCGACTTATAGGCTCGCTCCGTGTTTAACATGAAGTATTCCCAAGTTACGTTGAAAATAATCTCCTTTTTAGGACCGTGACATGTCACGAGACCAAATTCGTGCCAAAGGTCATGATGAAATGTCTTACATTTATTCTATGTCTTGTCCTAAATTTTCTTTGTGATATATTTTTAATACTGTAAAAGTCTGACCAACCTCCTTCAAAATACTGAAAAATACTTGAGGCCGAGTAACTGTTGCGAGAGGTGACCGTTATAGAGAGGTAGTCGTTAGTGGTTCAACATTTACAAGGCAACGTTAACATTTTGGTGGTTTCGCGAAATCATCACCAAGCCTCTACTTATCCGGTCCACCTTAGGCTTTCACTAAATCCCCCAAGTTAGTGTGGGTGAAATAACGACAATGCACTGACCTTGAGGGCAAGGGCCTTTCTTCAGGATACAGTATTGTCCCTTAGGCCATGAAATGCCAGAGTTTCTCTGTGTTTTCATGCAAAACTTCTGCTCCATGTTGTTTCTGTCAACGTATCCAGCCAAGTCGTATGGAGTTGACCAGTTGTTACCTGGAGAGTGATCCTCGGTGTCATGGTGACGAGTCCCCACGTGCCAAGGAAACGTTATCCCCTTGGGACAACCTGATTTTGGCATGGGAAGACCGTAGGTGCCCACGGGCCAAGTAAGAGGAATGCGTACTTCCGGGTCTGAAAATCACACATATACATAGATGTTATTGAACGAGCGCGAGGTCCGTATAAGTGAAGTATCGCTCGGGTTTCCTTTACATTGTAAGTTTCTGGACGAAACATTTTCAGATACAGACCGAGCACCGAGCTTACCGATAAATAAATACATCCATTCTCGAACAACGCACGCGCAAACTTAAGAACACACTTGCGTTTTTTCAATCACATTAGCAGAAATTTCAACAAAATTGTCCGCCAGACTCAATAATACAGTAAGTTTATTAGTGTCTTCAGAGCTAATTTACATTGATCAACTCAACAACGATCAACAATTATCAACTCAACAGCGATAAAAGGTTCTACATGTAACTAACAGAAATCCAAATTGGCGAAATTAATTGGTAAGGCTCGTATAATATTACTGTTTACTCGTTTTACTTGTTAAGTAAGTTACTTCTCATACCTACAGGTACCATAGCTTTCTTAAGGCGTGGATACTCATTCAGGGCTTTCTTCATGTGATTCTTTCGTGTCCCAACAAGTGACTGGGAATGGACGCATCGTGCAGAGCTCTGTTTGTCCAGGAGAGTGTAGAAATTGACATCAAAGGCCTCGTAAATTGGCACCAGTTTCAGTCCAATGGGCTCAGGCATGTCGGCCCGGGGGGGGGGTACTCAAAAAAGTTTTATACGGGGAGGCTCCGCCCAGAGGTCCAACCCCTTACCCTTTCATATACCATTTTTCACAGAAAAGGTACCCCTTTCATATACCTTCCACAGAAAAGATACCCCTTTCATATACCTTCCATAGCAATTATGAAAATGGTACCCCTTTCACATACCTACAGTAGAAGCACTGCATCCCTTTTCTATATCCTTGTAATGAACTTAATGAACAATATATATCACCAGAAATCATCAAGCATTACCAGTAGAGATGTTAACCAAACAATAATATAATTTACTCTTGAAATCCCTACCCTTTCATATACTTCAACTCGTGAAATCCCTACCCTTTCATATACTTCAACTCGTGAAATCCCTACCCTTTCACATACCTCGAGCCTAAAAAAGGACCCCTTTCGGGCGGAGCCTCCCCGTATAGTCCATTATAGGGAGTACCCCCCCGGGGCATGTCGGGTCCTCCAGAAGTAAACACCACCTTGTGCTCACCAAATTTGGTGCTCTTCGACATGGATTCGCGGAACTTCTTCATGTCAACTTTCAAAGAGGCCTCGAATCCCTTGTAGCCTCCGGACACGGATACCGAGTTTTCAATCTGAAAAAAGAACATGAATAAAAACACAGATCGTATTAGGCGACAGGTCGTTTCAAGTTTCATTTATCTGAACTGCGCCAAGTGAAAGAGACCTCAGTAGGCGAGCGAAGCAACTTAAAAAGCATTAGGCATAGAAATAACTTGTAGTGAACTATTGATATCTGTTAGCCATTGTTATTATTCGACAAATTGTCACGATGCCCATACATGGTCAAAAAGCCCTTGTTATCTGTCATCCGTACATGACAGACGTCCTGCGGTATAGTTTGCCATATTTGGAAGTGCACTCAGGAAGACGCGTCCGACATATTGGAAAGCGCTGCTGAGTTAGAGACGACTTTTAGGACATTTCGATGCTTTATTTTGCGACTCGTTGACAACTTGTTGAATAATAAAATAATTATCCTGCTCAATCTTGCGGAATATCGTCTTTAGCCAACTCGGCCTACCGTCTTATTTAGTCGGCTAAGTAAAACTTACAATCAGGCGCCGGATATTGCGCGTGGTTTTGGCCGGATAATTGTTAAATATAGTGTACAGCAATTACTATATTTGTATCTTTCTTTCTTTTCATTGTTTGAAGCGACAAATATTAGATGTGGACCGGAACACATGTTTCTTGGTGTGAAACTGATTTCTTTCGTAGTCAGAAATTTTGACGCAAATCATTTTCTAGTCCAAACCATGTTGCAGACCACACTGTCTACCTGCCTAGCTAAAATAAAATAAAACAGCACACAACTCGATTCTTACGTTATCCATCGCATATTTGGTAAATTCAGCTTTGGAGCTTTTGGAGCGTTCAAACCTCTTCTCTCCGAGTTCCACTTCCACGACAATGTGCTAAAGGAAAATGGAACCACATGCATCATTATGTAGATTACTAGTGTTATCTAATGATCTGTCTTGATTGAAGATGCTTGTTTTTTGTTGTTTCCACACAATTCAGTGTTTATAGATACACTTGACTTTGGTACACCTCCCGCAGGGGAACAACTAGTCGTAAAAAATAAGAACAAGTAGTCATTGTCCTTAGGGCCTGGTGGCACCTAATTGCGGTGCCCATAGTGTATTGTTATGATTCACCAGTTTGGCCTTATACCGATTAGACATCATTTGCGTTTAAAAAAGTTGTGATGGTTTATCTCCAAAGCAAGCGAACCGTTTCATTGGCCGTTTTCACACTAGAGACGTGAAACTCGTCTGATACGGGTTAACCGTCTCGGACGAGTTTCCCGTCCTAGCGTGAAAACGGGACGGTTATAATTTTAGACGGGTAACTCGTCTGGTTTTACCCGTCTACTTTTCCGTCGCTTTAGACGGATTTCTAAGACGAGTTTCCCGTCTGTGACGGATAACTCGTCTTATAAATAAGGAAAGGTAACCGCGCCTCAGCTTCAAAGTGAAATTGAGAAGTAGTTAGACTCGTCTCGAATTCACACTAGGACGAGAAACCCGTCAGATGAGTTTTCCGTCAAGACTAGTTTTCCCGTCTCTAGTGTGAAAACGGCCATTGTGTCGAACTGTTCTAAGGTAGATCACCTACTGTTTTAGCAGTAATTATATCGCTAGCCCAAAATCCCATACAAGCGCGCACACGATTATTTGCTAAATTTTCAAACTGTCCAAATTAATCCTTAATTTGGATTGTGTCCAAATTAACGATTAATTTGGACAGTTTCGCGCGATATAATTAAAACCTAATAGCACTACATGCTTGTCCAATTTGAAAATAATTGAATTCAAAAATTCCTCGGACTGCCAAATTGGACTCGACCTACGGTCTCGTCCAATTTTGGCAGACCTCGGAATTTTTTTCATCCAATTATTTTCAAACAAGAGACTGCATGTAGTCCTATTACATATAATAATTTGAAAACGTACTTGTATTGCCTGAAAAATACCGTGTCTTGTCATGAGAGGAATTACCGTTTTTTCAATCATTTCTATGTTTATCCGTGTTCAGTGTTTTTTAAAACCTTTTTAAAAGCCAACAGCAAGTTCCATTTTTAATACAACAAAACTAGAAGTTTCATTTATTTGTCATTCAATATGAACATTGCACTTTTAACATTGCCGCGTCCTTTGTACACTAGTACAGCTGCACTTTTTGAACATGGCCGTCCTTTTATTTTAAACGAACCATATATAAGGAAGTAACTTGTAAAGCTGTATTGAATTACATCGCCGATTACGATGCTGTACTGAAGTTACGAGTGAGCTCCGAATAAACTACTGTTGGACCCAAATCCAGTCTGTTCCTTGACGTCCGTAAGAAGTTTCAAGTGAAGTAGATCCCGAGTGCCAAGAACTCGTGACGAGGTTCTGTTCCTGCAGGTCAAGCAGTGCTTCCATTTGAGTGTCCGTTGACCCGAAAAACCTATCGTCACTGTCTAAAAGCTAATGGCTACACTTCGATAGTGTAAGATACCTTAATAAATTGTACAACATATCAAACCTTCGAGTGAACTAATGATTTTCAATGTATTCTATAATCTTTATAGGCAGCTAGATACTACAAATCTAGCACACATACCGTTCCCCATCTCTCAATGAAGTTGAAGTAAGCCTTCTCATCATAGTTTTTCGGTAAAACACACACAGCAGCTGCGAAGTCATCTGACACTGGAAACTTCTTGATGGGAGCCAAGTCCAGCTGGTATCGCGCTCGGCCTCGGTTGCAGACATTCGCCTCTTCATAAAACACATTGTGATATGTCGATGTCTCTTTTCTCATCTGCTCAAATCCTAAAACATCGAAAAACAAAACTAGAAGCTTCAAACATGTATAAAATCATTTATTATACGACACAGCATTTTAGAGTGCGAATACACACCAAGTGCAAACGAGTGCAAATATGAGACCGTAATACACTCTTCTTAGTCCCCTTGACCGCGCGCTGCGGAAAAATACTGTTGAAAGCCCAGGGTCAGGAAATAAATAATTATGTCGTATAATAAACAATTTATTCAGCGGAAAGTTGTGTAATAGGCTAGCCATTTTGACTCGTTAATGTTTATAAAAATACCCAGCCGTATCACACAACATGTGCTGAATAACATCTTTGTATAATTACGTTTACATGTATAAATAACGTTATACTTCGGTCTAGAATTTAATTAACCCTAGCTTAACATACCAAAATTCGCACTGAAAAACGCATTTTTGGGCTGTCACCCGAAATTTGGCTAACCGTTGCCCAACCTCGTTCCCTGGGTCTTTCTTCTCCACCCCCAGGGAACGAGGTTGCATCCTGGCCTTGAATGAGTGTATATGTTTAGTGACATTTTGAGTGTCATCAGTTTAAGTTTACAGACATTTTACAAACCCTCAAAATTCTCTATCAATCGCAGAATTACAGACTTTATTCAGAGGTTTTATAAAGTCTGTAAATTATGGTCAATATTTCATATTCTGATATGTAAACATTTACTAACATTTCATTGACATTTTCTCTTTTAACAAAATAGCGAAAGTAAATAAAATATCTGTAAAAAAATAATTTACAGACATTTTGTTTAGACGAAAGAAAAGACCCAAATTTATTGTCTCATAAAATGTCTGTAAAATGTAGATTTACAGACATTTAAAATGTCGGTAAAGGGTTCAGTTTTTCCAGTGACTAGGGAAAGCTTGTGAAAAGGATTTAGGGCAAAAACGTTCAATTTTGTCAGGGGTGGATAGCTACTTCCCATGCATTCTCTTAAATTAAATCCAAACCATGCTCTCACAACTTGCAAAGCAATCATCACAACTTAGCCAGCGGATTCATCATCTGCACGTGCGTAGAAGTTGTGTAAAGCCAGAAGAAAAGCTAGAAAAACATGGCGGCTGATGAGGCGATGGAAGTGCGTACTGATGTACAAATGATTATTGTATTTTTTCACTTTGTGATCCTTTAAACCAGATACATTTCTTCCTCAAGTTTTTCGTTTTTCAAATGCAACCACGACGGCGACGGCAACGAGAACGTCACAAAACAATAGGGTTAATTAGTAGTACCATATTCTGCACGTGAGTTTTGCATATTTCTTTGCCGTCCCATGCAAACAAAACGCACGTGCGTTTTGCATTTACATTTTTGCCTTCCTATGCAAAACAAAATTCAAGGTATTGTGGAGAACGTGAACACGCGATGGTTAATTTTCCTGTCTCTATCTGGAATTGAATCACGAATTCAGCTCCTGGAAAGTTCAGCCACATTGGACAAATTGAACGTGTTGGAATAATCGCGAAATAGTTTATAGGAACGTTAATTCATTTTTAAGGAATTTCGCGCGCGAAAAGAAGCACACCGCTGACCAAAACGAAATTCATCGCTTTGAAAGTTGCGAGAGCATGGTTTCTCTGTCCCAGGCCCTGTCTCTATCCCCCCCCCCCCCCCCCTGAATTTTATCGTTGGCCAAAGTGCATAGCCAAAAAAAACGTTTTTCTTCTGATTTTTTTCCTTCTCTCTTTTCCTCTCCTATTACTCCCCCTTTCTTTTCTTTCTATCTTTGGCGCTTGATACATTTCCTATCAACTGGAAACGTTTTGACCTAACCTTTTAAGGGAGCTGAAAAATGAACCTGGAAGTATGTTGGGCGTGAAAGCCAAATTTGCCACTGATTTTTCATCAAAAATTGAACAGATTTTTCCAGCATAACTCTGGAAGAATTTGTTAGATTTCCATCAGATCATCAGATGCGTGTCAAATTAATATTGTCACGTGTTAATTGATGAAGTCGCAATGGCTTTGATGTGTAAGACTCCAAAGTGGACATATATGGCCAGTTGGCATGTTTAGGGTTAAGATATATAATATTAATACTCTAATATTATATTCCTTACTTGAACTCAAACTGAAGGCGAAATTCCACAATGCAACGTCATAACTACCTACAAAATAACAACAAAATAATAATTATTAAGCGGCCGATGCATCATGGGTATCGAGCCGCTTCAAGAAATGGACTTTTTTTTCATGTCGCTAGCCTTAGTCCTCTTCACGGTTGACATGATGTTATCGCATCTCGGTCTAAAATTAGCCAGTAGAGAATTTCTCTTCCACATTCTTTCTGTAGTGACGTGTAAGTGCGTAGATGTATTTAGTTTATTACAGTAATCGCATTGGAAAAAGCAAAGACAAATGTCCCACAGCAGTGAACAGCAGTGTTGTTGCAAAATGTGCTAAATTTTGTTGTGTGACCTTTTCTCGTTATTCGATCCCACGGTTGACATGACGCAATCTCTGGTCATGTAAAGATGATGCAATAGAGGTATTGTGCTATGAGCATGAAGCAACCGCATTGGGATTTCTCTTCCTGATCGCAGTTACGATACCCCGTGGTATATGTTTTTGTAAACGTGATTAGTGTCCTTGGATTAGTGGTATTAAGATAAATTAAGGTATGTTTTCAAATGACTATTTGTCATTAGTTGATGGCATTTAGATATATATTTCAGTTTCTACACAGTAATCTTAAAGTTAACCTATGAAGTCTGGAATAGGCTTATTAATCGTTGTCGTGAAAGGTTTTAACATTCACACTTTCCTACAAGAGATGAATAATTCAAATACTTTCTGTCTAGAAATCAAAAATGTGTGCATAAGAAAAGTGATTATTTTTAATACTAATCTGTGAAGCTGAGCATCTTAAAGTTAACCTATGAAGTCAAGAATAAGCTTATTATCGTCTTTTCCTACAAGAGATGAATAATTCAAATACTTGCGGTGGAGAAATCAAAAATGTGTGCATAAGAACAGTGATTCTTTTTAATACTAATCTGTGAAGCTGATCATGTATGTGCTGATGCAGAGTTTCAGAATGTAGTTGGATAACAAACAAAAAGTCGTCTTTCTTACTTCAGCAGAAATGAAACTTGATGACTTGAAATGACACAGGGAGCAGAGGAGTCGAATTGCGTTACTGCGTTATTCGATCTTGTTTTCATGTCGCTAGCCCTAGCCCTCTACACGGTTGACATGATGGTATCGCATCTCGGTCTAAAATTAGCCAGTGGAGAATTTCTCTTCCACAGGCTTTCTGTAGTGTCGTGTAAGTGCGTACATGTATTGAGTTTATTACAGGAATCGCATTGAAAAAAGCAAAGACAAATGTCCCACAGCAGTGAACAGCAGTGTTGTTGCAAAATGTGCTAAATTGGGCGGTGTGACCTTTGCGCGTTATTCGATCCCAGCGGGGAATCGGCTTCCGGTTTCACGCAAACTGCGGACTTTAGCGAGACTGGCGTGACTACTTGTTTTTTTCACTGCACTTTCCCAGTTGACATTGCATTGTATTGTGAGGGGTTTTCCCATTACATTGTAAACTAGCCAGCAGACATGCAAATAAATAGCCACTAGATAATTTATGTTCTGTTTAATACATGCACCTCATTAAACGAACGATAAACTCGGTCCCAAAAACATAACAGTTTTTCTTTCACAATTCCACAGCATATATGTCATTCACAATTTATTTCACGTTGAGCGAAAACACATCTGTGCCCTTGTTGATTATGATGCAATTGACATTAGCTAAAATTTTCTACACAGTAAACTTGACCTAAGCTCAAACTTACGCTAGCCAAAATATTGCATCACCCAGTCACGTTTTTCGTCACGCAGGTTCGAAGTTGACTCTTAGATTTGGCGGGAGAACCTCAGAGTATACTGACCGAGGGGTGGAGGGTGCATTGTTCTTTCTCCCCTCAAGGTGAAATTGGCCCGGGGGAGTTCTCCCAAAAAATTTGGGTGGGGGTGTGCCGCTGGGCTATAACAACCCTAATTTTGCGAACCTGTTCCAGACTAAGGGCCTGTTTACATAGCCTGCGAGCGCAGACGTACTTCCGGCGGGGAAACTCGAGCCGGAAATACGTCTGCGCTCGCAGGCTACTGTTTACATGGAGGGAGGGTGACCCGGGTACCGGGTCACCCTCCCTCCATGTAAACTAAATGTTGAAAAAAGATACCCTATTCCGGACGATTCTTAACGATTTTCTTTCTAACCCAAAGGCTAAACTACTAAGCAGCACTGCGAGTTGTAGTTGTAAAGCTTTTTAACACTCCTACGCGTTTCCTTTCGTCTGACTACTTCATCTACCCTATGCCAGAGTATCAATTACCGATCTTCGTGCCAACTCCTGGGAAACTGATACCCTGATACCCAAAAATGCCTTTTGGTATACCCTGTTCCAGACCAAAATGCTCAAAAACCATACCCTGTCCAGCTGCACGTTCCTATATAGCGAAAATAAGGGAGCCCCCCCCCCCTCCCCCCCGGAAATCGGCCGCTTGTAATCCCTTCAGGGGTTCTTGTTAACTTTATTCTCTCTAAGCACTGGTCGGGTTTCACGAGAAAACCTGGAAATCGATGATTCTACTGAAATATCGATTATCGGGCGGCTTCATGGTATAGGTTCATAGCTTATTTGACGACTTGCATCTAAAAATATTTCGCCTATATTTTCAGCGACCCGATGCGTATTTACACGCGGCTGAATGTAAAAACAACAAGATAGCTGAGAAGATTTTAACTACAAAATCAAGGTAGTCAACTTTCGAAATTAACTCGGCTTCAGCATTTATTAGTATTGTGATTACTTTATAAATAGCTTCACGGTAATCTAATATGCCGCAGTTTGAAATCTGAAAACACCTTCAATTCGTGCGGCTGAAAGTCAGTCGCTCGCATTTTTAGAGAGTGGCGAGAGTTAATTTATTCATTTTAAAACTTTTTCACCTAATTATCAAACATTTCAAACGTTTTTGAAAAGGCTGACTTTTTTGAATGCTCGGTTTGACGAACAGAAACTGTTAGAGGGTAGAGGCACTCGACATAATTCTCACCTCATTCGCGCCAAATTGTGCATCTTTTGCGCGGGAAAAAAATCGGATAGATTTGTAGCATTCACCACGAGAATGAGAACACCTCTTTTAAAAATAGACCATCAACCTGAATTTGTTATTAAAATTTGAGTAATTCATTAAGCTAATAGAAAATTAGTTCACTCCCTTTTCTAAACGTTTCCCTGACCTGGCGCGTACGTAGAGACTCGATCGATCGCGCCTCTAAGTCGAACTTTTGGAAAGTATCCTGTGCCGATCTTCATTATTTTTTATTTGTATTTTTTTCCATTCACTTTTTTTCCATCCGCCATCCGCAGCCATCCGGTCCTCGTTTTATAGAGACCCGCTCAATCGCTAGCCTGCGAACAGCTCCATGCGCGAACGCCGAAAATTTACTCCTTCCCAGACCACCTTCGCGCCACTCTGATTCTGACGTAATGTCAACTCTAATAACTTCAACCTCCATAATTCAAAGCTATCGCTAACCCAAACTAAAATAAACAACGCTTGAAGTTCTTTCATACTGTCATTTTACCCTTAATAACTTCAACCGTCGAGGACTCTGACCTCCGTCTTACTCCTTTGGTCTTCACACCATTTCCTTACCCGTCAACATCATAAAACGAGAACTGTGAACTAGGGACTACGGACTACAGAATGTCTTTAAAACTAGTAATACATGACTCGCATGGGTCCTCGCGAAGCTGTACGATAGGGATTAATTATTTTTGGGGTGTGAGGGTGATAACCAGGCTTTAGAGATCGACTGGAGTTCGCTGGTCTCCCGACATGCCCTTTCCTGTTGACGGTCTTGTTTCCGACGAACGACTGACTGGACGAGTTTGCGTGATACAGCTTAGAAATCAATATGTCCTGAATTTCCGACTACAGATTTGCATCAATTACAATTATTTCATGCAAAGAAACTTTCCTTTTCTTGTTAAGGAAACATTTGAAAACATTATTTCATTTTTCAACGCCGTGATTAAGCCGCGAACATATATTTTACTGTGAAGCATATCGAATCGAATTTAAGGTTTTTGCGGCGTAAATTCCGGCAGATGTACAATGTCAAACACAATCTTCTAATCAATTGTAGCGCTCTAATAATTAAATTGAACTTTCGGAATTGACTGTACTGCTTTCCCCGCTTTTCCATTGAATGATCTGAAACCACCTTGCTTTTGTAGCTAAAATCTTCTCTTACTCATTTTTGCATTCAGCCGCCTGGCAAATTCGCAATATCGATCGGCGAATTATTTTTTAGACGCAAGTCTTCACGTCTACAATGAAAACTAAGCCATATGCCGCTACAAGAGAGGATGATCTATCCTCTCTTGGCCGCTATTAATCGTACTTTTAGAAATTATTGAGCAGTCGTCGTTCCTGTTTCTGTTGTTGACGTCCAACAAAGTAAACTTCCCATATAAATTCGATCGATAAACACATGCTAAGCTTGGAGCAATTGAGTAGCCGTTCCTGTTTCTACATTACGTCTACACAGATTACGTCGAAGTCAGTTTTATTAAGCAAAGAGAAGGAAAAAAAGAACGGCCCGGGATTCAACCCCCGCCCCCCCCCCCCCCCCCCCCAAGGACCCCAGGCGGATTCGAACCCTCGCCCTCAGTCCCAGAAGATCAGATTTACAAGTTAGCGCCTTGCACCATTAGGCCACTAGCGCGCCGTGTGACGTCATGCCATCCCCCATCTCACAAATAAATAATTAAATATGACCGTAAACGCCAGACGAGATTTGAACACGCCTGAGCTCTTGGTTGGAGACAATTAAACCTCGCTTTGCCAAGAACAATGTTTCTGTTTAGTTTTCAATGATCTACAGACTTTCAAGCTAGCGCAATCGTTCGAAGAAGGAGGAAGTCGCTGAGAAACTCGTGTCGTTCTGTCTGCAGCTGTCATCCTCGGAGACCAGGGATAGTTAGTCGGGCGCGAAGAAAGTTTATAATCGACAAAAGTCGGAGCGGCGAAAGTTCGAAGTAGCTGTGAAATAACCCCTGGGTAGCGACTCTTATCGCACTACTTCCAAAAACATTTGAATACACGGTCTCTGATTGGGCAGAACATTTCTGCATTGTATTTTTCTTCCCAATCGACGAGCTCCATCTATTGCGCCACTTTCGTGCCTTCTTACACGATGTTGTTTACGTTGCCATTGCTGGACAAGCCACATCCCACGCACCGGGTGACTCCAGATAAAAATGCTTTCTTGATTAACCATTGTGTTTTTCTCTGAGAATAACAAATTTGCATTTTGCAGCACGTGTTGCCATATATTTGATTCTTGAAATCTACCGCGGCCTCCAGCACTGTGTGCAAGTATAATATGGTTTACGCATTGGAAATCCAAGCAAATAATATTTGCATATCAATGTATTTGCATATCAATGTATTTACAGTATTTTAATGATACCCCCAAGAGAATATAAGGAACAGAGAGGGAAACTAGGGGCGTTGGCTGGGATATGTGAATTTCACTAAAGTTATTTTAAGAATATGCTAATTTTAAGCGTACGCACTTCCGGTGCTGGAAAGTCAACAGAGCTGCGAGTAATGGCGCCTGTTGAATATTTCAGTATGGCTTTCCCAAGTGGAATTTAGACTTCGGCATTGTCATTGATATTGATTAACTCTGTAGAAAGTGTTCCGACAGTTTAACGACTTCCGAAGATACTAAAAGTGTTTCGGATAAATGTTCTACTCATACTGGAAGGTTTGCGAAGATGTTACGTCGAGCGAGCGAAAACATCAGTGGCATCAAATATATTATAAACGCGGAATTTCGGCTGGAAAGGCAATCAGAAGAAGTCCTCGAATTGCGGTCAAAGCTAAAGCAAGCTTTCCAAGAAACGGAAATAGTCCGAAGAGTTTCATCGAGCGAAGTTCTGATCTTGAAGGAATCGCGTAACCTGATCTCTCCCTGCACTTCGGCAGCTGACTTCGAACTTGAAGCCATGATATGACTATCATCAGAGCAGGCTCAGTGTTTTTCTCGTAAGGAGAAGAGCTAGATAAGGTATCCTTCCGGTCACTATAAGTTTCACGCTTTTATTCATAAAACTATCCAGGAAGGACAAATTGATTTAATTTGGGGGAACGTTTTGTGGTATTAAAATGTACGATTGAATTCTTACAGGGTTTGTATGTATCCCGCTGGCATACACTTTTTTTATTTGTAATTTTTTTTAATAAGAATATTGAGGCTGGTGATTGGCGAAATTTTAAGAGCACGCTAAGAGTATACTCAAGGCTGAGAATGAGAATTATTTTGCATGTTGATAGAAAATAAAATACAATAAAATCACATTATTTATGTTTTTAAATGAACTTTATTACACACATTGAAAAAATGGTAAATATGTACCATGTATACATACTTCTATCCTTTTTTTAAATCAAAGGTTTTCCTTGTCACATCCGTATTATTTTACTGATTCTATACTCTGTAATCTTAGAATGTATTAAGAATATTTTCAGCCTAAAATTGGCAGAAAAATAAGGATATTCAGCCTGGCATGAAAATATACATTATCTGCATTCTTACAGAAAAGTGTAGCTGATGACAATGCTATATCTCGGACAGTTGATTCTAAGTAGGATAAAAAATATAAGAGATGCATGGGATGGGGGTTGGGGGGGGGGGGGGGGGGGGGGGGTGGAAGGGGTGTGTTGCCCAGGCAGTCAAACCCTGCCCTCTATTTATGACAAAATAATTGCACTTCCCCTACCCTGTTTATGACATGAATTTACATGGTAGGTGTTTATTCGAGCATTTGATTCCTGGCAGTGATATGTTGTCGACATTGATATCATTGGACGCAAGGTTTGATGGCAGCTGGGGCTGTAGAAAATTTAATGTCAGGGAAGTATTTCCTGGTAACTGAAGGGAACCCGTGTATATATACATACTCTGACAGTCTATGACTGCGTTGAATTCTAGGTCGAAAACCCATACCCTATTGTGCGGCACATCCCCATATAGGCTATATATGGGAGTACTCCCCATGTATGAGATTCTTCCAAATATGCTTCAGGACCAACAAACATGAAAAGGTTGCAGCAATTTTCTAACATTGCTTTCATGTAGTATTGTGCATGCTTCTTTCTGTGGTCACTGGCTAAATTATTTATGGGAGATAATGTTACCAAGTTTATGTTCTGCAGGATTCCCACACAAACCCTTCATATATCAGCACAAGATTTAAACTCCAAATAGGCCTGAATATAAATTAAACTTTTATTTTCTATTCTTATATTCTACTATTCATAAGAGGAAAACAATAATAGAAATCACCACGTCAAGTTCAGGAAAAGGATTATCATTCTCTATTGCTTTAGCTCCGGAACCTGGTAGAGCTATGTAGTGATGTCCACTGTTTATAGTATTTAACACTCTTACTGAAATTTTAAGTTACCAAAATTGGCTATTCTAAGTAGCTCATATCAAAGTATTCATAGTGAATTATTTATTATTTTTTTTTAGTTTTAGCATACAAATTTTTTAACAGGAAACTGAATTTCCAAGGTGCATCTTTGGTTGATTAAAGACCAAGACTGATTTTAATATCATGTAACTATTCTTTATTTCTCAGATTGGAACCAAGTCTAATAAATTATTACATTATAGTGTTGTGACAAAATTCATGGGTGCCTGTACATTGGTCAATCATCTGTTTTGTTTCTCTTTTGGTATGTTTGTTAAGCAGAGTAACAGGTGTCATGTTGGGCAAGCCTCAGTCATAACCCCATTTGCAATGTTTACAAGCATCATAGTATTATATGATGATACCTGATAACTCATGTAGGGACTGAGAGCTGTATTCATAATGTTTCAATTGCTGCTGTTACCAGTTTAATATTGTAAATTGAAAGGTTGTAATAAAAATAATATTATTGGAAAGGGTTAATTGTTATTGAGGTTACCGTAACAATATGTCTTGGTTGTTATTCTGTACTTAAGGCCTATTTTCAATATTTTCAATATTTTATTTTAAACTTAGTTGTGGGTTGTTTTTTTTAGGCTGGGCTGGGTAGATAGGCCTAGTAAGGGATGCCATGTCCTATTGTCTGTTTATAATTACCCGCCATTGGCGAATTAAGTAAATAAACATAAAATAAAAATAATAAATTCTAACTTGGCTCCATGCAAGGCTAACAGGGGAATGAAACAAAATAAATTAATATTTCATCTCTCGACCTTGATGTGATTTATTTTGTTTATTCCCCTGAGCCTTGGAGCCAAGTGAAGAATTTTAAGAAATTGAAATTGGCAAATTTCTCTATGAATTATTGATACATGTTGTTGCTTGTGAAATAATAAATAGCACATTCAGATTACTGTCAAGGTCACTAGTGACTTGAAGCTTTTGAGAGGATTGTTTTGTTAGTCTTGTTGTCTTCTCCATCCACCCACCCACCCCACCCCAAGGTTTAGACATACATGTAGTGAAAATATTTTAATTTGATTCAAATATAATTAGTTATAATTTAAAAAATACAGTACATCACTTTGAGCTACACAACTATATTATTCAAGAACTTGCAAGAATATCAAGAAAGCAGACAGGTTTTTATGAAGCTATACCTTGTTTAGATTAGGAAAACAAAGGGTCAAATATCATTTGCAACGCATTGTTCGATCGGTGTCGTATGCTTTTCTGTCAGAACGTCCTTTATAATTCCAGACACGAGCTGTATATAAATGGAAAACATGTGGTTCACAAGATCTCGAAGTTCATTGTAGTGAACATTGAGGATGTCTTCAAGAATATATGCTTTCGATGCGATTCGCCCAGTCTCTCTGACACTAGCCTGCGAGCGCAGACGTATTTCCAGAAACTCGGAACTCGAGAACTCGAGCCGGAAATACGTCTGCGCTCGCAGGCTACTCTGACACGACATTCCAACGCATGTGACGTTTTCCTTCTAACTTCACGCAAAGATCATTGAGTTCTTCCTTCGTAACAGGCTTTCGTTTTTTCTTACTTCGTTGTACCAGGTCGTACTCGAGGATTCGCCGCCATCCCTTCAGTTGCTTTGTGTTTCAAGAGGTTTCCGACGTCGACGTATTGTTCGGATCGGCAGTTTTATCCTTTGCAGAAAGAGTGCTGATCCCTTGTTTGTTACTAGAGATTCGTTTCCCTTTTGGTTTTTCTCTTGTAGACTTTTTCCCTCTCCTGTTGCCCGCCAATTGTGAGGTTTTCCCGACATAACCACTGTCGCTGCCATCGTGCGAAGTAAGCTTATCTGGAAGCATACAGTGACATCACCTGAAGAATCGCCCGTTTCTCAACTCAACTATTAATATTGATTCCGGTGTTTTTCCCTAGCGAGCCATTGGATTCGAAAGAAATTGTAGAATCTATCTCCCATTCCGAATAATCCCTCAAGAAATACCATTTCCTTTGGTTAGAAAGTCGCTTTCCTCGATAAAAAACTTATCTCCGCGCGGACCGCCATTGCATTTTAGCGCCCTGCTTTGAGATTTCGCGCTCACCCGGTGTACAGCGCGCGCGTGCGGACTTCCGGTTTGCGTGGTTAAAATAACTTTATTGAAATTCACATATCCCAAGGCCTTGACTGGGCGTGTCCCTCTCTGTCCCTTATATTCTCTTGTACCCCCTCATTGGTGGTGCCAACTTTCATGACCCCCCCCCCCCCCCCCTCCTCTCCCAGCCACCACCAATACCAGTGTTAATACACAGGTGGTATTTTATATCACGGTACTTATGGTCTCATGGAGCTTGAACAACACTGCATTTATTTGTTCATCGGGTATGAACGTGATTGTCGAAGGACTACTATTTTGTTTTAAATATTACCGTATTTTGGCTCGCTTTTCAGGAATGTGACTGTTATGTGTCACCCTCATCAAATAAAGTTGATCATTATAATGTTTCTCGATTGACTCTTCGATGATTCTTTATAGAATTGAATAAATATAGATCTTTTAAAGCTTTCAATAATGGAATATTGCAGTTTTGTTCAATGTTAAACAGGCCATAAAAAATAACTGGAGGTGTATATGTGCATGTAAAGCTTAACGATTCTAACAAGATGATCAGTTGTTGTGCATATGGTAAGGCAATGGCTGTCTTACCATATGCACAACAACTGATCATCTTGTTAGATCATGCCTGAATACTCGGCGAAAACTCGAAGAGAAGCCAAATCATAAAAATAGCATATCTTTGTCAAGAGGAGCATACAATTTATAAATATACTTTCAATTGGCGTTGTTTAGATGGTAAGTACCAGCTAGTCTGACGTTGGAATTTTAACATTTCAGGCACCTGCTAAATAACTTGAAGCTACTTGTCTTGACCGGACCAAAAAGTCCGTTGCAAAGCGAGCAGGATATTCTACCAGTGACTTTTAAACAAGTGCATATGTACTTCTATCTTTATACTCCGAATAATGTATTTTATTACTGTGAAGTTTGTCGGCTGAAATCGATTACATGTAGTCGCATGCGAAATTTAATTTGAACTGGTCGAGAACTGGTAATCGACAAAGTAGGGAATCAGGCATATATTTACCACTGTCAACCATTAGATTGATACAAATCCAAGGTAAAGGGCACTTAGGATAAATACATGAGGTATTCGGAATATTTAAGGTACTTGTGGACTGCTAAAATACCATTCTTATTCGATTATTTGCGTTTGGGCACCATCCATCCTAGCCGTGACATTTGTACTTTGTTGTAAACATTGTTGTACATAAGCTCTAAAAAACGTTCGCTCGCGTCCAACACAGGACGATACCCGCAGGTTTGAGAATAAGGTTACATCTTTGCTTTAAAGGGCATTTTAGCCCTAGTTTAGGTGCCACTTTTGAGATTTCGACTCTTGCTTTTAGTTAAATTTCGGTTCCTTTTGACCAGCGACGCGGTAGGTTGTCTTTGATTTTGCCTGGTTTATCTAATTTTTATCCAATCGTTACGAAATTTTGTTGCAAAGCACGTCAAATATACCTAAATACTGTAGTATGGTTGATATTTAACTATACTTACCTGTGTTGAAGCAGCGCGGCTCAGAAAAAACGCAAATTTCGACTTCTGGATCGGCCTAAAATCCCACCTCGGACGGCCGAAGTCATTTCGGCGTGTAGCGAAAAATAAAAGCAAGAAATTTAACAAAATACCCCGGTTTTAAAATTTACCTACCAAGTCCTTTTCGTCCACAAAATATAAAGGCTAACTTTTTTCCGACCCGAAATTGACAGGTCCGCTCTTAGCGGGAATGCTTCTTGTTTTTTAACTGTCCAATAATCAGGTAAGTATGATCGTTTGAACAAGTCTCAGAAAACGATTAAACAATATAATATTTCAATCTCTTGTTAATCTATCAGTTGTACTCACCGCTCGCTTCCACATCAAGGTTAAGTTTTTCTTGATAACTCTTGGAGCCAGAGAACACCTCTTTCTTGATAGTTGTGAAGCAGGACTTGCGCGGGGCAAAGCTGACCTGATCTGGTACAGTGTACTTCTTGTCAACGGTCAGTTTTTTGTATCAAATGTCAGTTTAAAGATCTTTCTAGTGAGGAGCAGTCCAGGATCAACACCACCATTTGACAAATCACCGCCTTCGGGGTTTCCTTCCAACAGATTGTAGCCGACACCTACAAAGTGAAGGCCTTTGGGTGCATCCTGTACAGCCTGTGCAACGAGTGCAATACCAAGAATTACTAGGAAAACGGAAAGCTGCATGGTTTCCCTGTGTCTTTTTCTCCAATAACTGTGAAGGAATCGCATTGGATTAACTTCGTTTCATCAAGCATTTCTGGTAGATTTTCGACCACTTCATGCAAAGTGGCGACTATAAAATTATTATGCCAGGAATGACGGAAGTAAACTCCCGCGTAAGCTGTCCGCCCACAGCAAGAGGGTTTTCAATATGTAATTTGTCCCCAATAGTCCTGTCCCGATTGTGCTCGTAAAATGCTGAAAAAGTGCTAAAAAATTGCCAAAAATCCAAAAAGTTGCTACCTAAATTTTATGATATTTTCATACAAAAAAAGCTTTATTTTGAAACTTGAAGCTTTAAAGAGTTGCTCGCAAATATCGACATATTTTAAGGAAACTCTTAACGGAACAAAACTTCTAATGGTTCATTTGACGTCTGTTGAACGATATGTGAGAAAATAATATTAATATTAATATTTGATAAGGATCGCAATAGGCCTGCGAAACGTTATCTAGTGACAGGTTATTTGTTCAAAACGTTAATAAACATCAACAAATTCGCATAGATTGAAGTTTTCTATCAAATTGTTCACTTTTTCGTGCTTGATATGTGCTGTAAACCTATGATTTGCTCAAAAAGTTGCTCAGAAAGGCAAAAGTTGCTCGAGATTGCTAGAACTGCAAAAAGTTGCACAAAAGTTGCCGAGCTGTATGCCGAGCTGTATAGCTGTATGCCCACAGCGATGTGAAAGGGGCGGGGATGTTCGTCGGAAAATTTGAATTAAACCCCTAAAGGAGACCAATCTGGGCGAATGGAGAATATGTCGTGATGTCAAAGTCCTTAAAATGATCATTTTTAGCTGGTCTCTAACCAAATTTACTACTACGGGCAATAGAAAAATAAGTGTTCTAATGTTTCTATATCCGCTTTACACAAGTAGCATAAGGAAGAATCGACTTTTTTGAACTTGTACAGAATCCTATTTAATATTTTGTATTGAAATTCGCGTAATTTGGTACTCAAGGTTACTTGGAGTGGTAATATAAAAATGTATTTCCAGTTTAATTGAAAACATTTAGTATTAAAGAGATTTCCATATCTCTTTATGGCTGTTGGCTTATTTGCAACCTTGGAGATCATACTGCAATACAAAGGTTTTGATTCTATTTTTTCTACATTGATTTCTTCGTTGTTAATGTAGACATGAAAGGTATTTGTATTGAAGTGCTGTGTGTAGAAGGATACGAGAGCCCTGTTTGTCTTTAAAATAAAGCGCCATTGTTGTGGAAGCAGATTAAATATACTGAAAATTAAGAAATTATCAAGAGAGAGAGATCGAGGGGGAGAGAGAGAGCCGATCTCAGTGGTTCCCTTCCAATCACAAGCTCTCCTGCACTGTCATATAGGTCACCAACTTTATATAAACCATGTTCATATATTTTAGTACTAAAAACGGATTTACCTCCGATAAAAATATGCTTGTTAATGTTATTCCATATCACTTCATTGGCAACTTCTTCAAGTATGGAAGGATTGGTTTCATTTAGAGAGGACCATAAAATAAGACATTCCCTATTGAACTCACGAATAGCTACCGAAAGCTTTCAAAAATCAAAATTACAATGGAACAAAAAATTGCCTCCTGTGTAGTTAAGATACGAATCTAAGAAAATGTTTCCAACCAGCTTGGTATGGATCTAAATATCTTTTTATGCACTTTATTCTCTGTGTAAAGATCATTGATTCGATATCAGGCATATTGAGTCCTCCTTTCTCAATTGGGTTTATTAGTGCCATTCGCTTTACTTTATCTTTACCTTTCCATACAAAGGCATGAGTAAGTGAATTTAGTTTTTGGATAAAGTATTTATTTGCAAAAAATTAAAGCTGCGCCGTGTAAAAATTAGGTTTGAATAACAAATGACGTAATTACTTGTATCCTGCCAATTATTGTGAGACCTCTCCAGTTCCATCCCTGTAAGTATTCTTTGACAGTTTTTTCGATGGATTCAAAATTTCGTTTGTCGAAGAACACACGATCGTTGGTGAAGTAAACGATTTTTACAACACTTTTAATCTCTTCCACCCCAAATTCCTGGTGATGTAATACTATGTTACCCAGTGGGAGAATTTCCGTTTTCTTGGTTCATTCTCAAACCCGAGTATCTGCTGAAGAGTTCCACGCTGTTTATGAGAGAAAAGAAAGATATTTTGTCGCTAACAAACGTTGTCATGTCATCCATAAAAATCACTAACTTCAATTCTTTTTCGTCGACCTTAAGATTTTTGCCAAAAGCGCTCAAAATAAAAAATTACCGGAAAAATATAATGCGAGTGACTTTAGGGAACAAATTCGTTCTCGGTATCGCGAAATAGAAAACCAACAACAATTTTATGACGTCAAAATATTAGTTCAAGACACATTTTGGCTAATTCCGAAGTGATTTCATCGAAACAGTATGTATATCTCGGTCCATTTACTATTATTATGCAAAAAGTAAGATTTGAATTATTTTTGCAATTTATTCGAAATCAAACATACAGATTTTTTTTATTCTCATATATTTTGTTTGCCATACACCATAGTTTAAGGTTACTGTAAGCCTTCGAGGGTGCCTTCCAGGAAATCTTTCCTATGCGCGTTGTTTTAGAAGAAACCCTAGAAAACTATATATCACTGTAAAGGTAATAGAATGAAGAATCCGATAAAAGCAATAGTTTTGTCCGTTTTTGTTCTGTTAGGCGCGCGCAAGCCTTCGAACGCAAACACTGCGTGAAATGAGTAATTTCGTTAAATTTACGGGGCCCTGATATTTCATGACACTCGACGAATCCTAGATCCGAACGCGACGTGTCAGGATACGCGGCGTGTCGTAGAGTGTCATGTTAACGACACGTCAGTCGCGGCGTGTCAGGACAAATCATGGCCCTGGTACGCGGATTGCGGCGTGTCAAGGGATTTCAGATCTCTGGTACTTAACGGCACGGCCGTTATGGGAATGAATTGATCATAGTTTCTAACCAACCCAGGGTGCTATCCAGGTTAAATAATTTTACCTGGGACTGCTGTTGTTGTTGCTGTTGTTGAGACTATGACTGCTCTACGCCTTCGTGCAAGGATCTCTGAAATGAATAAGACAACAACTCCACTGAATTAATTCATTAGAAATCCAAGATTTAGGATCCAAGATGGCGGATTTTTTTAACGTATGACGTCATTATGGCGTGTATGACGTCATAATTGACACGTGGCTGCCACTAAAATAAAGATTTTCGGATGCTTTACACACCATGTAAGTTTCATTTTCATAGCGTCAATACTTTTCGAGATACATAGGGGGGGGGGGGGAAGGGGGGGCACTATCTGCCCCCCCCCCCCCCCCCCAGGCTCAGGAACGAAAAAAAAGCCCAGGCAGAATAGGGTTAATAAACTCTAACCAAATGATAAAAAAGCAATTTGTTGAAGAAATTCTATACTGCAACGACATATTTGCAAAATTTAATTTCCGAGCCAAACTTGAAACTTTGAAAAAATGACAGCCTGTCATTTTTTTTTTTTCAAAAATCCATATTGTAATCCATTTCCATCCTCGCTGTCGTTAGTCATTCTCACTTCCTAATGGGTTCCAGTCATTTGTCGAAAACTATTCTACAGAATCAAACCATTATTTTCCAGCTTCCTATGATCTAGATATATTTTTGAGCTTCCCAAAATCATGCTACAAATTAGGACAGTGTCCCTTTAACTCTTTAGCGTTTGCCTCCAAAACTGTGAAAATTGACCATATTGTTTGATTAATTATTTTCTCAACAGCCATTTACAATTGTGTGGAAAGCTATATCTCGTTTCATATCTAATCAGTTATACTGCTGCAGCTGGATATTTTTCCCATGTTGAAAATAGTGTGCAGTTGTACTTGCGAAAGTAACATTTTTCAAACTAAAATTCCACATCGGCTATATCATTTAAATTTAATTATTTAAAGAAATTGAATATTTCAAAAAAAAAAGCATACAATTGTCTCAAACTCGGCTATCAAATTTAGTTAAGTTATACCAATCTACGTTTGCTAGATATTTATCCGCATAATTATTTCGAATGACTCAGTAGGTTTATATAACTTAATACTTAATAATATATAGTTTTATTTTTTGTAAGTTCAGGTTAAATTAGGAGATGTATACGGGATTAATGTATATTGAGTCCTGTTTTTCTCTCCCTGTTGCAGCCTGCAGTTCACTCACATGTCAGGTTAACTTTGTGCCTTTGGATGTTTATATAAAATCAATGACCAACAATTTTATTTTTTATTCATTCATTCATTTTTTATTTTTTATTTGTATTTTTTGTTCTGACCAACAATTGCACAATGGAGATACTCTGCAATATCAGCAGGAATAATTAAGCATAATCGGAATCAAAACATAATTATATGATACAATATATCTGTTTTTTTTAACGGTATATCTGGTTTCAATTCCACTGAAAACGGGCAAATCCCAAAACGTATGGAAACAATTTCAATTATTTGGTACTTTTCAATTTCATATTTTGTTTAAACCAGTCTTCACACAAGTGCCACGTAGCCCATGGACATTTTTCTCTTCAAATTGTGATGTATCTGGTTTTTAAACAGTTTCCTCAGTTGAACCCGTAAACTGAACATCTGCGAGGAGTGTCACTAGTAAGTGTTACGGCAGTGAAATAAGTGCTGCAAGACAAAGTAAAGAAGGCCTGTTGGCCATGTGACACCTTGTTACGCCTGTATAGTGAAATTCAACGGCTGATGAAAACGTTATACACGTAAATAATCCGCTTAATGTTCTTCTTTGTATTTGTTCAGTTTAATTTTAATTTAAAATAATCATGTTCTTTTAGCGATCATTAAAAAAAGCTCTTCACGTTTATAATCAAAGTGGCCATGAGCCACTGAACTCGGAAAATTATGTTAAAGTTAATATTTGAAACACAAGTTGCCTTAAAAACGTGATATCATTCTTATCTCTGTATGTGAAACACGCAGAACTCAAATTACGTTTTCAATTTATCAAAATCGTTCGAACATCTAAACAGATCTACAAATGAGAAACATTGCCACTAAAAGACTACTAAAACAAATCACTTGATGGGTAAATCGTGTCACGTCCACGTCAACAACCTCGGCGACGAGCTATTTGCAGTGTTAAAAACAACAACAACAACAACAACAATTTTATTTTGCATTTTATAAAAATTAGGTTACATTTTTGGATATATTATTTTGGATATATTATTTTAATAGTAGTTTGTAATGGTATTAAAAAACAGCAACCGGCACGCTCAATCCAGCACTTCAACACTTCGGTGAAAGTCAGTACTCAGAACTCACTTGAGCCTGCTGTGATAGTCAAATAACCCAGCGGCTCAATACAAACGAGTTGATAACTGACTTTTTCCGAAAAATTTTCTGTTGTGTCAACGTGGCGCAGTGGATATAAGCACCGCTTTGAAGTCTGGAGGTCGTGGGTTCGACGCCTAGAAGGTTCCTTTTTTTTCTTTTTTTTCCCCTTTACTTTTTTAACGCATGTATTTATATTTTTTTTGGTAGTTGATTATTTCGATTTCGAACTCAAACAAGGTGTTTGTTTATTGAAGGATGAAATAAATAATGAAATGTAAGACGGCTTCTCGCCCTCGATTTATACTGCTGGAACTTAGATTTCTCGAACCCTCGATTTCTCGAAAACCCCGCTAACTCGAGCCAAAAGTCGTTTCCTTTGAATTTATTTCACTGTAATTTTACCCCCGATATTTTCGAACTTCCTGATTTCTCAAAACAATTTTCGTTTCGCGTGGAGAGTTCCACTGAATGTCCCACTGTATATTATGCGCAATATATGCGCAAGCGTTATGCACTAGTCAGCGGATATACAAAATGTTTAACAGGAATCGAAGGAGCGAAGGAGTGAAATTAGCCTCCCACAGCAAAAACTCGGAAATGGCTTTGAGCCATTTTCCGAGTTAAAAAGGAAGAAAGTAGGGTTTTTTCACGTTTTGGATGCTCCGTGTAATAAAATCATGAGTAACATACGTTATTTATCACAGTGTAGCAAGGAAATATCGTTGCAGGAAAACGTCGAATACATTTATGAACGAAAATAAGAGTTGCTTCACACTGGCTGAAAGTGAATTGAACATGCAACAGTCTTTAGCACTCACTTTGCCATAGTTAACCTGGCGAAGAGGAACGCAGAAATAACTATTGCGAAAAAATGCAGACAGAAAAAATTGTTATTTGATTTCAATAGGTCGAAATAAAGAAGACTTGCTGAAAGCTAATACATATGAAATGATACAAGATATGAAATGGTCGTCATATAAATGTGAATCTCATCGTAAGAATGATTCACAGTGTAAAACCTGGTTCAGGAAGTGTGACTTCGTTTTTCAGTAAGGTTGAAGGATAGCGTTAACATACCTTAAATATTGCCTTAATAAAACACCTCAGTAGTAGGTGTAGTTCGTCTGACGACTCTCGCAGTCTTCAGTCGAGTGTCCTTTTCTGCAAAGTCGCGTGAGTAAATATGATCTAAACGTCTTGTTTGAGTGACATAATCCACGTGGACCTTTTGCAAGTGCAATCAGTGTTGTAACATAACTTGGGAAAATTATGTGGTTCAACAGCTGAATGGATAGAGCTTGGTTTTCAGTTTGCATTTTAAACACGTCCACTGTTTTTCCTTGAAGTAAAGAGAGTAATTAATGAGATACTCTTCGGTACATCTTATTAATACTAATTTTTTCATTAACTGGTATGCAATTTACGACAGGTTTTGCGCGTTGGTTTGACAATTTAAAATACTGCAGTCAAAGTTATGTGGTGTATAACAAACAACCCTTAATAAATATTCAATTTCCGTTCTAAACACAATCCGGCATGTATTATTTTTCCTTTTTTTTCTTTTAAGTAAGTGAACAATTAATAAGATACAACATACTATTTTATAATTAACTGATAATATACAATTCACGTTACGTTTAAGGCGTTGTTTGGCAATTTAAAATACTGCAGACAAAATTATGTGCGTAAAACAAACAACCCTTAATAAATATTCAATTTCTATTTTTGAAAACATCCAAGAGTAATTGATAAAATACGAGGTACTTTTAAGTGCATTGATTTATAAGTGTAAAAATATAATATAAACTTTGATCTTAAACTGCTTTCGTGTATACTTAAGTCTAGTTTGGTTTGCTGTAAATTATAGGTACGTGTTGCGTGTGAGGAGCGCGATTAATACTATTTATCATTATTGCGCTGTTTACCGAAATCAAGCAGCTTGATAAATATTCCATGGAATTTAATTTTTGCTTCAAACACATCCATTTACATGTTGCATTGGGTTTATTTCATATTAAAAGGAATCGTTCCAATGAATTATTCGATTTGCTTTTTTGTAGTTGAATTTACGTGTTCATAAACAAATATATTTTTGTTAAGGTGAGATCAACTGTTTTCATTGACTGTTTTCATTTATAAATCAATTGGATGATGATGTTTTTAATTTCAGGGGCACCCAACGGATCGTTTCGGTGAAATATCTGTTCGGAAGGCCTATAATCGCCTCAGATATTCGGATTGACGTTTCGAGTTTTCTTTAGGGAAATATCATCTCGAAGTTTCTTAATATGGGAAAACTAATGCCTATTATTTTAGGAGGGATTGCGCTATAAAATTTATATCTGTTCGGTCATTCATGAGAACTTTAGACTTCACAAAATTTATTATTAGGGACTTTTTAGTCATTTCCCGAAAATCTCAGCTCTTCCTTGCTGATTTTTCCTTTCCGAAAATCCTAGCTGACCTTTTTTTCCTTTCCAAAAATCCTAGCTGACCTTTTTTTGTACAAAAACGAAATTGTTTCATTTATAGATCTTTAAAAGCACACCAGACAGCCTAAAATAGTGTTTTCAGTAAAGTATTTGGGAGAAAACCGTCGTTAGGTGCCCCTGTAATTTGTTTCGATCTAAACAGCTAACTCTCTAGTCTGTGGAGGCCCTTAGATGACCGTTTGAACGAGTTGTAAACTCTCCTAAGCCGCGTTACTTACACTTTTAATGCAGTTTCCTAAACAGTGTGGGTTTGAGAACAAATTACAGTCCCCAATTAGTTTTTTTTTTAGCTAAATACTATTGACACTCAAATAAAGTTATTCATTCATTCGTTCATTCATTCATTCATCATACTGGGATGGCTAAACGTACGTACAGTGCCATCTCGTAATAAATTATATCCGAGCTTACTAATATATATAACCCCTTCAACAACACTATAGCAGATGAAAAGTTATACCTCTAATATGAAATGTTAAATTTATTTCTCATTCACTTACTCAACTTAACCTCACCAAAGCTTGAAATGAATGACGATCTCAATATAAGTTTATTCACCTGTTGTAAACACGTGCGTAATTTTCTCTTAGTTTTGATTGTTAAACCCACTCAAGACGTGCTTTCAAACAAAACTTAATCAGATATACATAACGTCAGTTTATGCAGTACGATTAAAGACAAGAGAATCTCTTATAATTGCATCAAATAACGCCGGATACTAAAAATATTCGCTTGATAAAATTATGAAATAAAATTGTAAATACTGAAAACACGTTTTCTACTAGTAAGTCATCATCGGTTGAGAAGTGAAAGAAAAAAAGAAAAAGTGCACTTTGGTGTACAATTAATTATAGTTTATATTGGCGTGATTCCAATATAAAGGAAACTAAAGTGACGGTGCGTTTTTCAGTTAGTTTTCGTTTTACTCCCAACCGATGATGACTTTTTAATAAAGAAAACGTTTTTTATAATTTTCTCAAGTTTTTAACCTTTTGATATTTTATGATGCAGTTAAAATTGTTTATTTTAACGGCTCACTTACGCATTCGTCTGATTAAATAAAACAAATGGTGGATTATTTGATGAATGTTTTCACGCAAACGAAATATTTGGACTGTGCGTTCAATGTAGGCGTCATTAAAAACGCAACTGCACGATTTCTAACACAGCTATATATCTCTCAAATTTAATCCGTATAAAATATTTTTGCTTAGTACCTTGAGTTTGCAATTTATTAACTTTTCAGTTTTCAAATTTTACGTAAGTTATTTGCCATCCGATTCCCATACAAACACTGCAATGTTTGACGTGTCGGCCAAAACCGCGACAAGGTCTATCAAAAAAATCTTAATATTGCACAAAACCGCGAGTCAATTATTTTCAGAATTGATTTCCTTTAGAAACGTAAGTACAAATTGATACGTTTTACTCTAGTACGTGTTAAAAATGCCACATTAATTGATGGTTAATACATCATTTCCGACGCTAAAATCCATTTCATAAATATTACTTGGAGTGAATAGTATAATCGTATTCAAACAGCTGTGTCAATGAAAACAGTTGATCTCACCGTAACAAAAAATATATTTTTTTATGAACACGTAAATTCAACTACAAAAAAGCAAATCGAATAATTCATTGGAACGATTCCTTTTAATATGAAATAAACCCAATGCAACATGTAAATGGATGTGTTTGAAGCAAAAATTAAATTCCATGGAATATTTATCAAGCTGCTTGATTTCGGTAAAACAGCGCAATAATGCTAAATAAATAGTATTAATCGCGCTCCTCACACGCAACACGTACCTTTAATTTACAGCAAACCAAACTAGACTTAAGTATACACGAAAGTAGTTTAAGATCAAAGTATATATTATATTTTTTTACACTTATAAGTCAATGCACTTAAAAGTACCTCGTATTTCATCAATTACCCTTGGATGTTTTTCAAAAAAAAAATTGAATATTTATTAAGGGTTGTTTGTTTTACGCACATAATTTTGTCTGCAGTATTTTAAATTGCCAAACAACGCCTTAAACGTAACGTGAATTGTATATAAAATAGTATTTTGTATCTTATTAATTGTTCACCTACTTAAAAAAAAAGGAAAAATAATACATGATTGTGTTTAGAACGGAAATTGAATATTTATTAAGAGTTGTTTGTTATACACCACATAACTTTGACTGCAGTATTTTAAATTGTCAAACAAACGTGCAAAACCTGTCAATGATTTACCTAGGTCGCCAATACCTATCCACTTATACATATTAATGATTTACCTAGGCCTTACCTAGGCCTGAAAAAGGCCGAAAACATCCCTATACTACTACTTACACGTATAGCTGGAAAGCGTTTAGTAGCGATTAACAACGTCAAAGCGAACTCGTGAAAAGCACATCAGAGTTCTTTCAACTGATACAAGCAAGTTCGGCCCGTCGGCGAACGACCCTACGCAAGACCTTGGTTACAATAAAGACTGGAGATATATTGAATTTTTCGAATTTTGTCGTTTATGTCCGGCGGTGCTAATACTTTTAAAAAAGAGTCACTAACCTTCCCTTCTGAGCTGCGAGAAAAGCAAGTTTCCAAATGGATCCCTAAAACGGCCAAGTCGAGTTCTAGAAACACTACCTCGAGTTGTTACTGAATTGGTCTGCGATAGTTTCCACGATAGATGAACAATTGTTAGTCTTCCAAGTCGACAAACATTTCAGGTTCTTAAGAGCTAAGATAGACTGGCCACATGTTGAATGTCTAAAACTAAGGCCATCCCCATAAAATGTTTTGTTTCCAATCGCCCTCTCTCTCTCGTGAAAGTGTCTCGGTCGGTCGGAAAAAAGAAAGAAAGAAAAGCCGGGAAACGAAATATTGACTAATTAATACATAAATAATTCCAAGCGAGCCTTGATTTTTATCTTCCCCGTGTACACCATTTTGTTACGAACCGATATCACTCGAAGACGTCATTACTGGGCTGATTTAGATGTCAGAGTGGAAACACGCGAGAAATGGGCGCAGGCAATGAATTAGAAACTTTTTTTTTACTTTTTGAAAAAATTGGGTCGGTCGGGCGATGGGAAACAACACATTTTATGGGGATGGCCTAATGGCTTCATAAGGCCATAAGATCTGGTTTCTTTTTGTGACCAAATTATTTACGCTTGCTGAGCAATACAAAGTGTCTTCCGTGTTCGATGAACATCAAAAGATTTTCGTGTTTAGTGATTTTTATTGGATTTTTAGCTTATTATGTCTACGATGATAGTTCCCACAGACTAATATGCCCGACTTTCAACTCTACAAAAATTTAGCTGGTTCCTTCAGGGCTAAGATAGCGGATCGTCCACAGGTTAAGTGATTTTTAAGCAATGTCATTAATAACAACTCGAGCCGGTAATCCTTGACAAAGTAGAGGTTTTTCTTAATAAAGCCTTTTTACAAGAAGGAAATATGACGAAGTTGTTCCTCGCGAAGCGAGGTGTATAATTTTGTCCCCCGATAGCTCAGGCGGAATCAAATCTCGTCTGGCGTTTTCTATACTATATCAGGAGCCCATCACTAGGAGCGAGCAACTGGACTGGATTCGTGTCACAGCGTTTTTACAGACCAGGTTATTTTTAGATTCGCTTTTCCCCGCGAATTCGTATTCCCGCCAGACAATCAAACGTTTTTCCTTTGTAATCATTAATTGGCGTTACCGCGTAACACAAAGGCCGCAATCTTAGACGTAATCTGTGATCGAATTTATATGGGAAGTTGACTTTGTTGGAACGTTAATAGTTAATAGTGCGGGGCGTTTGGGGCAAAACAAACCCCGGCTATATTAAAATCGATACAACTGTACCGAGAAAGGCTGTCGGAAAAAAAAGCGCACGCGACAATCCCAAAAGGTATTGTGGGTAGTTTTAAGTTCACGGTTCCTTGACTTCAGCATTTCAGGGAAATCTGAGAGAATGGCACGAGACGCCATGGACGTTTGTTTGCGAGTGCTAAAAGAAAGCAACAAAAGTATGTTCGACAGCTACAGTGTCAGGAACGTACCTTGCTGATCCTATCCCAGATTACCTTTCGGGATTGTCGCGTGCGCTTTTTTCCGACAACCTTTCTCGAAACAGCTATATACAACAGAAACAGGAACGACGACTCAAGAATTTATCAATGTTCGATTACTAACGGCATATGGCTTAGTTTTCATTGTAGATGTAAAAGACTAGCGTTTTAAAAATACTTCGCCATTTGCCAGCTAGGCGGCTGAATGCAAAAATGAGTAGAGAAGATTTTTGCTACAAAGCGTTTCAGATCGAGCGCTACAATTTATTAGTAGATTGTGTTGACATTGTACATCTATCGGTATTTACGCCACAATTTTACATCTGAAAACACCTGGCCTTAAATTCGATTCGCTTCATTCACAGTAAAAAATATATTCGAGGCTTATTCACGCGTTGAAAAAAGGAAATAATGTTTCCTTAACAAGAAAAGGAAAGGTTCTTTGGATTTCTATAGATTCCGACAACTGCGCGCGTAAACAAACCGGATACGAATTGCTCGGCGACTTCAATACTAAACAACAAAACAACGTCATGGCTTCAAGAATGTAACGCGACAAACTCGGCGAATCGGCGTCTTTTCAGCTATTTCAAATAACATGTACTTTTCACGTAGAAAGCCGAATTTGTGACACATAATCGTACAAACTATAAATGTCTAAACTCGTAGAACACTTAAAGCGACAACGACATGATAGAGTCCAAACTGAAAGCCTGGTTGGGTCTCGTCAGCACGGTGTAGCCGCATAAAATAGAACAACCAGCCTAGAAGGCCAATTGTCTACTGAATGCTCGTGGGTTAATGACCTCAGATGAGCTCAAATTCAAAATGTTTGCCAATTGGCCAACGCCACAGCGCGTGACCATGAGTAACCGGCAAAGAATTTGAAATATCATGTCGTTGTCGTGATAAGTAAAGTGATGATAGACATGAACTATCCCACAGCGAATACATGGGCAAAAACCATGTAAAAAATTAAAACAGCATATCGGATCTGAGAAGATCTACGGTCCGAAAAAAACTGAAAGTGAATATTAAGTAGCAAAGGACCGCGAACGAAAAAGCATTTTCGTCCGCGGTCCTTTGTTACTTATTCACTAAAACTAACGCATTCACAACAACTATTCAATCTAAACATTCATAAAAGTCCAGTAATCAAACCGGGTAAATTCAAACTACAACAAATTTCACATACCAATTAGAAGTCGAAATTCGTCTCAGAGAAGAACACAAATCACACTAAAATACTTTCGCATATAACTACAATTACCGCGAATTCGCCAATCACATTAATATCTGCAGTTTCCGAGATTCGTAGAAATAAAAACCGTGCTAATTTTCCTATCAATACCAATGACATAATCGATTGGTGCCTCGCCCTGTCAGCAATAAAAACACTCTCCCCAGCTCTCATTCCACCGGTTTGGCCGAGCCACCGAGCCACTCGATCCAGTCAGATTTGTGGAGGACACTTTCAAGAACATACCTCGAGCGATGACGTCATCGCTCGAGTAATAAATTTAAATACATCACACGAACCTGGAGTTCATCGGCTGAAAACTTTACTACAGTCAAACCTGTATAGTACGGTCACCCTCGGGAAATGGCCAGCTGACCGTTATATACAGGGTGACCGCTATATACAGGTCAAGTTTACTGCAATATAGAAGCGATTTTCGGATCGGGAAGTTATTCGGTGAGCGTTATATACAGGGTTGACCGCTTTATACAGGCCGTTATATACAGGTTTGACTGTAATTGTTATGTTCTTGTCGGCTACACTTCTCATGCGTTTGCGTTTGCAAAAAACTGAACTACGGATCATTTTTTTACTCTTTAATATCTACTACAAAGAGTTTTGGACGTGTAAAATAATCCGATGACTGCCTTTAATTACGATTATTGAAACGTAGGTCATGACAGGAAAAAGACCTCAGATAGGAGTTTACACTACAAGTACGCACCAAGTGCACTTATGATCCCTAGTGTGAACCGGCCCTATATAAGTCAAGTGTGTCTAAATTTTGAGGTTTTCTGTTTCCAACGGCCTGTTTTAGGATGGTTTAGAAACTGGTTACATGACCGAACAAATGGCCACTGAAATATTTGTTTTAAAACTGCCAAATATCAAGGAATCGACGATTCCGATCCGTGATGTCGGCCAAGTTTCTTCCGCGTCGCATGCAATAACAGGCATATTGGGTGTGATTTACCTTTTGATGATATGGATAAACAGGTATTACAGTGCGATTACTGCAACCGGAGACACTTAGACAATTAAGTAACCGGAAATTCACTGTACGTATGCTGTGCAGATTGCAAATAAAGAATTCCAGTAAAGTTCCAAATTTATAAAATGTTTTTTGTATTGTACTGAATCCGATTGTTTAAAAAAGAGCTATTTAGAGTTAGAATGCTTTGTTTTCATCTACAATATCTAGTGTTTCTGTTGTCAAAGTGGCCCGGTTACATTAGCAGCACTGTAACCTGATATGGGTGATGAGACGTTATCAGTTCAATAATTGTAGTACTGTACTTTGTTTATTTTTTGAGGAATCAATACAGTTCTCTACAACATAAATCTAAATAACAATTTTCCTCTTTGGTGGACGTTTTATCAAACGACATTAACGTTTTGACATTTCCCAATGGCTTAGAGATAGTAATAACAGTATTCAATCTTGATATTGCCGTCGACGTAAGCTCTGGGACTGGAACCACCAGCTTTGTTTTGAGGAAAAAAATCTTCACAATCCCACTGGAAATATTCGCTTCGCACTTTCATCCCTCGGACCAGCTGACACAGATGGGTGTTTGACTTCAACATGACGAAGGGGGAGTCGGTGGGGAGGATAATGACATTAGTGGCGAATCCGTCCACACGACAACAGTACTCGATGCGAGTGTTGCTGTCATATACGCCCTTTGGAAGCTGACCCGAGAAACTGTTCGCGTTTCTTGTATCCTCATCATCCATTTGATGTATCCTGACTGGAAACCTGTGTGACGCAAAATAAACACATCTAAGCGTGAGTAATTATGGCGCATCTGATTGGTTTTAAGGGAATGTGAAACAAATGTCATAAAATTCCGAATATACCCCCATGCACCCCAAATATACACTAAATCTGTAAACAACGCCCTTTGGCTTCCTAAAGTACAATTTTAGTTTTTATTAAAACTAAATAGATAGAAAAAAAATAAATACAAATAAATAAATAAATAAATAAATAAATAAATAAAAGCAATAGACCGCACTTTCTATGGGTTTACGGTGTGATAAACCCACTTGGGATGTTGGGAGAACACTCGCAAAGCTTGTAAATCACGAACATAACGGCTCGTGATTTACAAGCTATTCTCGTGTTCTACCAACATCCCCAAGTGGGTTTATCACACCGTAAACCCATAGAAAGTGAGGTCTATTGCTTAAATAATGCACTCTGCCAACGTCACAAGTTTGAGCGCGCGCAATTCCATGAACATTTTATAAAAGGAAATCGTGAACTCTCCACTCGTGCATTGTTGAGTTATATAAGCATTTGATAATTTTTAAGAACACTCGAGAAGTGCGAGAAACACTCGAGCTTCTCTATGCACTTCTCTCGTGTTCTTAAAAATTCCCGCGTGCTTATATAACTCAACATGCACTTGGGCGCGTTTACTATTCCCATAGAGCATGCATCTCCCGGATGTTCACTACGCTTAGATTAATATAATTTTCAAAGCTGAACATGTGGCTTCTTGCGAGTTTGCGAGTTTGACTAGCTTTACCTGTATTGAAAAGGAATTGAAACAGTATCATCGAAGGCGACGGATTATTTGTAGAAATAAACAATTTTCGCTCTTGGGAGAGTGGTACGGTCTAACCGGCCGGCAGCATTTTCTCAACAATAGCGATCAAAGCGATTTAAAACAACAACTTGAACTAAGAAAACGTTTAGAGGTAAGAACAAATTATTCTCTTATTCATAAAATATGCCAAAACACTATCGTTTTATATAAGAGCGAAATAGCAGAAAATGTGTTTTGTTTTTGAACGGCGTTAAATATCAATGAATAATCTGCAGAAAATCTTGGATAGAAGCCGACAAAATTACGACCAGCAAAGTTGAAATAGACTTGTCAAACTCTCAGAAACTTTCTAAAATCTCAGGAGAAAACATCAAGCAAGTGTTTATTAATTCAAGAAAGTTTAAAATATCGTATAACGCTGGATTAGTTTTTTTCTTCGCGCTAGTTTGCGAATTTGTAAGTTTTGTGTGCACGCCACTCAAGCGTACGAAGTTTTTTCTTTCAATTTCCTGCTATTTTCTAAACCAAATAGAACATGGTTTTCTTATGTCCTATTAGAAAATGATGCACTTTTGAGGTCCAGGAAAGCAGCTGAATTTTGCACGACATTGATGTGGAAACATTCGCCGGCGGCTCGTGTTTCGTGTTTCCACAGCATTTCTCGTTCTCCAAAACTTCACTTGTGTTACCATAACTCTATGGAAACACGGAAAACGTTTTCTATTTGGTATATGGTGGCTTTAATTTTTGAGTGATTTTGAAGTTAAATATTTTCAAGTCGAGGATTTCGATTTCCGTAGTTGACCGGCGATTCAGCGAGCGCGCGGAAAGCTGGCAGTCGTGGCAGACGCGTCGATTCATTCAATGATTTTCCCCTGGCTTCCTGTAAAATGTCTTTAATAAAATGTAGAAAAATATAATTATTTATTTGAACGTTAGTTTGTAATTTAATTTCGAAACTAATTTCTTAGCAGTTCGAAATTACAAAAGTTTGGAAAACTTCCTTCGCACTCGCCATTGTACTCGCAACCACATTCGATTCTAGCAAGGATAATTTCGCTATTGAGAATTTTGAGTCGCGTTTAAAAGTTGTCGTAGCCTAGTTCCTTTGCAGTTTTATTCCTTAATTAATACTATCACATATAATGTTTACTCGTGAATGGAATGAAACGAGTATAGCTGTTGGCGACAAATATACTAACTTACACTCACTCGATCGGTCGATCGCTCTAACGGGCTGTTAATATTAATTTGTGTATTAAATACATATCAATAGACCAATTTCGATATATTAATATTCTAACTTGGCTCCGAGGCTTAGGGGAATAAGACAAAAGAAATCGACAAGAAATCACATCGAGGTTGAGGGATGAATAAATCATTTCTTTTGTCTTATTCCCCTAAGCCTCGGAGCCAAGTTAGAATATTAATATATCGAAATTGGTCTATTTATGCATTACATTATTCATGAGGTTAAGCCCGCAATATATCATGGTCATCTACCTTACCCATGGGGATGACGTGGAAGGGAGGGGAGGGTGGGGAGGTAGACGCAGGGGGTGGTGGATTGGTGGAGCAAAACGCCTAGTAGACCGAGGGTTTCAGGATCATCAATCAATGATCCTGAAACATAAATAATCTTCTTTCCAACTTTCCGTCCGATATTCTTAAAGGTCAAATGCAACGAAATTTGGCATTTTTTTCTTTTGTCGCGAAAACTGTTCTTTATACTAGCATCAATCATACTCAACCCTCAAAAGCTGGTTTGGGGCGATTTGTGGCGCTATAAGGCACGAAATTCGATAATTTCCGATAATTTCCGACGGCTTAACGAAAACGAACCAGGAATGACCGCGCTTGGAATGGAAACGAATTTACTGTTTTTGTGCCGTCATATGTGGTGAACACTTTTTAACGCGTGTTTTCGCGCGTGTGTTTGAAGCTTGTAATTTGCTTGGGTCAAGTGTTCTGGGTTTGTTTGGAGATTATTTCATAGTGTATTAACGAAAATGGATGAAGACCTTGACATCTCCTTTGAAAATGCTCAAATACAACAAATTAATTAATCTCATCCATTCCTTGCATCTCTTCTCGTCGTTAGGGAATGTAAAAAAGCTTACGCCTGATTAGGGACCTTAAGAAACCATGACGGCGACGGAAACGAGAACGTCACAAACAATAGATTTAATTAGTAGTACAATTGCTCCGCACGTGCGTTTTGCATTTTAGTACATTTCTTTGCCGTCCTCTGCAAAACAACAACGTCAAATGATCACATTCACGGTATTATGGAGAACGTGAACACATGACGGTGAATTTTCCTTTCTCTATCTGGACTTGAACTCTGTCCCTGCGAATTCAGCTCCTGACGTGTTGGAATAATCGCGAAATAGTTTTTATAGGAATGTGAATTCACTTTTTAAGTGACGTTTTTTCAACAGTTTGCTAGCAGCGTTAAAAGCAGCGCAAAACACCATACTTGTTGATGTTTTAAAAACTGCAGAATTTTGTAATTCTCGCTCTTCTCGCAGACTCGCGCGTGTATGTGACGTCATATGTGGTGAGCTTCCCATTTCCGACAATTTTCCGAAGTTTGCCCGAACGCTTCCGTTTGTGGAAGCGAAAAATAAGGCGGTTTTCAAGTAGAATATCTCGGCGACGTTTTTGTCCAAAATCGTTTTCAAACTTCAGAATATGATTATTCATAATATTCCCTATGATTTCGACTTAAAACTAATCTTATTAAAATTTAATTGCATTTGACCTTTAACATAAAGTATTCCCAAGTTGCGTTGAAAATAATCCCCTTTTTAGGACCGTGACATGTCACGTGACGAAATTCGTTCCAAGGTCATGATGAATTTTCGTACATTTATCCTGTGAGTCCTAAATTTTCTTTGTGATATATTTTAAATACTGTAAAAGTTTGACCAACCCAATTTATCTTAGCCGTTTTTTAAAGAGTAACTGCTGTGAGAGGTGATCGTTATATAGAGTTGGTCGTTAGTAGAGGTTCAAAATCTACAAGGCAACGTTATCATTTTGGTGGTTTTTCTCGCGATCATCACCAAGCCTCTACGTATCCACCTTACAGGCTTTCACTAAATCCCCCAAGTTAGTGTGGGTTTAAATAACGACAATGCGCTGACCTTGAGGGCAAGGGCCTTTCTTCAGAATACAGTATTTTCCCTTAGGCCATGAAATGCCAAAGGTTCTCTGTGTTTTCATGCAGAACTTCTGCTCCATGTTGCTTTTGGAAACTTTTCCAGCCAAGTGGTATGGAGTTGACCAGCGGTTATTTGCAGAGCCATCCTCGGTGTCATGATAACGAGTCCCCACGTGCCAAGGGAACGTTATCCCCTTGGGACAACCTGACTTTGGCATGGGAAGACCGTAGGTGCCCACGGGCCAAGTAAGAGGAATGCGTACTTCCGGGTCTGAAAATGACACATACACATAGATGTTATTGAACGAGCGCGAGGTTCCGTATAAGTGAAGTATTGCTATAGATTCCTTGACATTGTAAGTTTTATGGACGCAAAGATTTTAAGATACAGACCGAGCACTAGCTTACCCGATAAATAATTACATCCATTCTCGAACTACGCACGCGACAAACTTAAGAACACACTTGCGTTATTTTTCAATCACATTGGCAGAAGTTTCAAAAATTGTCTGCCAAACTCAATACAATAATACAAAACGCTTGTTAGTCTCCCCAAGGGGCTTTTCAGAGCTAGTTTACATTGATCAACTCAACAGCGATCAACAATGATCAACTCAACAGCGATAAAAGGTTCTACATGTACCTAACAGAAATCCAAATTGGCGAAAAATAATTGGCAAGGCTCGTATAATATTACTGTTTACTCGTTAAGTAAGTTACTTATCGTACCTACAGGTACCATAGCGTTCTTAAGGCGTGGGTACTCCTTCAGGGCTTTCTTTACGTGATTCTTTCGTGCCCCAACAAATGACTGGGAATGTACGCATCGTGCAGAAATCTGTTGGTCCAGGACAGTGTAGAAATTGACATCAAATGCCTCATAAATTGGCACCAGTTTCAGTCCAATGGGCTCAGGCATGTCGGGTCCTCCAGAATTAAACACCACCTTGTGCTCACCAAATTTGGTGCTCTCTGACATGGATTCGCGGAACCCTTTTTATGTCAACTTTCAAAGAGGCCTTGAATCCCATGTAGCCTCCGGACACGGATACCGAGTTTTCAATCTGAAAAAAAAGGAACATGAATAAAACACACATCGTATTATGCGACAGGCCGTTTCAAGTTTCATTTATCTGATCTGCGCCAAGTCATGAAAGAGACCTCAGTAGGCGAGCAAAGCAACTTCAAAAGCATTAGGCATATAAATTACTTGTAGTGAACTATTGATATCTGTTAGCCATTGTTATTATTCGACAAATTGTAACGATGCCCATACATGGTCATTAAGCCCTTGTTATCTGTCATCCGTACATGACAGACGTCCTGCGGTATAGTTTTTGCCATATTTGGAAGTGCACTCAAGGAGACGCGTCCGACATATTGGAAAAGCGCAGCTGAGTTAGAGACGACTTTTAGGACATTTCGATGCTTTATTTTGCGACTCCGACGTTGACAACTTGTTGAATAATAAAACAATTATCCTGCTCAATCTTGCGGAATATCGTACGTGCGTCTTTAGCCAACTCGGCCTACCGTCTTATTTAGTCGGCTAAGTAAAACTTACAATCAGGCGCCGGATATTGCGCGTGGTTTTTGCCGGATAATTGTTAAATATAGTGTACAGCAATTACTATATTTGTATCTTTCTTTCTCTTCATTGTTTGAAGCGACAAATATTAGATGTGGACCGGAACTCATGTTTCTTGGGTGTGAAACTGATTTATTTCGTAGTCAGAAATTTTGAAGCAAATCATTTTCTGGTCCAAACCATGTTGCCAGACCACACTGTCTACCTGCCTAGCTAAAATAAAATAAAACAGTTGTTCTAAAACAGCACATAACTTGATTCTTACGTTATCCATCGCATATTTTGTGAAATTCAGCTTTGGAGCTTTTGAAGCGTTCAAACCGCTTCTCTCTCCGAGTTCCACTTCCACGACAATGTGCTAAAAAATGGAACCACATGCATCATTACATGGAATACGGTTATCTATTGTTCTGTCTTGATTGAGGATGCTTGTTTTGTCTTGTTTCTACATAATTCAGTGTTTATAGATACACTTGACTTTGGTACACCTCCCGCAGGGGAACAACTAGTCGTAAAAAAACAAGAACAAGTAGTCGTGGTCCTAGGGGACACCTAATTGTGGTGGCCTGTAGTGTCTTGTTATGATTCACCAGTTTGGCCTTATACCGATTAGACATAATTTGCGTCAAAAAAAGTTGTGATAGAATAGCCCTTTTCACGGTTAACTTGTGATATTTGCATAACAATACACTTGAACATAGAAGCGAGGCAATTTTGGGCACAAGCTGCAAAACATCGCGTTTTTCTTGAGCTTCTTAAACCCTTTTAATATAAAAACAGTTTTAAAATGTAGCAGAACTACAATTCTTTTAGTTTACGTTGTTTTCAGAAAAAATGTGAAACGACTTTTCTTTATTAATAAATAGTAGATTCGCTTGTTTTAACGATCTTTACGGCAAACTTTAACCAAAAGAGTGGTATATTTTAGTTCTTCTTCCGTTTTAAAAACTATTTTTATACTAACATAGTTTAAGGAACTCAAGAAAATCACGATGTTTTTTACAGCTTGTGCCCAAATTGCCTCGCTTCTATGCTTAACTGTATTGTTATGCAAATATTTCAGGTACTTTTCTTTGATGACATAGCGGTGCCGGGCAACAGACTAACAGAGCGAATCCTGTGTCAATCAAGCCATAGCTAAGAATGACGTCAACCAAAACTTCATTGTTTCATTCGGGAAACCTTTTCAAGCTCGCAGCAAAGAACTGTACGCGTGTTGCCTGAAAACGCACCGCTAGCGGAGCGAGAAAATTAGTATCGGCAGCGTGAAACAACAAGCGAAAACTCTGTCTGAGCTGCATTTGCAGGCTACAGCGAGAGTCTTTCGGATACGGTTAGTAGTGCTACTATACTGGAACGGGAAGCGAAGTCGGATGAAAATGTTTGTCGTAATACACGAGGCGAAGCGAAATCAGACAACAACGAAAAGAACGTAACACGTCTTCGTTTTCGAGCGAAAACCCAGGAAAAAACACATTTTTTGTTATCATGCATACTAAGTTTAGGTGTGAATTTCTTGCCTGACTAGCTTTTTTATTGTTTTAATAAGTTCCCGTGGGACAATCCTCTTAGCAACTAGTTGCCCGGCACCGCTATGTCCGTAATTATGTAAACCATTTATAAGGAGTTTCTATCCCCCCCCCCCCCCCCCCCCCCCCCCCTCCCCTGCTCCAAAGCAAGCGAACCGTACGCGTTTCATTGTGTCGAACTGTTCTAAGCTAGATCACGTGCTGTTTAGCAGTAATTTGGAAAACGTACTTGTATTGCCTGAAAAATACCGTATCTAAAAGCTAATGGCTACACTTCGATCAGTGTAAAATACCCTAATAAATTGTACAACATATCAGTGTGAACTAATGATTTTCAATGTATTCTAACTTAGTTATTTTAATGACTGAAATGTTCAACTTCGAAGGTTTCATAAAACGGATCTGATAATCTTAAGAGGCAGCTAGATATTACAAATCTAGCACACATACCGTTCCCCATCTCTCAATGAAGTTGAAGTAAGCCTTCTCATCGTAGTTTTTCTGGTAAACACACACAGAAGCTCCAAAGTCTTCTGACACTGGGAACTTCTTGATGCGAGCCAAGTCCAGCTGGTATCGCGCTCGACCCCGTTGCAGACATTTTTTCTCTTCATAAAACACGTTGTGATATTTCGATGTCTCTTTTCTCATCTGCTCAAACCCTATCACACCGAGAAAAAAAAAAAAAAAACCCTATTACTAAATACTCAATCACTGTTATTGCATTTCTGGCCTTCTGATTGGCTCCTTGCGCCCATGTCATCAGCTTCATGACGCGGATTCTGCAAATATGGTAGCTCATAACACTCTTTGGGACCAAAATATGGTAAATAACGCGATTTTGATCAGGGGCGATTTGTTCGTCGAGACAGTGAAAATCTGAAAAAGATGGCTACAATTATTAAGTAAAAAAATGTGGCCCTTCTAAATCAAACAAAAGTTAAATTCATTAAATAATGAAATGCATGTAAATGTACGATTTTAAGCTCAGCTCGTTTCAACTCAATTAATTTACGGACCTTCAGATTGGGGTACGAGTACGATAACGAGTACGAGTACAAGTTTCTACTTTCAAAACAATATTGTTCCCAGAGCCCTCGCTCTGCCCTTGACTGACCAGTAGAAGTGTAGGTTCTGGCGGAGATTGGCGTGAAACGTGATGATATCTGTAGTCGCGCACGATAAAAACCTTGCTTCGTTCAGCTGCCGTTCAACTTGTAAAATGAATATAATGTTCAGCTCCACAATTATTTCGGATCTTCCCATTTTAAGCTTCACCATTTGCACAATTTCCAGAATATACGAAACTTTCAGATATCTTGAGCATAGATTAATTCCGAATAAAAACTTTGTCTTGCTCTCTTTTCATTCAACCTGCTTACTGAACACCGCGCCAGGTTTTGCCGCTGTTTTCATACAAATCATGCTTCATTTAGATCGAACTGAAAAATCACTCAGTCGATTTATAAAATTAGCGAAGTATTTAATAAAACAATTATTCCATTCGCCCTTGTTGGATATTCATGATTATAACCAATTCGGCGCGAGGTGCGCCTCATTGGTTATGTTATCATCTCATATCCAACGCGGGCTCATGGAATAATTGATAAAATATTAGTTTCCTTACTTTGAACTCAAACTGAAGGCGACATTCCACAATGCAGCGTCGTAACTACCTACAAAATAGTGAAAAAATAAAACAAATATTAATTAACTTTATTCTCAACTGGCGCCTTTTTCAGCTTATTTTGCCAAATTAAGTTAAATCTTTTAATAAGCACTGGCCGGGTTTCACTAGAAAACTTTGAAATCGTAAATTCTACTGAAATATCAATTATCGGGCTGCTTTATGTTATAGGTATTATTAACGCGTAAAAATAAACGCACTGGTTCGTTTTGCCGGATCTCACTGTTGCACGGAATGACGTCACGATTATGCGGCCAGGTTGCTGAATAGTCTTCAAAATGGCAGCTTCCGCTGGTCGAATTTTTCGGCACTTTGGAGGCAAATTTCGTTAGGTTATGAGGCTCTTTGGAACTTCAAACTACGGTCAGTAATTAATCTTCATATTTACTTTTTAATGGTAGTCAGGAAAAAAATGCGCTTTCTTGAGCGACCTTCTCCTTTAAGGATCAGGTTTAAGGTTTTTAAACTTCTTGTCTTTTTAACTGTGTTTCTAGAATGACCAGCCCAAAAATTACGCGAGTCTGATCGTTTGATCATGTTTTTGAGTCTCAGAAAACGATTAAACAATATAATATTTCAATATCACTTGTAAATCTATCAGTTGTACTTACCGCTCGCTTCCACATCAAGGTTAAGTTTTTCTTGATAACTCTTGGAGCCAGAGAACACCTCTTTCTTGTTAGTTGTGACGCAGGACTTGCGCGGGGCAAAGCTGACCTGATCTGGTACAGTGTACTTCTTGTCAACGGTCAGTTTGTTTGTTTTCCAGGTCAGTTTAAAGATCTTTCTCGTGAGGAGCAGTCCAGGATCAACACCACCGTTTGACAAATCACCACCCTCTGGGTTTCCTTCCAACAGATTGTAGCCGACACCTACAAAGTGAAGACCTTTGGGTGCATCCTGTGCAGCCTGTGCGACGACTGCAGCGACAAGAATGACAAGGAAAACGAAAGCTGCATGGTTTCCCTGTGCCTTTTTCTCCAATAACTGTGAAGGAATCGCATTGGATTAACTTCGTTTCATCAAGCATTTATGGTAGATTTTGACCACTTCATGCAAAGTGGTGACTATAACATTCTTATGCCAGGACTGACGGAAGTAACTTCCGCGTAAGCTGTCCGCCTACAGCGGGTTTTTTTTCAATATGTAACAGAGATAAATTCGTTTACCTCATAGCCATCAAGTTTGGGAACAAATATTAAAATCCTGCATGGCCACTTTTATAAGTGATAGAATTTGTCCCCAAACCTGATGAATGTGCTGTGCTTCATGGTGTCTTGTGTGCCTACAGCCTGGGGGCTGTATGCCCACAGCATGTGAAAGGGGCGGGGATGTTCGTCAGAAAATTTGATTTAAACCCCTAAAGGAGACCAATCTGGGTTGGGCTCAAGGTTTATTTGACCCTAGAAGATACCATTGTAGAACATACAAGGAAATCTGTAAATTGTAATCGATGAAGAAGCACATCAATTTATTCAAGAACAACAACAAAAGCCTTCAAGAAAACTAAATGAGAGGGAGCAGAGTCTCCCACTTCTTATAAGGATAGTTAAGATTATTTTTCTCTCTCGCAATGAAAAAACGTTCTAATTGATACGTATTCTTCATTCGCTCTTGAAGATAAAATTCCGGTGTCATTTAGTTTGCAGATGATATGGGAGATATTTGCCTTCCAAGATAATATAGTTTAAAATTAAAGTGCTTTAAGATTCTTTATTGTGAAGTCCAAAAATAATATATTTTTAGCTGGTCTCCAACCAAATTTACTACTTCTTTCCAGAAAATGTCAACTCGCGGGCAATAGAAAAATAAGTGTTCTAAAGTTTCTATATCCGCTTTACACAAGTAGCATAAGGAAGAATCGACTTTTTTGAACTTGTACAGAATCCTATCTTTAACATTTTGTATTGATATTCGCGTAATTTGGTACTCAAGGTTACTTGGAATGGTAATATAAAAATGTATTTCCAGTTTAATTGAAAAAAACCTTAGTATTAAAGAGATTTCCATATCTCTTTATGGCTGTTGGCTTATTTGCAACCTTGCATGGAGATCATACTGCAATGCAAAGGTTTTGATTTGATTTTTTCTACATTGATTTCTTCGTTGTTAATGTAGACATGAAAGGTATTTGTATTGAAGTGTTGTGTGTAGAAGGATACGAGAGCCCTGTTTGTCTTTAAAATAAAGCGCCATTGTTCTCTGTGTAGAAATCATGGATTCGATATCAGGCATATCGAGTCCTCCTTTCTCAATTGTGTTTAATAGTGCCGTTCGCTTTACTTTATCTTTACCTTTCCATACAAAGGCATAAATAGGTGAACTTCAGTTCAATGCCATCAATAATAAATACTAAACTGTTGATTTATCAGCTATTAACGCTTCTGAAGCGTTCCGTTGCAAACAAAACTACGAAAACAAATAGAAAATGACCTATTTAGTAAAATAACAAAAAACTCCGGAGAACGAATTAGGCAACTGAAGTTACTAGGACTGATGGAACTGATTAATGTTAGTTGTTATTAAAAATTTAGGCTGATTTGACAGTTCAAATTTTGGCCGTTTATTAACAAATGTAAGGTTAACCCAAAAGTGCAGTGAACGAGTGTTAAAACAATAATAAGTGCACAGGATGCAGAGAAAATCGTTCACTGAATTATTTTACATCTTGCAATATAAGTATTTCTTACGCCGGCCTGCTGTTTGTGCGGAATCTTTGCACTGAAGATGTTCTTGCTGAGGTATAAGCTTTCTTTATTCACGATATAACTATACATATAACAGGTCTCAAAGCCGTGTGGGAGAACCGTGGCGAAACTCTGTGAAAACTACCCTCTCTCTACATAAAGCCTTAAAAACAACCTCTGGTCTGACTCCGAGAGAATTAAAGACGAAATGGTGAATTAAACAATACAAAAATGAATGTCGGCCCGATCGCCATTAATGTTCCACATCACGAGGAAGTCTTCAGTTCAAAAATAATTTTTTCTTCTGAAGGATATAGAGTTAGTTTCCTGTTACACTTCGATTGATCGCTTTCATTTTCATTTTTTTCATTCTATTTTCTCTAAAGCGTTAATCTATCAATGATATAATAATTTACAAAATGTCAAATGATTGATTCCAAAGTCAGTGTTTTCATCGTATATATATAGTATTGATTTTGAAGCCTAATAGTTTCTGCTAAGATTGTGGCGTTTGTACTTAGTCGGATATGATTAAAATGATTATTTTTAACTTATCATTTCGGCTACTTAATCTTTTTTCTGCAACATTTGTATCACTCATGTTTTGGCCTAAGACTCGATTTTCTGAGTTTATTTTTACAACATGGGATTTCTTACACGCATAGCTGGAAAGCGTTTAATAGCGATTAGCAACGTCAAAGCGAACTCGTGAAAAGCACATCAGGGTTTCTTTCAACTGATACAAGCAAGTTCGGTCCGTCGGCTCACGACCCTACGCAAGACCTCGGGTTACAATAAAGACTGGAGATATATTTAATTTTACAATTACTTCAGTGGGAAAAAAGAGTCACTAACCTTCCCTTCTGAGCTGCGCGAGAAAATCAAGTTTCCAAATCGATCCCTAAAACGGCCAAGTCGAGTTCTAGAAACACTACCTCGAGTTGTTACTGAATTGGTCTGCGATAGTTCCACGATAGATGAATAATTATCAGTCTTCCAACTCGAAAGACATTTCAGGTTCTTAAGAGCTAAGATAGACTGGCCACATGTTGCGGAATGTCTAAAACTAATGACTTCATAAATATGGCATCGGGTATCTTTATGTGACGACATCACCTATTTACGCTTGCTGAGCAATACAAGCCGGTCTTCCGTGTTCGATGAAGATCGAAAATTCCTCGTGTTAGTGATTTTTATTGTTATTTTAGCTTATTATGTCTACGATGATAGTTCCCACAGACTAATATAGCCGACTTACAACTCTACAAAATTTAGCTGGTTCTTCATGGCTACTATCGGACTCACCACAACTGTTAAGTGATTTTTAAGCAATGTCATTAATAATAAATTAACGCGAACCCTTAAGTTCATCGGCTGAAAACTTTATTAACTGTTATGTTCTTATCGGCTACACTTCTCATGCGTTGCGTTGCAAAAAAAAAACGGAACTACGAAAACAATATAAAATGACCTATTTAGTAAAATAATGAACGGGTCAATTTCATGCAAAATGGGATGCGGTTTAAGGGAGGTCAACGTTAATTGTCATTAAAATTTAGGTATTTGTCAGCTACCGCATTCTCCCAAAAGTGCAGTGAACTGAAAACAAAAATAGTGTTGAAACCATTATAAGTGGACAGGAAGAGAAAATGATTAAGTGATTTTCATCCATATCAAGGGATATATTTTTTCCCTGTAATATTTGCAAGATGTTAAGGCAATAAAGTTTACCGTCCGCTTGCCGATCCGATACAACTCCGTTACCAAATATGTCTAAAACGATGCAATTTTAAAATGTTGTTAACAGCGACTATTGCATCAGAATGAGATATATTAATATTATTATATTAAGTAGGTGTCCCCTATTACTGTGTAGAGGGCTTTCCTTCAGCTGAAACATTTACTGACACATTAATAAAGTTTTTGATTGATTATAGGTTCCGCAAAAATATTCGTTGGATGGAATGCAAGTTAAGTCTAACATAAAGGTCGACTGAAATGCTATATAGACCAGGAAACCGTACACTGAACTAAAACTTTCAGTTCGCGATCGCCATTTGCAGGAGCCCATCTTAATGTTCCACAAGAATGTTTTGCAGGCACAGCAATGTTTTGTCGTTTATTTTACACTAGATTGTTCAATTTTTTTGTTTCCGTTTCTTACTTTATCCAAAACCTTAATTCAAGAAAATAACGCAGTATCAACAAGAATTTCTTAAAGAAGTGAAATGAAAACAATATTGATTCAAAAGTGTTTTTCATTCAGTTGTATAGTCTTTACTATTACCGGCAAGGGTTGTGAGGATTGTGAGACCTGGACTGAATTTGTTTACATAGTTTTATTAGATTTCTGCTTCGATTATGGCGTTTGATTGCGGTGCTATGAATTGGAATCGTGACTTCTGCCGATCTCGTGATCTTCTTTCTATGATATATTTTTCCTGATTACATATTTTTGATTCTAGTTTCTGCTGATATTAATTATTTTATTCTTATTACATAGGATTATTCTTATTTCATCAGCTAGATATAGTTTTAACAGCGACTAGCAACGTTAAACGCGAACACGTGGGTGAAAAACGGCGGATCTCAGTGCAATACACTATATATTTCAAGCGAGACCGGTCCGTAGCCTAACGTCCGTACTCAAGGCCTCGGGAACAGTTCTTCTCTATACGGGTCGGGATACAGGCCTCCCTGCCTGCAGTAAATATATATATTTTCAAAATATTATCGTACATGTATATGCCCTGCGGCAGTTACCTTACCTTCTCAGTGAAGCGAGAAACGCGCGAAGTCCTAAATGCGTGTTTGAAGAACAAAACTAGCTACAAGACGAGTTCGTTCTAGATAGAAACACAACCTCGTGTAGCGCGTGCCGTTGTTACTGGTCTGCGATAGTTTCACGATAGATTAACAAGTCGTCCAACTCGACAAACATTTCAGGTTCTTAAGAGCTAAGATAGACTGGCCACATGTTGAATGACTAAAACTAATGACTTCATAAATATGGCATCGGGTATCTTTAATTCTTTAGGTAGAAAGCAATACAAAGTGTCTTCTCTGTTCGATCAGGATCTAAAAATCCTCGTGTTTAGTGATTTTCGTTGTTATTTTAGCTCTGCGATGATAGATAGCCGATTTTTAACTCTACAAAACGTTAGCTGGTTCTTCAATATAAGATATACTGGTCACAAGTTTATTAAATTTTAACTCTGAATTACCTCATAAATATGTCATGGACTAATTCAAAAGCACTAAACTGGGTATCTTTAAGTGGCCCATATTCTTTACTACTCAGAAAAAATCATCGGGAAAATGTATTCCGTGTTCGTTTCAGATCCAAAATACTCGTGTGCAGTGATTGCCGTTGATATTTTCTCTGTAATACTTCGGACGAAGTTTTTTGACTCGACAACTGTGAAGAGTTGACCGGTTCTTCAGGGAAAAGATAGACTCACCATAGAGTGTGTTAAGTGGGTGGTTTTGCTTACTAGTTAATTCATTGATATGTCATCACTAATTAATTAGCCTCCTACGCCGCAGACGTTCTTTGGATTCGTCCGGCGGATAAATGCAATAGCGCTGCAAGGTATCTTTTAATAGTGACCCAAATTCTTAAAATAATAAAAAAAGTGTATTCCGTGTTTGTTACCGGTAAGATTCAAACGATTTGTCTATAGTGATTGTCATGTGCAGGCACCCATTTATGTATCTTTACCCTGGTCCATGGTTCTTCTAAAATTTGCTCTACTGAATTCGATCGCGGCTCAAATCGATTGAGAAAGACAAGAAATAAACCTCTGGAACCAGAAGGTAATTTTTCTTGGGCAAGACTCCAAAACTCTCAATCTTACAGTAGTAAAATGATGGCGAAAAGTGATAACGAGCAAGAGATGAAGAATAAATTCAGTCCATAGCTGAGCTATTTTAAGAGCGCTACCTGATTGGTCAGTTCAAGTAACGTAATGCCGGAGCCTTGATCAGAAGGAAATAAAAATAAGTTTCACAGAATGAAGCGAAACTATTAATAGATTACAAAAATATATCATGAGGCACAGGGAATCATTCTCTTAGATCATCCTCTCTTGTTACGAATTTTGACGATCGCGAAAGAGAAGGGAAATGTAAAATGTTGCCAAAAGCCACGCCTGGGAATGACCATGAAAGAAGGCACGTTTTGCATTGAGCGGTTACTAAGCAACATGTCCGCCACCGTTCGTCTCGTAGCATAATATGTTCTATGTTTCTTTATCGTATAATACGATATTCTTTGGTTTTCAACGATGGGAAAAAGGTATCACTGTGAATATTGTAACCGATCTTTTGCTGACCCTCTGCATACAAGGAAAAAGCATATCAATGGCGTACAACACAAGGGTACGTTTTAACACGGTAGTCCTTTGTAGTAAGCTTACTGAAAGGGTATCTTTTGGAACACTAATCAATGTAAAGAAGGGATTGATCTGTGTAGTCGTAAAATGGTCAATTTATTTTAGAAAATATAGCTTTGACAGCACAATTAATGTTTTGTGAAGTCTTAATAATTTGGTAAATTCCTACAGAATTGGTTTAGCAGATTTTTTGTAAGACAATCTTTATAGATTATCCTATCTTTATCAAGATTTTAAAGCAATTATCCGGGCCAGACCAACGATTGTACTTAAAAGAGACCTCCGGACGGCAATAAGTCTATTTATCAATGAAAATATTTCCTTTTTCCAGGTGTTAATGCCTTTAACATCTAACAACTGCTTGCTTACCTTCTGAAGTTAAGCTGGAAAGGTTGCCGAAACTATGCGAGTATGCAAGTTGAATTCGATCAAATATCTACACGGTACTATCGTAGTTCCCACAGTTTAAAATGGTTTCCAACTCGACAAACAGTTTAGCTGGTTCTTCATGGCTTATAGCTAGTCTGGCCATCGTTAGTTGAGTGATTTTTAACTAATTACCTCATAAATTTGTCATCACGTATGTCATTGACTAATGCAAATCGAATAACAAGTGTCTATAAAAATCCTCGTGTTTACAGTGATTTTCGTTGTTATTTTTTTCTGCGATAGTTCCGACGGATTTAAAATCAGAAGGCTTCCAACTGAACAAAGAGTTACTAGCGTCTGGAGTTCCGACAAATATATTTTTACTCGACAAAGAGATAGCTCATGGTTCTTCAGGACTAAGTAGACTCGCCACAAGTTTTAAAAGCGATTTTAAAGCAATGTCATCAATAATAAATACTAAACAGTTGATTCAGTAGCAGCTATTAACGCTTCTCAAGCGTTCCGTTGCAAACAAAACTACGAAAGCAAATAGAAAATGACCTATTTAGTAAAATAAAATAAAATCAAACTACGGAGAACGAATTAGGCAACTGAAGTTACGCAAACGGGGCCCTGGTTAATTAGGACTGATGGAACTGATTAATGTCAGTTGTTATTAAAAATTTAGGCTGATTTGACAGTTCAAATTTTGGCCGTTTAATTAACAAATGTAAGGTTAACCCAAAAGTGCAGTGAACGAGTGTTAAAACCATTATAAGTGGACAGGATGCAGAGAAAATCGTTAACTGAATTATTTTACATCTTGCAATATAAGTATTTCTTACGCCCGGCCTGCTGTTTGTGCAATCTTTGCACTGAAGATGTTCTGGCTGAGGTATAAGCTTACTTTATTCTCGATATAATCTATACATAACAGGTCTAAAAGTAGCGAAACTCCCCTCTCTCCACATAAAGCCTTCAATTAAAACAACCTCTCGTCGGACTCCAAGAGAATTAAAGACGGAATGCAAGCAGTCTGACATACAGCTGCAGGTCGACAGAAATGCTTAACTCAGACGTGAATTAAAACACACAAAAATGAATGTCAGCCCGATCGCCATTAATGTTCCACATCACTAGGAAGTCTTCACTTGAAAAATATTTTTTCTTCTGAAAGATATAGAGTTAGTTTCCTGTTACACTCCGATTGATCGCTTTCATTTTCATTTTTTTCATTCTCCTTACCCTAAAACGTTAATCTATCAATGATATAATAATTTACAAAATGTCAAATGATTGATTCCAAAGTCAGTGTTTTCATCGTATATATATAGTATTGATTTTGAAGCCTATGAACTCGAGCCGGTAATCCTTGACAAAGTAGAGGTTTTCTTAATAAAGCCTTTTTACAAGAAGGAAATATGACGAAGTTGTTGCAAGGTTTATAATTTTGTCCCCCGATAGCTCAGGCGAAATCAAATCTCGTCTGGCGCTTTCTATACGGTCATATTTGTGAGATGGCGGGATGGCACGACGTCACACGGCGCGCTCGTGGCCTAATGCGCTAACTTTTAAATCTGAACTTTTAAAAACTGAACTCTGGTCTAAGGGCGAGGGTGCAAATCCGCCTGTTTTTTTTTGGCCGGTTTTTTTGTTGGGGGGAGGGGGGGGGGGGGGGGGGGGGGGGGGGGGGGGGGTTTCGAATCCCAGGCTTAATAACACTGACGTAGACGTAATCTATGATCGAATTTATATGGAAGTGACTTTGTTGGACTTTAATAGTGCGGGGCGTTTGGGGCAAAACAAACCCCGGCTATATTAAATCCGGTATACAGCTGTATCGAGAAAGGCTGTCGGAATAAAAGCACACGCGACAGTCCCGAAACGTATCGTGGGTAGTTTTAAGTTCACGGTTCCTTGACTTCAGCATTTCAGGGAAATCTGAGAGAATGGCACGAGACGCCATGGACGTTTGTTTGCGAGTGCTAAAAGAAGGAAAAAAGAATGTTCGACAGCTACAGTGTCAGGAACGTACCTTGCTGATCCTATCCCAGATTACCTTTCGGGATTGTCGCGTGCGCTTTTTTCCGACAACCTTTCTCGAAACAGCTATATACAACAGAAACAGAAACGATGACTCAAGAATTTATCAATGTTTCGATTAATAACGGCATATGGCTTAGTTTTCATTGTAGACGCGAAGACTAGCGTTTAAAAATAATTCGCCATTTGCCAGCTAGGCGGCTGAATGTTAAAATGAGTAAGAGAAGATTTTTGCTACAAAAGCGTTTCAGATCAAGCGCTACAATTTATTAGTAGATTGTGTTGACACATGTACATCTATCGGTATTTACGCCAAAATTTGACATCTGAGAACACCTCAGGGCCCGCTTTTTTGAGTGGGGGGGGGGGGGGGGGGGGGGGGGCTAATACGAACGCGTGAACGTGAGCTATCTAGAGGGCCCCCGGGAAAAATTGTGAATTGAAGTCCTCTGAAATGGCTGGAAATGCATCTAAAATTAACAAGCGTACGTGTGGTGCAAATTACCAACTATACAAGAATCAACATTTATTATCCGGGCCTTTAAATTCAGTGAGAGTTGTCCATTTTTCGAAAAGCAATCAGAGATTTTTGTAGATATTTTCTTTCCAACAGCCAGAAGCAGGCAGGATTCCCGTGTCCCGCGATGTGTCCAGAGCTGTGTATAATTCTCAGTTTAAAGTATCTATGGCGATAAAATGTTGTCATAAAAACGTTTCTCTATAAAACGTAAGATACAGCTGCTCAATAGCATAAATAAAGTCAGTCAACTCTAAGTTATCTTAACTCTTGATATTTGTTCAGTTGTAATCGCGTCTACTTTGCTAATGGTCATTGCAACTTTTGACGGTGCGAACTACTGCAGATCAAAAAGAAAATTTTATCACCAACTTCCAGTAAAAAAAACGTTACTGTAGTGAAATGACTGCTGGAAATTTTTATTATTATTATTTTTTTAGAAAAGTGCCCCTCCCCCTGCGCGGTCCCTGCACCTGGCCTTAAATTCGACTCGCTTCATTCACAGTAAAACAAATATATATTCGAGGCTTATTCACGGCGTTGAAAAAAGGAAATAATGTTTCCTTAACAAGAAAAGGAAAGGTTCTTTGGATTTCTATAGATTTATAAGAAATTGTAAAAGACAAAGTGAAATGCAAATAAATGTATTGTATTGTATTGTATCTTTGCATGAAATAATTGATGCAAATCTGTAGTCGGAAATTCAGGACAACAAACAAGGAAAGGGCTGATGTCGGGAGACTAGCGAACTCCAGTCGATCTCTAAAACCTGGTTATCACCTTCACACCCCAACAATAATTAATCCCATCAAAGCTTCGGGAGGACCCATGCGAGTCACGTATTACTAGTTTTACACTTATTTTACAGTTTTGCGTGTAAATATACCATCCTCTTGAGTGTTAAATTGCGCTACTGGACTATGTGTAATAACAAACCCCCCCCCCCCCCCCCCCCCCCCCCCCACGCTGTTTGCTGTGAGTGGCTAAAGATTGAGAGGATGTGTTTGAGCGTATATTCCATGTAGAAACGCACGCTCTCGTCTAAATTCCCTAAAATAACTATAAACACAGCAATTGCTAACGTGTGCTCACTGGAGGCCGCACCGGTTTATTCTGCATGACAACAAAACAGATCTAGAGCAAATACAGGACTAGAACATATGAAAAAGCTATAATAAATCTGACAACAACAAACAACAAAAAAACTGGGAAGTACCCACGAGTATCCATAGGATGAAAAACCCCGCCGCACTCGTTACGGTAACACAGGGAAAAATCCCAGCCCTATGGATAGTACTCTCCGACCTGCTGGGCTCGGTCTACTAAATTCCTAAAGATTTGAAACTGAAAGTAAAGAATCTAAATTGTCTTTGACATAACCGTCCTTGGCACTCTCGCTCGCCCAACGGCCATGCCTTTTAAATAGTCTATCAGCAATGCCAGCATGGCAGCAGCAGTTGCTCCTCCGGCTCTAAGGCTATGGAGACTAATGTTAGAAACATCAGTAATGTCCTTGAATGCGTCCTTGACAATCTCCCTGGCTCTAGTGTAACTTATGCCTTGACGCCGAACTTTCACTGTTGAACGCGGATGCGAAAGGGCTCTGAACAGCGGTAAATCCTCGCTAAGGTCGATTTCTGCAGCAGCGATGTATCGTTCCAATACCTTCACAGGACAAGTTTCTTGGGTCTGATCGTGCGATCGCAATCCACGCCCCATCGCGAAATTGATCTGTCTTGGACGATTCTAAAAATATGGACATATAAGTAGGGAAAAATCTGATATCACATGCTCTTATGACGCACAACTCGCTAAAACGAAAGAATCCAGCATAACCAAGAGACACAAAGCTAATGTTCTCAATCCGACAAAGAAGCAGACTTATCTGTAATCCTTGATTTCACAAGCGCCTTTAACATTTCAGGAGTGATAGGTTCTTTCTTGATTTCGGTTTCCCAAGATCCTTTGGGATGCGCTAACCATAGAAGAAACCATAGGATGATGGGATACTTTAGGCAAACCGGCCAACTGTTGAGCCAGTCGATACTGTAAACAGCGTTAAGAACTGGAGAAGGAGAATTTGCTTCAAGAATTAAGCACTGCAAATAAACCGCGACCATAAAGGCTTCAGCTGCAAGTGGCAAACGAAGTTGGACAAAGCCCAAGATTTCCATCGTTTTAAAACCAGCCAGGTAAGTGCGAACAGTGCATCTGCTTTGGAAGCGAGGACGGTTTCCCTGACGAGACTAGCCACCGGCTGCAGATGAACAGGGATCGAGGCAAAGAATTCGCACACATCTCTGACTGGAAACACATCTAAAGAAAACAAAAAAAAAAAAACACTGACAGGCAAAATTAAAAAATCAAGGACGTAAACCACAAAAGCAATGAACCCATAAAAGTGAAAGGCGAGCAAGAAGATCCGGGAAAAAATAGTCCCTCAGCTTCGGGGCACAGTGATCCCATGCTATAAGGGCACAAAAAGGCCCAATTCTTCTTGGACACAATTGGTCCCAAAGATTCAGGGCACAAAAAGGCCCTATACTTCTCAGGCACAGATGGTCCCATGTTATAAGGGCGCAAAAAAAGGCCCCATACTTCTTGGACACAATGGTCCCAAAGATTCAGGGCACAAAAAGCCCTATACTTCTCAGGCACAGATGGTCCCATGTTATAAGGGCGCAAAAAAGGCCAATACTTTCTTGGACACAATTGGTCCCAAGCATTCCGGGCACAGAAAGGCCCCTACATTTCGTTACAAATAGTTCCATACTTTTTTGGGCACAGATCGTCCCATACCTTTTGAGCGTAAGAAAGGTCTCTATATTCGGGCACAGCTGCGTCCCATATTTCTCGCAGACAAATAGCTGGTAATGTAGGGTACAAAATAATGCCCCTAAGTTTTACAAATCACATAATAATTGGCAAGAAAAATCTGATACATCCCCTAAAATTACATATAAATAACAGCAAAGAACAATAATAAAAATAAATAAATAATCATATAAGTAAAATAAAAGTGACTCGCCTCCAGAGAAGAACACCAAGAGGACGAATTACCATACAACGCACCTTAAATACTCTTGCCAAATCTCCTGAGAGTTCATACCGACGAGAGAATATTTTTCCGCTAATTTCAAAACGCCGAAAAACACAACTCTCGTCTAAATTCCCTAAAATAACTATAAACACAGCAATTGCTAACGTGTGCTCACTGGAGGCCGCACGGCCCCAAGAGTACAAAGAAAGAAATGGGTAACACGAAAAAAACAAAACAAATAAAAATGGGGGGAAAAATGATGATAACAAAAAAAATTAATAAATAAAACATACCTAACAATCGAAGTGGATTCTCAAGGCAAGCATCCTGAAATTCAAATTTCCATTACCAAATATGCTATTACATCTGCCAGGAATGAAGGCCTCTTTAGCAGAGGTAGCTCCATCCAATCAAATAACGAAATCAGAGAAACCATCACCACCGGCACAAATCATCGGCCAGAAAGGGAGCGGAATGCCACAATGGGGTAATAAGTGTACCTGAAGCCTTGCAGTTACGCATATGAAGCAGCACTCGCGGAATAAGGCAAATAGGCGGGCACACATAATTGTTCTCCCGGCCCAGTTCATAACAAATGAATCCACACCTTCGGAACCCGGATTCCAAAACCTAGAATTAAACCTAGGCAGTTTTGAATTCAAGTAATTAGCAAAACGATCGATCGAATGCGGACCCCAAACTAAATCAATGCTATGAAAAGTGTGCCACGAAAGGCCCCAATCGTCTGAGTCATAAATGCGGCTGAGAAAATCAGCCTTCTCATTTTGAGATCTCGGGATCCATTCCATCTCGATCGAAATACCACGATTACAACAGATGTTGAGAATCGACAAAGCTTCGGACTGCAAGTGACTTTTGCCACTACCAGATGAAATGATCCTGGGTACATTCTGGTTGTCTGTGAACCATTTAACAGTCAACCGGATAACTTGTCTAGCAACGATAAAAGGACCAATTTAACTGCCAAAATCTCTCTCATGGTAGAACTCGAACGCATTTCGTTTTCGGACCAAGTACCCGAAACTAAATCCTGACCGCACTGAACGAAATAGCCACCAAAGCCAGTGTCACTTGCATCAGAATAAACAACACCGACAGCGCTAGACTTGGGTGACATTGGTCTCCCATTGATGGAGTCGATATATTTTTCCAGAATAATAGCTCATTACGGATCTCGGGCGAAACACTCAAATGCTGGTCCCAGGAGATTCTTTTCAAGCGCTGCGTAACAATGTCTTGTCAACAGCCTAGTAATATTGCCAACGGCACATGACATAGAAATAATTTGGCCTGTGATGGAAGCAAGGCCTCTGGCTGAAATAACACAATTTTGCAGGCAAGAATCGAGGGAAGATTTAAGCTTAAGAATACGTCCTTCAGGGATATGAATAAGACCCAAATCAAAATCTAAAACCGAACCCAGAAAAACTAGCTTTCGTGTCGGCTCCCAATGGATTTTTCGTCATTTGGTGTAAAACCTGACGAAGCGAGATCCTCGCGAACTTGAAGACTGAGACTTTTGGCACTTACATAAGACAAATCTCCGCCAAGACATCGTCGAGGTACATTAATGCTAAAAATCCTTGACCTCTCCAGAATTTAACGAGTTGTCGCATGACTTTTGTGAAGATATACGGCGCTGAAGTTAAACCAAAGGGTAACACTTTAAACTCGTAGAATTTCATCGCTCCGTCGACTGAAGGCCATTGAACGACAGGAACTTCATATGCTCTTCACAAATGTCAATGTGATGGTAAGCCGATTTCAGGTCGAAAGAGAAGACAAACAATCCAGGAGAAAACATTTGAAGAACAGTCCTTAAATCCTCATATTTGACGGATTTCTTGACGACAAATTTGTTGAGATGAGACAAATCTAAAATTAAGCGTAATTTTCCTGAAGACTGAACTGCCACGTGGCAACGGATTACAAAATTTAGGATAGTCGGACACTTCTCTTAAGCAGCCACGTGTCATTAATTCTGAAATTGATTCCAGAACAAAGCTATCCCGACGAAGAGCAGAAGATCTGTTTTCAATAGAATATGGTAAAGGTGATTCCAGGAAAATAATCTTATAACCATTTTGGATGATGTCAAGAACGAAACCCGAGGCTTGACGGTATCACGCCAAAATGAGAAGTTCGCACGCAACTTCCCTTGAATAAAGCTTGATCCTTCAACACCCTGTTCAATTCGCACTGATCCAAAAAGTCAAAATTTTGATCCTGAGGCAAGGATTTGTCTTGGTGGGGCACAAGTTTGCCCAATGTCCTCTTTTACCGCATCGAAAACACATATCGGAACCTCTGAATGTGTTACCGGAGTATCGACTTTGGGACGAAAATAATTAGCAGCTGAAGGAAGAGAGCCATAACTACCGCCAAATCTGGAAGCGCCAAACGATGAAAGCGCAGACGAGGAAACTTTAGGGCTACTAGGTTTTCTCTTTTTCTCTTGCAGTGTTTTAGCCTTAGCAGCGGCTCTTTTCTCGGCCTTCTTATCTTCGAGGCGTCGGCCTCGTTGTCGGCCAAATCATCACAAACGTATTCTTGAACGGTGGCCCAACCAAATTCTGACTTATCGGCCAATTTAATTATTTTCTGTCTATCATTAAGCAACGAAATACCTGTCTGGAGTTCCTCCTTTGCTTTGGGTATGTTACCGCTCTCCAAGGCTTCAAGGCTGTATTGCTGGTCTTAATAACCTTACGGTTGAAAACAGACTGTTGCTCGTTCCCTTTCCTCTTGAAAGTGTAGGTGTCGGGTTGAATGTCCTGAATGTCCGACGCTAGCTGAACTGCCAAAACCGTCTGAGCTTGAAGTAAATTACTCTGTAAGCCTTGAATTTGCGAATCAACAGCGGCTAAAATCGCATTCTTCTGTGCATCTAAAACAGCACTCAGGTCTGACGGAATAGGCACAGCAGCTCCTCGTTCCTCTCCCATAAGGTCGGATAAAGTGACTCGCCTCAGAGAAGAACACCAAGAGGACGAATTACCATACAACCGCACCTTAAATACTCTTGCCAAATCTCCTGAGAGTTCATACCGACGAGAGAATATTTTTCCGCTAATTTCAAAACGCCGAAAGACACAATATACATCACACATCACCTCCATTTTTTGCCAAAACATAGCAATTATCGAATGCTTCTTCAGTTACAAGACCGCGTAAAACATCCACTAAAATCCCTGCAGAAACATTTGTGTAGCCAACGCTATGATACTCTCTTGACTAAACTCAACTTTCCATTTAAACGTTCACAAATCCAAAGTCATCAAACGTATAATCCAACTGAATTACAAAAAAATTAACATAGCAATTGCAAGTTGAAACATAACAAATCACCTTGAAATGAGTTAACAGATAACTTTCACCCGTCACAAATAATGTCTATGTCTATCATTTCCGTGACTCATAGAAATTAAAAAAGTCGTGGTAAATTCTCTCTATCAATATGAATGACGTAACTTGATAAATTTAATCCGCAAGCCCCAACACGGTTTCGTGTTTGTCAGCATTTTCCCCTTTCGACTAAAGATAAACCGTGATGTTGTGGCTGTTCCGAAACGCGGGGTGCAGGGTGTGGGTTGAAAAAAAAAAAAATTAAATTAAATAAATAATTAAAAATAAAAATAGAACAAATTAAAATAAAAAAATAAAATAAAATTGACTTTGTGTGAAATGGCCGTTTTATTTTCCGCGAAAGGTAATACAGGTGTTTATTATATGGCAACTGGTCCACGATGAAAAGGAGCATTCTGATTGGTTCCCTGAGCGGTCCGAATTTTGCAATACGGACCGCTAAGATGGACCGCTCACGAATTAATTTCGCCGAATTCTTTTTATGAAACATTGAACAAAAGAAAACGGTTTTTTTATTAAGTAGAAACATTTTTCCTCATGTCTGGCGGACAATTTTGGTTAAACTTTCGCAAAAGTGGCCTGAAAAATGCAGAATATGCTTAACTTTGGCGTGCGCGCGTTAGCCGAGAATGATTGCATAATTTATCAGCAAGTTTTCAAAAAAGCCCATTATAATAAAAACTTTATTGAACTAGCTTGTTCGGTCCGTATTGGGAAATATTGGTCTCGTTCTTTTTTTTTGCAAGTTTATGGACCTCGCCTTCGGCTCAGTCCATAAACTTGCAAAAAAAAAAACTCGACCAATATTTTCCCAATACGGACCGAACAAGCTAGTTCAATAACATCTATTTATTTTTTTCTGAAGCGTATTTGCGGTGCGGAATCCTAAATCCTTGAATCTGATTGGCTAATCGCGCGCTCTCACCCGGTCCAGCTTTTCCCCATACGGACCGGATACGCCGTCCGGACCATATTTTTCCCTTCGCTGTCGCCAAAAAAAATACCTTCCGTGGGAACGCCGCAATTTACTCGGGTAGAAAATTTTGCTTAGCTTTTTAAAACTGCCAGGCTTTTAAATACTGTTAGAACCACAAAAACACATTAATCAAGCCAAAGCGGGAGAAATTGCCCGCAAACACGGCGGAATCGTAGCGAAGGCATGCGCTATCCAAGCGAAAACATTTTAATTTCAGCAACGAAGGTCGATGCGAAGAAGCTTTAACTAAATTTCTCGCATTATATTGCTCCTTGTCGTTGTCAAGTGAATGGAAAACTACACAGTGGAATTAAAGAGCTTGCATTTCTTCAAAAAGGCGAGTGTTCATTACATTTTAACCGAGAGAATTTGAGTTTGTTGTTGTTTTTGGAAATCATTTCATGCTCTCGATAGTTTAATATTTGCGGTTAGTTTAAATCACAAAATCTCCTTGTTTAGACTCAATTCCTTAGTTTTTAATCATTTGCTTTTCGTTTCTTCTTTTCCTAAACAAAGCTTCCGTTAAGTTTCATTCAAGAAAGAACTTAGTGATTACCGCTGGTCCAGAAAATAATTATTGAGCAGTTTATAAATCAGTTGTGCCGTGCGTTGAAACTGAATAGTGAATTGAAGCTTACAGTTGCAAGGTTTCGCATAAAATGAAAGTTGTAAATTGCCACCGAATGCAAACGTTAGATTAACATGAAAAATAAATTGTAGAAAACTGACGAAAACAGTTTTGGTCGAGAAATGCTTTCATTATACTACGCAAGAGTATGGACGCGTGTCCTAAAATTTGCCGGTTGCGACTTTGAATGGTTTTTGTGCTAAATTTGAAATAGCCGTATCTTCTCATTTCAGCTGCTTCTAGTGATGAAATTCCGTTTGAGTCTCCATCGTCTGTTCTTCGCAGCTACCTTTCTGTAATTACATATTTTGGTGTACAAATTAATCGTCTGAGTTTCTTGTTATTTGGATTTAGTTTTATTTCTTCGGTAGTTGCGATCAACTAATCTGTTTTTCACGCGCGCGCGTGAAAAACAGATTTTGCAAAACAAGAGATTTCTTGCTTTACCAAACCAAGTAAGAAAAAATAAATATATTATTTACCGGTCTAGGTCGGTCCGAAAAGTAAAAAACCGTGCCCCCCCCCCCCCCCCCCCCCCCTCCACCACCCACCCTATTATTCTCGAAACTTAATTCGTCTTTGTCGTTTACACATCTGCCTCGGTCGAGTGGCTCGGCCAAAGCAGTAGAGTGAGAGCTGGGGGAGAGCGTTTTTATTGCTGACAAGGCGAGGCACCGATTATGTCATTGGTATTGATGAGAAAATTACCACGGTTTTTATTTGCTACGGATCTCGGTGCCCAATTCGCTGTAATTGTAGTTTTATGCGAAGGTATTTTAGCGGTGATTTCTTTCTTGGCCGAAATTTATTCTAGTTTGAATTTTATGATTTGATTTACTGGGATTTATGAATGTTACAGATACAGTAGTCGAACGAATTTAGTTTTTCACATTAGTTTGTACGATTATGGTAAAGAGTCAGCTATATTGTCACAAATTCGGCTTTTTTACTTGAAAAGTTCATGTTATTTGAAATAGCTGAAAAGCGGCCTGATTCGCCGAGTTGTCGCGTTAAATTCTGAAGCCATTGACGTTGTGTTTGTTTCTGTTTAGTATTGAACGATGTACAGACTTCGTCAGGAGTAGTGTAATAATTCTAATGAGTAGGAAGTCGCCGAGCAATTCGTATGTCATGTTTGTTTGCGCTGTTGCATGAATCGATAGGAATGCAAAATTGTTAGAGAGTGTTACGCGAGCGAAACCTGGAATTAATGCAAAAATATTTTTGGACAGTGTTGTTGCATTGTTTATAATTCAAGTGGTAAAGGGAAATTTCTCCGAATAGGCGAATGTTCAGGGGAATGAAGAAAAACATATTCACATGGATTGTTTATTTTTAGTAGTGATAAATAATTATACAACTGACGTTTACCACGTTCACAAAACCCTAGTCATCAAAACATATATAATCCAACTGAATTACAAGAAATAACAATCACCTGGAAATGAGTTCACAGATAACATTCGTTTCCCGTGACTCACAGCAGTTATGAAAGTCATGGGAAATCCCCCATCAATATGATGACGTAATCCGCAAGCCCTAACAAGTTTCATGTTCGTCAGCATTTTTCATGTTCGACTAAAGAAAAACAAATAATTTCAAGATTGCGACTTAAGTTTGTGTGATTGTGGTCAAACGTCAGTTGTATTAATTATCACAGATCATGGTTTTTACGTGAAAAGAAACATTTTATGTGAAAGTTCTCAAAAGCCGTCCATCATCGTACAAACTAATATCTAAACTAATTCATTCCACTGCCGTATCTATAAACATTCATAAAATCCAGTAAATCAAACGCTATAAAATTCAAACTAGAATAAATTTCACATACCAATTCTGTAGAAGTTAAATAAATCACGCTAAAAAAACCTTCGCATAAAACTAACTACAGCGAATTCGCCGATCACATGTCAGCAATATTTTCAATGACGTATCGCTGAACTGTTACCCTGGGTGCCAGAGGCTTTCTTGCGCGGTTTCCGGTTTCAAATCTCTCTTATGGCCCGCGCGAAAAAGCCTCTGGAGCAGGGCGCTATTGCTTTGATAACGCCGAGCCAATGGCAAGCCTGCTTAAATGGATTTAGTCCAGAATTTGGACTAGATTGCTGATTGGCTCCTAACGACTCCCTAAGGTATTTTGAATCTAATAAGTCTCTGTGATTGGTTGACAAGAATAGTACGCTGCGGGGAAAAAAGCCTGTGAATGACGAGGCGATGAAGAGATAGAAACAGTGATCGATAGAACAGTGATTGTTGTTGTTCAGTTCTGTGTTGTTGCATGTTGTTGAATAATCGCGGATTCTGATGGAAGTTTGGAGAAAGCACTTGAAGAGGCCTTAGCGATAGTTTTAAAAAACGTTCGACGGTGTCGACGAATTAAGCGCCGAGCAGACAGATGGCATTATTAATTTTATTCGCCGCAAGGAGGTTTTAGCGGCCGAAGGCTTGTGATATCTGCAAATGCTGCACCGCGAGACTTTTTGATGCCCAAACCAGCGAGAGCTTGAACATCGCTTAGTTCGCGCATGCTGTTCGTCTGCTTTCCAGTGGGATAAATTTTCATGATACCGCTCTTTAAAGGAGGTTAACTCCTTGAGAGTTGCCTCATATCGTTCGATTAAAACACTTCTTGCAGAGAATTCGCGGGCCGACTGAAAGATCATTGTCGATCGCCAAAAGCTCTGAAAACTCTACCTGAAATGTTTAGTTTTCTGGCGTTTTCCGAACGTATCCACCATTAACCACCACACCAGCTTCACATAATCGGCACGATAGCGAAGACTTCGAGGTAGGGACCCTTTTTACAGGAGTTGTTTTCGTTCAACGAATACCGCCATTTGAACGAACGAATACCTTGTAAAACTATCTGCTGTCATATCTCCACGTGCCATACATGTGATCACAGTAGGGACACTTACGCTGTGATTGGTTTAAATGTAATACGTTAAAAATGATCAAAGTTCAACGGGAACGGTAAATCAATGCGCCCTGTGCCAGAGGTTTATTTCTCGCGACTCTGCCGCTCGCCGGGGCGTCGTCGGCCTTCGACCGACTTCGGATCTCGACGCGACGGAGAAATAAACCTCTGGTACCCAGGGTACTGAACTGTCGGCAATTTTATCACTTCTTCATCCCCCCTAACACATTCGCCTAGTCAGTGAAATTTCCCTTTACCACTTGGATTATAAACAATGCAACAACGCCGTCCAAAAATATTTTGCATTCGCGGTTTCGCTCGCGCAACACTTAACAATTTTGCATTTCCTATCGATTCCACAACTGCGTAAACAAACCGGATACGAATTGCTCGGCGACTTCAATACTAATACAACAAAACAACGTCAATGGCTTCAGAATGTAACGCGACAACTCGGCGAATCGGCGGCTTTTCAGCTATTTCAAATAACATGTACCTTTCATGTAGAAAGCCGAATTTGTGACACATAATCGTACAAAACCAATGTCTAAAAAACTAACGCATTCACGACAACTGCACGATCTAAACATTCATAAAACCCCAGTAATCAAACCGGTAAATCCAATACAACAAATTTCACATACCAATAGCCCTTTTCACAGTTAACCTGAAATATTGCGTAACAATACAGTTAAACATAGAAGCGAGGCAATTTCGGGCACAAGCTGTAAAACATCGTGATTTTCTTAGGCTCCTTGAACTATGTTAGTATAAAAATAGTTTTAAAACGGAGAAGAACTAAATCTACAACTTTTTCAGTTAAGTTTGCCGTAAAGATCGTAAGACGATCTCTCTGTTGCTTATTCGAATCTACTCTTTATTAATAGAGAAAAATTTTATTACATGTTTTCTACAAACAACGTAAACTAAAATAATTGTAGTTCTTCTATATTTTAAAGCTGTTTTTATACTAAAAGAGTGGAGCTCAAGAAAAACACGACGTTTTACTGCTTGTGCCCGAAATTGCCTCGCTTCTATGTAAACTGTATTGTTATGCAAATATGACAAGTTAACGTGAAAAGGGCTCTTAGAAGTCGAAATTCGTCTCAGAGAAGTAACACAAATCACACTAAAATACCTTCGCATGTAACTACAATTACGCGAATTCGCCCCAATCCACTATTAATATCTGCAGTTTCGCGAGATTCGTTTTAGTCAAATAAAAGCCGTGCTAATTTTCCTATCAATTACCAATGACATAATCGATTTGGTGCCATCGCCCTAGGTCAGCAATAAAAACACTCATCGAACGCCCAGCTCTCATTACAACCGGTTTGGCCGAGCCGGACCGAGCCACTCGATCCAGTCAGATTTGAGGCGTATAGAGGACCACTTTCAAGAACATACCTCTCTATCTACTACAAAAGACAGTTTTGAGACGTGTAAATAAATCCGATGGCACTGTCTTTAATTACGATTTATTGAAACGTAGGTAAGACAGAAAAAAAGACCTCAGATAGGAGTTCACACTAACAAAGTGAACGCCACCAAGTTGTGAGCTTATGATCCCTAGTGTGAACCGGCCTTATAAGTCAGAGTGCGTCTAAATTTTGAGGTTTTCTGCTTCCCTAACGGCCCTGTTTAGGATGGTTTAAGAAACTTGATACACGACGCGAACAATATGACATTGAAAATATTTATTTTAAGGTATCAGTATACCCCAAATTTGACCATTTTGCAAGATTTTACTTTTTGTTATCTTTCAGATAGGATTACATCAAGACCTTTCATTTCCAAAAGTTTCACGCAAAAAAGATTGCTTTCTAAGAAAGTTATGAAGAAAAACGATTCTCGCCATTAATTATTTCAATCGAGAGCCGTCAACAGTTTGTCAACATGTACGTATAAAAAAGTCTACGTAACACGAGGGCCGAACATGTTTGTAGAATTTCACCCGAAGATTCGACAAGCCGACATCTTGCAAGGTTCATATTTCATAGAAACAGTCATTAAGAGACTGTGTCCGCGTTTTCAAGTAAGAATATACCGAAATGGGAAATGTTTCGGTGATAGAATTGATGGCTCGAAGCACTCGTCTCCAACCACGTCTGCCAAATGACACCGTGATCGCATCACTGCATTAAGGACAACTGAAAATCGCTCGCGGTTGCATATTTTTTTCCATTGTTGGGCGAATATCCCACAGTGAAGGCTAAATGGAGGGAAAACTGAAGCCATAAACTCTTTAATTTTACTTCGTAGCAACCGAGGCCTTACTCTTTATCGATCAACGCATAATTATTTTCACGCCGTCTTGGGCTATTTAATCTCATCAGTACCGGAATAGAACGCCCCAAAACATGCTTTTCCCCTGTTCTTCTCTCGAAACTGAAATTTCTAGCGAATGAAGCGCACGTTTCAAGTTCGTTTGCCAACGAATTTCCATACCTCTTTTCGGGCTGGAATTTGGAGAGAATGTTCTCGCAATAGTGCTGACGAAAAAAACCGCTGTCGGGGAATTTAATTTTTTCCCTCCTTGCGAAGTTATGAGTATTTTCGTACAGAGAATGCATGTTTTGTCCAACCCTCAAAGTTTAACTGTGTGTTAAAAGCTAACCAGACATAAAGATAACGTAATCAAAATTCCCGGGGCGGGGCGACACAGTTTTTTAGAGAAAGTGTCAAGAACACGTAGCGATGTTTTTTTCGCTTTCTCCCGTTCAATTCCGAGCCGGAACGAACTCGATTTGTGGAACCATTATACTTTTTGAAATTGAGTGCGCTATATTCGAAACACGCCATTAATTTTTTTACTTAATAATGAATACATATTCGTAATCTACAATTCTTAAGCTTCAGGAAATGGATAATACTATTATTGTGGGTTTGTGTTAAACGTCCGACGCGTAAGTAACAGCGCCAACGCATGATGTCATTTGGGGTATACTGATACCTTAAAACTGTCAAAATATCAAAGGAATCGGACGGATTTCGATCCTTGATGCTCGGCCAAGTTTCTCCGCGTTGCATGCAAATAACAGCCATATTTCGTGCCAGTGTGATTTACCTTTTGTATGATATGGATAAAACAGGTATTTCAGTGCGATTATTGCAACCGGAGCCACTTAGACAATTAAGTAGACAAAAATTCACTGTACGTATGCTGATGCTAGATTGCAAACAAAGAATTCCAGTAAAGTTCCAATATTTTATAAATGTTTTTTGTACTTGTACTGAATCCGATTGTTTAAAAAGAGCTATTTAGAGTTAGAATGCTTTGTTGTTCAACTACAATATCTAAGTTGTTTCCGTTGTCCAAAGTGGCCCCAGTTTACATTAGCAGCACTGTAACCTGATTATGGGTGATGAGACGTTATCAGTTCCAATAATTGTAGTACATATACTTTGTTTATTTTTGAGGAATCAATACAGTTCTCTACAACATAAATCTAAATAACAATTTTCCTCTTGTTGGAATTTTATCAAACGACATCAACTTTTGACATTTCCAATGACTTAGTGATAGTAATAACAGTATTCAATCTTGATATTCCTGCCGACGTAAGCTCTGGGACGGGAACCACCAGCTCTGTTTTCCGGATTCCGATCTTCACAATCCCACTGGAAATATTCGGTTCGCACTTTCATCCCTCGGACCAGCTGACACAGATGGGTGTTGGACTTCAACATGACGAAGGGGGATTCGGTGGGGAGGATGATGGCATTAGTGGCGTATCCGTCCACACGACAACAGTACTCGATGCGAGTGTTCCTGTCATATACGCCGTCTGGAAGCTGACCCGTGATACGGTTCCCGTTGTTTTTATCCTCATCATCCCATTTGATGTATCCTGCCCGGAAATCTGTGCCACGCAAATCAAACACATTTAAAGATAGACGAGAACTGTGAAGCCTTGAGCGTGAGTAATTATGACGCATCCGATTGGTTTTAAGGGAATGTGAACCAAATATCATAAAATCCCATGATCTGAAAACAACGCTTCCAATAATAAACCCTACGAATATAAGCCAATGGGCTTACATTTAGATTTAGCTTCCTAAAGTACAATTTTAGTTTTTATTATACTATTTTATATTGTATTTCAGTTATAAAGAAGCCGAGATTCTTGCGCGTAATGTTTCTCATTGAAAGAGCTGTTCAGTGTAATGAAATTTCTTACATTTATCCTATAAGTCTTGATCTAAATTTTCTTTGTGATATATTTTTAATACTGTAAAATTTGACCAACCCAATTTATCTTGGTAGCCGTTAAAGAGTAACTGCTGTGATAGGTGATCGTTATAGAGAGTTGGTCGTTAGCGGAGTTTAACATTTACAAGTCAACGTTAACATTTTGTGGTTTTCTCGCAATCATCAACAAGCCTCTACTTATCCACCTTAGGATTTCCCAGGCTAATCCCCAAGTTAGTGTGGGTGAAATAACGACAATGCACTGACCTTGAGGCAAGGCCTTTCTTCAGGATACAGTATTGTCCCTTAGGCCATGAAATGCCAGAGGTTCTCTGTGTTTTGATGCAAAACTTCTGCTCCATGTTGTTTCTATCAACGTATCCAGCCAAGTGGTATGGAGTTGACCAATGGTTTTCTGAAGAGTCATCCTCGGTGTCATGGTAACGAGTCCCCACGTGCCAAGGGAACTTTGCCCCCTTGGGACAACCTGACTTTGGCATGGGAAGACCGTAGGTGCCCACGGGCCAAGTGAGAGGAATGCGTACTTCGGGTCTGAAATGACACATACCGTTAACTGCTGCTTACATGGGCTTATACAACTTCGTAAGGGGTTTTGGATGGGCTTATAAACGGGGGGGGGGGGGGGGGGCTTATATCCGGGGAGGGCCGGGGGGGGTAAAAGACGGAATACAAAAAAAACGTTTCAAAATAAATCTACAGGCAATGTTTTTTATCCCGACCTACCGTAATATTGAAGCCTGTTGAAGAGATGCTATGCAGCCCGGGTTCTAAAACTGTTGTACAGTACAGTAATACTACAGTAAAACATTGAACAGTTACCGGTAACTTTAATGGCTTATGGTAATTTTACAAGATAGTAATATAAAAGACTAGATAATAATAAGATAGTAATAAACTTATGGCTCCCGCCAATCTTTCTTAATTTCTGTTTGAAGTAGTACAGTGTTCTGTTATAGTGCTTAATATTAAGGAAACAAGGAAAACTAGAGGGGGGCTTATATCCGGGGGGGCTTATAATCGGATGTATTTTTTGGTTTAAAGGTAGATGGCACTATAACCGGGGGGGGGCTTATAAGCAGCTGTTTACCCCGGTAATTACATAGTTGTTATTCGCACACACGAGCGCGAGGTCCGTATAAGGGAAGTATCGTGCCCGAGTTTCCCCCTTTACATTGTTAGTTGCTGGAAGCAAAATTTTAATATAACCGGGACTGAGCACTAGCTTACCGATAAATAAATACATTCCATTATCGAACAACGCACGCGGCAAACTTAAGAACACAAATTGCGTTTTTTTCAATCACAGTAGCCAAAAATTTCAACAAAATTGTCCGCAAGACTTTTCAGAGCTAATTTACAATGATAAAAAACTCAACAGTGATCAACACAACAGCGGTTGTGTGGGGGAGATAAAATGTTCTACATGTACCTAACCATAACTCGAAATTGGAAAACAAAATTGAATTGCGGAGTGATAGCGTGGGTGTTTCTTATCGATCTAGGTCGGCTAGTAAAGAAAAATTCAGGCCAATGGACACTCGTGAATGGAAGCAAATTGGAATGCTCCTTTTCATGATTAGACCATTATCGTATAATATCACTGGTTTACTTGTCTGTTTTACTTGTTACGTTAAAGTGTACGTTATCATACCTACAGGTACCATAAGCTTTCTAAGGCGTGGTATACTCCTTCAGAGGGCCTTCTTGCACGTGTGAGTTCTTTTCGTGTTCCAATAAGGTAAGTGGACTACTCGGGAATGGAACCGCATTGTGCAAGAGTTTGGAAGTCTGTTGGGGGATTTGGTTCAGTTTTTCAAGGAACAACAGTTTTGTAGAAATTAGCAGCACAGTGTAGAAATTAAACCCATCAAAGGCCTTGTAAATTCAGGCCAACACCAGTAGTTTCAGTCCAATGCGGGCTCAGGCATGTCGGCGTCCTCCAGAATTAAAACCACCACCTTTTGCCTCACCAAACCAAAACAATTTGGTGCTCTCTCCTGGACCCAAGTCGATTCGCCGGAAACTCTTCTTCATGTCACACTTTTGTTGTTCTTTTTTCTCAAAGAAGAAGAGGCCTTGAATCCCATGTAGCCTCCGGACACGGGATACCGAGTTTTCAATCTGAAAAAAAAAAAGGGCATGAATTAAAACTATTAAAATACCCTTTTCCACAGGATGTTTATTTTTTCTGTGAGGATACTGGTGCGCGTGCGCCAGTGTCTTACGAAAACAAAAAAAAAAAAAAAAATAAAAAAAAAAAAAAAAAAAAAATAAAAAAACAAAAAAAAAAAAAAAAAAAAAAAAAAAAAAAAAAAAAAAAAAAAAAAAATAAAAAAAAAAAAAAAAAAAAAAAATCCAAAAAAAAAAAAAAAAAAACAAAAGCCCGCCTCCCTGATAAACGTCTGATTTCGTTTGTAGTCAGAAATTTCGAAAGCAAACCATTTCTGGTCCAAACCATGCTGCCCAGAACACACTGTCTACCTGCCTAGCTAAAAGAAAATAAAACAGTTATTCTAAAACAACACAACTGGATTCTTACGTTATTCATCGCATATTTGGTGAATTCAGCTTTGGAGCTTTTGGAGCGTTCAAACCTCTTCTCTCCGAGTTCCACTTCCACGACAATGTTGCTAAGGGAAAATGGAACCACATTATTTAGAGTACTGTTATCTAATGTTCTGTCGTGATTGAGGATGCTTGTTTGTATTGTTTCTCCATAATTCAGTGTTTATAGATTCACTTGACTTTGGTACACCTCCCGTAGGGGAACAAGTAGTCGTAAAAAATAAGTAGTCGCGGTCCTAATTGCGGTGCCTATAGTGTTATGATTCACCAGTTTGGCTGTATACCGATTAGACATAATTTGCGTGTAAAAAAAGTTGAGGAAGATTTATATCCAAAGCAAGCGAACCATTCATTGTGTCAACTGTTCTAAAGCTAGATCACTTACTATTGTAAGGCAGTTATTTGAGAAAAAAACTATTTGTATTGCTGCCCGAAACAATAACCGTATCATAAATAAAAGCTTAATCGGTTACACTTTGATTAGTGTAAAATACCCTAACAAAAACTGTAGACAACGTATCACATCTTCGAGTGAACTAATGATTTTCAATTTTATTCTTAACATAGGCCCAAGTCGCACTTGCGGACAAGTTTGGTATACTTTGGTGGATTTCTTCAAATTACGCGTACAATTATTAGCAAAGTACTAGTTCAACCTACGTTTTCAGAACGAACAACTTGTCCAAAAATATAAATAACCAAATAATCCCGCAGTCGCTATGATTGACCCGCGTCGCACCGTGTGTACACGTTTTGAAATTTGTTTTGATACAATAATCACAAAGAAACAAGTTGCGAACCTACATGTTGCGAGTCGCGACGAATTTTGTCAAAACGCGACACAACTTCAAAGGCGCCGTAGTCTCTGCCCTGGAGCTGGACAAGCCACATGCCCGCACGCACCGGGTGACTTCAGATTAACAATGCTTTCTTGATTAACCATTGTGTTTTCTCTGAGGAATAACAAATCTGCATTTTTGAAGCACGTAGTTGGCCATATATTTTGATTCAAATTTAACCACCGCTGCCTCCAGCACTGTGTGACAAGTATAATATGGTGTTACGCAACCAAAACTGGATTTACAATATGTGAATAACAAATGCTTGTGTTTTTTTCTTTTGTTTCTATGAATGTTATGTCGGTAATCGTCACAGGCTCGAACCAACTTCATGATTTATATATAAGGTTGTGAAGTACAAAGATGTTCTCTCCCAAAGCCAGGAAATTGGTAATTTCACGTCGTTGTTTTTTTTGGCAGAGGCAGCTGAAGAAATCGTCCCAAGAGGTTTATAGGCACGTGCAAAGCAATTGGTGCTAGTAACTAATCACTTTCGTTATTCTACAAGATGTCTCTGACAAAATATCCAGACATTTTTTGGGGAAAATGTAGGGACATTTCAAAATTTGTCGCGCAAAGTGCGACCCGGGCCTTAGTTATATTAATGACTGAAATTTACAACTTCAAAGGCTTGATAAAATGGATCTGATGTTTCTTTAGAGGCAGCTAAAATACTACAAAATCTAGCACACATACCGTTTCCCCATCTCTCAATGAAGTTTGAAGTAAGCCTTTCTCATCGTAGTTTTCAGGTAAACACACACCCAGCAGCAGCCGAAGTCTTCTGACAGCTGTGAACTTCTTGATGCGAGCCAAGTCCAGCTGGTAATCGCGCTCGGCCCCGGTTTGCAGACATTTTTCTCTTCATAAAACACGTTGTGATATTTCGATGTCTCTTTTCTCATCTGGCTTCAAACCCTATCACACCGAGAGAAAAAAAATATTACTACACTATTTGCTAAATACTCAATCACTTTATTGGCATTTCCTGGCCTTCTGATTGGCTCCTTCTCCCCATGTCATCAGCTCATAACACGGATTCCTGCCAAATATGGTAGCTCATAACACTTTGTGACCAAATATGGTAAATCACGCCGATTTTGATCAGGGCGATTTGTTCGTCGAGACAGTGAAATTTGAAAAATATGGCTACAATTATTATAAAAAAATATGTGGCCCTTCTAAATCAAACAAAGGTTAAATTCATTAAATAATGAAATGCATGTAAATGTACGATTTTAAGCTCAGCTCGTTTCAACTCAAGTAATTATGTAGTCGCGCACGATGAATAAAAAACCTTGTAAAATGAATATAATGTTCAGCTCCACAATTTATTTCGGATCTTCCATTTTAAGCTTCACCATTTGCACAATTTTCCAGAATATACGAAACTTCAGGAGATCTTGAGGCAAATATTTAATCCGAATAAAACTTTGTCTTGGCTCTCTTTTCATTCAACTTGCTTACTGAACACCGCGCCAGGTTTTTTGCCGCCGTTTTTTCATACAAATCATGCTTCATTTAGATCGAACTGAAAATTCACTCAGTCGATTTATAATTTTACCAAAAGTAATACCGAAGTTTAACCTAAATTTAGCTAAAGTATTTAATTAAAACAATTATTCAATTCGCCCTTGCTGGATATTAGATGATTATAACTAATTCCGGCGCGAAGTGCGCCTCATTGGTTATGTTATCATCTCATATCCAACGCGGGCCTCATGGAATAATTGATTAAATATTAGGCTTCCTTACTTGAACTCAAACTGAAGCGCGATACATTCCACAATGCAGCGTCGTAAAACTACCTACAAAATAGTGAAAAATAAAACAAATATTAATTAACTTTATTTCTCAACTGGCGGCCTTTTTCAGCTTAGTTTGCCAAATGAAGTTTAAATCTTTAATAAGCACTGGCCGGCGTTTCAACTAGAAAACCTTTGAAATCGTAAATTCTACTGAAAATATCAATTATCGGGCTGCTTTATGGTTATAGGTATTATTAACGCGTAAATAAAACGCACTATGGTTTCGTTTTTTGCCGGATCTCACTGTGCACGGAATGACGTCACGATTATGCGGCCAGGTTGCCGAGTAGTCTTCAAAATGGCGGCTTCCGTACTGCGAATTTTTCGGCACTTTGGAGGCCAAATTTCGTGAGGTTATGAGTTTTCTTTGGAACTTCCAAACTACGGTCAGTAACTAATCTCCATATTTACTTTTTAATGGTAGTCAGGTAAAAAAATGCGCTTTCTTGAGCGTCCTTCTCCTTTAAGGACAAGGTGTAAGGGTTTTAAGCTTCTTGTCTTTTTACTGTTTCTAGAAATGACCAGCCCAATAATTACGTGAGTCTGATCGTTTGAACATGTTTTGAGTCTCAGAAAACGATTAAACAATATAATATTCAGTTCAATCACTTGTAAATCTATCAGTTGTACTTACCGCTCGCTTCCACATCAAGGTTAAGTTTTTCTTGATAACTCTTGGAGCCAGAGAACACCTCTTTCTTGTTAGTTGTGACGCAGGACTTGCGCGGGGCAAAGCTGACCTGATCTGGTACAGTGTACTTCTTGTCAACGGTCAGTTTGTTTGTATCAAAGGTCAGTTTAAAGATCTTTCTAGTGAGGAGGCAGTCCAGGATCACACCACCGTTTGACAAATCACCACCCTCTGGTTTCCTTCCAACAGATTGTAGCCGACACCTACAAAGTGTAGACCTTTGGGTGCATCTTGTGCAGCCTGTGCAACGACAACAAACGCAAGAATGATAAGGAAAACGGAAAGTTGCATGGTTTTCCTGTGCCTTTTTCTCCAATAACTGTGAAAGAATCGCATTGGATTAACTTCGTTTCATCAAGCATTTGCTGGTAGATTTTCGACCACTTCATGCAAAGTGGCGACTATAAAATTATTATGCTAGGACTGACAGAAGTAACCTCCCGCGTAAGCTGTCCGCCAACAGCGGGAGGTTTTTTCAATATGTAGCAGAGAGAAATTCGTTTACCTCATAGCCATCAAGTTTTGGAACAAACTAAAATCCTGCATGGCCACTTTTATAACTGATAGAATTTGGTCCCCAAAACTGGTGAATGTGCTCTACTTTCATGGTGTCTTGTGTTTCACACAGCCATGTGAAAGGGGCGGGGATGCTCGTCGAAAAATTGAATTAAACCCTAAAGTTATGGCGCGTTTTCAGGGTCAAAATTAAAACTAACTTTTCCCCATTTTCTTACCTGCGAAGTAAAATGTCATGCATTTCCTGACTTTGAAAATAAGACATCGTACATCCCTTTTGACCTACGAAACAATACATGCCGCTTTCCTTGAATTGCAAAACAAAACATTCCGCGTTTCCTGACTTCTCAAAATATAACGTCCGGCATGTTCTGACTTTCACTGTAATAAATTACCGCATTTGCTGACTAAAACGATACAAAATATCCTGTATTTCCTGCTGAACAGCAATTTTACTTCATAATGAAAATTTAACTGGTTACAAACTGACATTCGCCTTCATTGCTTCATTCTGATTTGTGAATGCGCGTGTTCTGACTTCTCAATTCTACCAGGCGTTCCTTGTCCGCGCAGGCCTGGACCCAACAATATTAAAACAGTGACCCCGGGCAACTTTCGCGCCCACTTTCGTCTGACAACACTACGATCACCGCGAGGTTTTATACTAAAGTTATGGCTAATTCCTCGCAAAATATTTTAAGAGAAGCGGCTGATCGTCTTATTCAGACGGCAGAACATCTAGCATCCAGGTCTTCGACGACTTCTGCTGGGGCAAGTTTGTCTGCGACAAGTTCTGTGGCACTGAGAATACGACTCCATTCCTTCCCGGCTCCGCGAGCAGTGCACCACTGATCGCCTCGTCAGCTGCTACCGAGCATGCAAGGTTGTTTGGTTACAGGCCTCCAACTTGCAGCGCCCCCTACCACCTCCACCAGCGAGGACGTCTCACGTGGAGCAGATCGTTTGTTTGCTTGGCGTACAGCAATCAAACGCATCACCAACGCCAAGCGAACGGGTTTGAGTTAGCGCTAAACAACCTGGGGGAAAAGCGGATAGAATTCCCTCGTGAAGGGAACGGGGCGCAGATACACGAAGCTATCATTGGTACCTTCCCTTCCCTGACAAGCGGATACCAGCTTCTTCGAAATTCCGAGGGCCGTGGGAAAGAACTGATGAAAATCCCGATGCCATCGAGTGGCTTTTCTGTCGATTTCTTAAAAAGTGTCCTAGGCCAAGCGAAAGGTTTTCTGCGCCCTCTTACCATTACCATTACATGTACCTTGCATGTGGAGAATATCGATCCTGCTCATAATAGTCAGGGCTGTAGAATTGGCTTTTGCATAAAGACCCCCCCCCCAACCCCCCATTAAGGACTAAGGAATTCCATGTCCTCAAAACTGCATTTTCAGAGGAGCCCCAACGGAATTCCTCAACAAATTACTCCTTATTTAATATCCCCAGAACTTCCTTGATCTTACTACAAGGAGTTTTTTTTACCTCCCTGGAATTGCAATAGGTAAATCCGTCTAGAAATGTCGGGTATTGTGATCTCATAATCAACAAGATATTTGTAAGTTCCTCCCGTGGCAATCTCAAACCTTGGACGCCCCTTACCGTTCCCAGACTGTGCTGGCTATTGTCTCTGGAGAGGAATGAGACCAATTCCGCTCTACCTCCGATAACATTTCGCGTCCACAGCGCAGGGTCTGGTAGGGGGTAGTCTCTACGCAGCCGTTCGTAACGACACAAATAACGGCTGCGTAGGAGACTAGGTAGGGGGGATCTGGGATCCCGAAATTCAACGCGCCGATATTTCGTTAAATATCTCACGAAATCACCCGTAACTTTTCATTGTTTTCATTTTCCCGGAATCCCGTAGTTTTTTTTAAATTTTTAAGGTTTTGTTTTTTTTTTTTTTTTTTTTTTTTTTTTTTTTTTTTTTTCTACTTAGCGAAAAAAAAAAAAAAAAAAAATATGTTTTGTTATTTTTTCTTTCTTTTTATTTAAAACCAACACAATATGTTGAAGGAGTCATTCTGCGGAAATCTAAGTCAAAAAATTGGCCAAAATTAAATGGTGCCACCAAAACTCATGCCCAGTCTTTCCGGTCAGGAGGCTCCCATGGGGGCTCCTGTTCCGGTAATAAACTGGGTGTTTTCTTGAAATGCGTCTTGCATATTAGATACAAGAGGTCTTCCAAAAGCTTACAAAAATTAACTTGAATTGAATCACTTTTACAGTGAGAAATCTGTTAATAATGTTTTCTTACCTATAAAATATAAGATGATGAAAGGGCCCTGCTCACTGTAGTTGTTTTTGAGCTCCTCTGCGGCCATGGTGCGATTCGTGCGATTTTCTCAGAGATACCCTCCAGCCAGAGCTTCCCCCAGAGATTACAAAAATTGACTTGTTTTTGCTTTCCAAGTTGGTGTTCTTTATTAAAGATTTAATTTCATTCTCATCTGGGACCACAAAAAAAATATCGAAGACAGTGTTTAGGCTCTAACCGCCCGTTGCGAGGAGTCCTGCTGGGGGATGAGAAAGTTTCTGACAGACAGTATTTGTCTGACAGATAACACACACAATGCTGATCACAACATGTTGACAAACAATCACACATTATGTTGATTTTCCCGAAAATATATCTGATTTTTCTGTTGAAAAAATCACAAATCACGGCCCAAGAATTAAGCAGATCACGCGTCCAACAGGCAATATTTAAAAAAAATTCCCAAAAATCACGGGCTGGATTTATGTTCTCAGCTGTTTTCATTTTCAGAATAATCACGCTGCTCACGAGATTTCGGCCAATTCGCGGATCCACACACGACCCCACCTTCCAGGACCCTTGACAGTGGTCGAAGTTGTTGGTGCGGTTTTTGTTATCTTTTTTCCGAAACAACATTCACTTCAAACAAATACTAATGCGTAAACATCTAAAACTAAAAAAACAAACACCACAAAAAAAACAAAATTTATAACACAAAACAAAACAAACACAGAACATGACCTAAAAAATAAAAAATCAAAGAAAAAAAAAAAAACAAAAAATACCAAATCAAACAGCTGCATATTGTCAGCTAAGTTTCGAAACCAAATGGCGAGATATTTAGTTGCAATCGGAACAGGACATAATCAGCTCACATCTTCAGCTAACTTGTGTCGCTGTTGAAGTCTTCTTTGTCAAGGTCGATTAACGTATGGCGAAGTAATTGACCCAAAAAAAATGGCTCTTGAACCAGCGGTGAAGAAGAATAAAGAGAAAAGGGAGGACAGATGGAAAGACTAGCGGTGGTTCCGCCATTATTATTTACGCTGGTGCCGCGAAATGGTTGCCCGGAATTCGGCATTTTTGGGTTGGTTGAAGGTTCGCGTCGGTTCGGTTAGTCTGGTCCAATGAAGGTCACATGTTTTTTAAATATTAGTTGGAGTCGCCAGGCCTGCGTCGGACAAAAGGAACGGCCTGGGGTTAGAATAGAATTGAGAAGTCGAGAACACGCGCATTCACAAATCAGGAATGAAGCAATGAAGGTGATTTGTTAGTCGAATGTCAGTTTGTAAACGCAGTTAAATTTTCATTATGAATTAGTGTAAAATTTGCCTGTTCAGCAGGATAATACATGATATTTTTGTATTCCGATCGTGTTTTTTTTTTTTTTTGTTTTTTTTAGTCAGCAAATGCGGTAATTTATTACAGGTGTGAAATGAATCACTGGTCAGGATAACATCCGGGACGTTTATATTTTGAGAACACGTCAGGGAGGAGAACCGCGGAATGTTTTGTTTTGGAATTCAAGGAAAGCGGCAGGTATTGTTGTTTCGTAGGTCAAAAGGGATGTACGATGTCTTATTTCAAATTCAGGAATTGCATGACATTTTACCTTCGTAGGTAAGAAAATGGGGAAAAGTTAGTTTTAAAAATTTTGCGGGGGGGGGCCCTGAAGACGAGGCCATATAAAGTAGACCAATCTGGGCGTGGTTGAACCGAACGTTTTAGCTGTTCTACGTCGACATATTTTTAGGTTTTCTCTCGAATTTGAGTCAGGCATGACCATAATCTTTTGTGAATGATCGCTATAATATGGCACCGACGTGCTCGCCAACCCCATTTTGGTCATACATTGATCTTACGGAAATGGCACATAAGTCGGTTTCGTTGTCTTGAGTCACATCAGGGGTCTAATATTTTGTGACATCATTGCCAGCGGGCTATTCACATTTCGTATGTTTGTTTTATATATAGGACCACGGGATAAAACGTTTAACCTGTGCATGAAATCTGTTCACTGTTGAAATATGTTCGCTGTATGTTGAACTGAATGCGGTAAATAAGCATAAAGACCTTCGCTCAATGTTTTTGCTTGGTTTTCGCGCCAAAGTTGACTCAGTTCAAATTTTTCATCGACATATAATCATAATAATAATCAATGTTTTTTTTACTCCCTGTCCCGTAAGGCTTTGTATTTTCATCAATGCGGCTTAAGAGTTAATCCCAGTCGCCAAGAAATAGTCATGGGAAGCACTTCTCTGTTCGCTCTTCGCTCTGCCCTCCACGATCCATCGTCCGACGCCACAGTTCGCGGCATCAGTTTCGCTTGAGAAGAAATCAAAATCACTGTTCTTTTATATTGCTCAGTGCGAAGAGAATAATTAGCCATGCTTATCGGCTTTGGTTAATTTGCGCCGACTTTTGATACATCCGTGCCGTATGCAATTTTAGTTGTTTTCAACGTAAGATTGTGACTTCGAAGAAGATAGACTTATTGGTAGTTTTCGGGTGACATCATCGGGCCGCCATGTTGTTGGTCATTAAACAAATATTTCTTAATCCACTGCTATTGTTTTGGACCACCAACCATGGCCGCCGCGTATCTGTGTTTTTTGTCATTTGAATCTCTCGGAATTAGTTGCAAATCAGCATTTGACTCTGGAACAACACAGATAAGGTAAGGAGAATCAAATCGATTTTTAGCGTAGGACTTCGATTGTAACCGTACCTCAAATGACGGGTTGGCGAAATGTTCAAGTAATATTTCAAAATAACGAGTTCGAGTGTTTAATTGGTAATTCAAAACCTAGAAAACAGATACCAAAGCACGAATGCCGCAGTTTGAGTGCTTTTATTGTTTTTGAGTGTTGGGAAACCCCCCAAAAACACGATTTTGAAGCACGAGTTTTTGAAATTACATGCTGCCAACAAAGAAGATTACATAATATATTTATCCCTAGCGAATGAAGTATTGGCCTATTCAGAGAGTTGATTTGGCCACTGTGATGGTATTGATTAGCATCATTTGTTCTAGTTTGTGCTAGAAAGCGGTAGTAACATTCCCTTGGTGCTATTCACGACTTGTTTTCTACATACATAAAAAGTAGACCCTTGACAAACAAACCATATTTGTGTCTACATGCGTCCGGTTGAGTGATGCCGGCGCGACCTCTTACTGCGAGGTTTTTCCGGGGGGATGAAAAAGTTAACTTATTTGAAGCCAGACTAATTAGCTGTCTAGTCTAGAGCAACTGTTATATACTGATACGGGATAAAGGTCAAGTTGAAACGTTTTAAAGCCGAAATGAAAGTACAATTTACGACTTAAATGTTTGCGGTGTGAATAATGAGAGGGCGTGAATGTCTTCTCTATCAACTTTGTTCGGATAACCGTTGTGCTTTATTTTTGTAACCGAATGCAAGCTTGTTTTTTCAGCTGGGAATAATTGTTTTCTTGAATAAAAGCATGCATTCTTAAGTTGTCGTTTCTTCAGGTTTTTTACAGCTAAAAAGGTATTATAAATGGTTTAATTGTTTGTTTCGGATGAATTATTATGTAGCTTCGATACCAACAGTTAGTCACACGTGTTTCAACCTGAGTTGAGAACACATGTAGGTTTCCATTGGTGTTTCATTGGAGGTTTCTAAACTCATCCATCTGACTAGAATAGGGAGTTCTGGTTGGCTAATAACATCAAGAAATAATTACTTTTTTGAGAAATTATTTTCGCTACCTTGCTTTCTATTAGCCCCCGGGTCGCACTTGCGAACAAGTTTGGTAACTTTGGTGGCAAAATGTTTTTTTTTTTTAAATTTTAGGCCTTTATTTGGCAACTCGTTTCATGCCAAAAATCTGCCATCAGTTTTAACTATTAAAAATTTCGCCTTTTTTGTTCACAGCCTATATTTTATCAGGTCAGGAATATAACATGATCTATTGTTTATGCAAATCAATTTATTATCCTATATTTCTTTCATCTAGAATTTCCTCATTTGTTTCAGGCATCGAACCATTTGATTTTGACATCAGACATTCGTTAATGAAATTTTCATGGTGCAAGGAGCAATTTTCAGAGAAATGGGATGAAAATTGCATGTGAAAAGACATGGCGCCCTCCCAAAGCCTGTAGAAAAGTGTTCCCAACGCGTCCTGTTTTTTTATAGGATGGTTTTTAGAAACTGGGTATATTGCTTTACCGTAATTCCTATGGTGAGATCCATTTGGTGTGTAGTTGCCGCATCAAATGACAATTTTTTGTTTAAAAACAATTGACATTAACTTGTCACAATATCAAAGAAATTCGACGATTCCGATCCGTGATGTCCGCCATGTTCTCAGACAAAGGAGTCACATGCAATGGAAGGCATATTGTAAGTGCACGTGTGATTTACGCTTTAATGGTATGGATTAACAGGTATTACCGTGCGATTAATGCACTGGCCACTTGGTGACAATTACGTAGACTGTGATTCATTATTGCTGTTGTGCAGATTGGAGACAAATAATTCCAGTAAAGTTCCAAATTAAAATGCTGTATTGTACTGAACACTGGTGTGTTTAACCCTTTCACTCCTCAAGAGTAATCAAAGCTCAAAATTGCAAGATATGGACAAACAGTACAACATATATGTTATTGAACTAGCGTGGAGGTCCATATTGGGAAAATATTGATCGATTTCGTTTTTTGCAAGTTTATGGACCTCGCCTTCGGCTCGGTCCTATAAACTTGCGAAAAAAGAACGAGACCAATATGTCCTAATATCGGACCGTGAACAAGCTAGTTCAATAAAGTTTTTATTATAATGGCTTTTTAAAAAAATTACACTTAGCCTGCCGGGCCGTGGGTGGACACGCTGAGAACCTAATGCACACCATTCCTCGGCTAACGCGCGCGCTCTTCAAAGCTAAACATATTCATGCATTTTTCAGGCCGCTTTGCGAAAAGTTTAACCAAAATTGTCCGCCAGACACGAGGACAAATGTTTCTACTTAATAGAAAACATTTATCTTCTGTTCAATGTTTTCAAAAGGAATTTGGCGAAATGAGTTCGTGAGCGGTCCATCTTATGCGGGTCCGTATTGCAAAATTCGGACCGCTCAGGGAACCAATCAGAATTCTCCTTTTTCATCGTGGACCAGTTTTACCATATATAAAATGAAAGTATTGCTCACAAGCTTTTATTTGAATAGTCACACAATAGATCTTTCTCACAAAATGATTACACTTAAGCTGAGCGGAAAATCAATACCAGTCACCTGAAAGACCACCTCTTGTTTGGTAATCGTAGGGGATCCCGATCACTGTGATTGGTGTTGAGCATGCAATTTATGTCTAACTTAAAGTTTCCGTTAGGTTATGTTAGAGACTGGGGGTATACACCCCACAGTCATACAAACGTCTCCTAAATTTTCCAGTCAGTTTTTCAACTTCCGTTTTCTCTACTCAGGTGGATCATAACCTAACGAAACTTCGTACGATTTACCAAACAAGAGGCGATCTTTTCTGGTGCTGGTATTGATTTTCCGCTCAGCTTTATTATGAATTTGCGGCGGCCATTTTGAGAAAGGTCTATTGGAGCTTCATCCACATACGTTAAAGTGAAAGCACAATTATAGACTTGGATGCTTGCTTCTGGGAATGAAAGGGTTAAGAGACAGCTATTTAATGTTAGAATGTTTGTTTTTCACTAAAATGTATATTATATTGTTTTCGGTTGTCAAAGTGGCGCTCCAGTTACATAATAGCAGGCACTGTATAACCTGATATGGGCGATGAGATAGCATTTGTTAAGCACGTTATCAGTTTCAATCATTGTAGTGCTTTATTTACTTTTGAGGAATCAAATACAGTTCATAGCCTGCGTGCAGACGTCTCCTTTTCCATAGCAAGGAAAAGGAAACGTCTGCACTCAGGCATATACAGTTTCACATGTTAATCTCAATAAGAGCGGGAATAGGGTGCAGGAGTAGTCAAATGACGGGAGATGAGATTAAAAAAACATTTTATTCATCTTAATTGGTTGAAATTATATCAAATCCGAGATCAACTTAGGAATAATAACCGTATTCAATCTTGATATTATTGCCGAGCGGAAGAAATAGGGCCTGGAACCACCAGCTCCGTTTGTAGGATTCGAATCTTCACCAGTCCCACGGGAAATATCCGGTTTGCACATTCATCCCTTGGACGCAGCTGACACTGATATTTGTTTAGACTTCAACATGACGAAGGGGGAGTCGGTGGGGAGGATAATGGCATGATTGGCGGTGACAGGGGGTCCACACGGCAACAGTACTCTTAATGCGAGTGTTCCTGCCATATACGCCGTCTGGAAGCTCACCCGAGATACGGTTCCTGTTGTTTTGTTATCCTCATCATCCACGCTGATGTATCTCTGTCCGTAAACGCGTGTGTGACGCAAAATAAACAAATTGAAAGATAAGATGAGAACTGTGAACTAAATGAGCGTGGAAGTAATTTACTTGACGCATCCGATTTGGTTTGAACAAATGTTCTAAAATTCCGAATATACCGTATGAATTGAGACAACAGTAGTATAAACCCCCATGCATCCCAAATCGGAAAACAACGCTTCCAATAACAAACCCTACGAATATAAGCCAATGGGCCTGTACATTTAGATGTGGCTCCCTAAAACACAATTTTAGTTCTTACTAGAACTACGTGATCTAGGACGCAGGTCTGCGAGAAGCTTTTGTTGCCTAGTAACGGGCACGCGATTTGATTTGCAAGCTAAGGTTTCCAAGAATCGCTGCAAGGGTCCTGAGAATCGCCGGACGAACGCAAGGTGTTTTTGCTATGCCACCGGATTTTGGTTTCGATTGGGAGTTCGCACGTCTCCCGACATCTGTAATAACTTGTAGGCGCTCTTGTACTGTTTTTCCCCACTTTTCCGTCCGAATGATCTGAAACCACCTCGCTTTGGTCGGTAAAATCTTTCCGGCCACAAACCGGGGTTTTCGCAATATCGGATCGGCGAATTATTTTCAGACACTGAAGTCTTCACGTCTACAATGAACGCTAAGCCATGATGTTGATACGGTACTTTGAGAAATTCCTGAGTCGTCTTTCCTTTTCCTGTTGTTTGACAACGGATTTAATAAAGCCGGGGTTTTTTCACAAATGACCCGTACTATTTGTATATAAGCTTAACTTAAATTCGTTTCGATAAACAAACTTGGAGTAAAAATTGTTATTCTTCAGCGGCCGTTCCTGTTCTATTGCTGACCGCTGCCTGATTCGATAAGCAAATATGTGGTAGTACAAACAAACATTTACGTGTTTCCCGAAAAAAAAATTAAAAAAGGACCATTTAGGATTTGAACTAACTGCCCTCAATCCCGAAGTATCGGGGATTGTCAGATTAAAAGTTAGCGCCTTAAGCCATTAGGCCACGAGCGCGCACGTGCGACGTCATGTCATCCCCCGACTCCATAAAGCTTTAGAACTGTAGTCATTTAAAAGTTAAAAGACGAGAGACCACTGACAAGACAACTAAAAAAGCCTCAACTGTGCTTTCTGCTGTTGTAAAGCTCGGGCTAGATAAGATAAGATGACTTTATTTAACCACGTATCACTGAGGAGCTGAGAAGCTCGTTAAAATGGGCTTCTTGGATCGCTCGTGTGAATCGTGAAATTATAAATCAGTTAAATGTTAAAAATTATTACATAAATTAAATATAAAATATTAAAAACCTTTTCTATATCGTATCTTCCATGATAAAATATAATAAAATGATTAAAAATATCGTTCAGACTAACGTTACTATCTCCCTCCTACTTTGTCGCAAGATCGAATCAATATAAAATTTAATTTAAAATTTAAAATTTACTCACATCACACGATCTAAAAAGTATGCACTCTTAATGAAGTGGATAACGCGTTTTAAAAGTTTGTATGTCCGTTTAGATTCTCTAATTTTGAACAGGTAGTGTGTTCCATAAAGTTGCCGCTATATACGTAAACGATCTTCTGACGCACTTTAAATTAAACCGAGGATGCTGCAATCTTGTGCTTAGAGGCCACGAAGTATGATATTTAACTACTTTCAGGAAATGCGGCGCGAGCACGCAAGAAGTGTAGTGTGATAACACGAGGCCGGCCGATAGCTGAGTGTTTCTCTCCTACTTCTTGATTGCTCTCGCAGCTTCCTGAGTGGCTTTATAACAGAACAAAGCAGCAGTTGAGGCTTTTTTATTTGTTTTATGATAAAAAAAATCTATTATTTCCTTAGCAAATTTTGCCTTTGATTTTCAAAACAAACTCGGGCGGATGGCGCGAGTCATTCGTGAGCTCTGTGCACTTTGTACTATCCGAAAGCACGCGCGCGCACAGCGCTGTTTAAACCAATCGGAGACAGGCGTTGGTTTATATTGGGCACTTTCAGGAATTTTCAGGAATTACACATACAGGTTTCACTCGGGGGTGTGTATGCGACAATAAAGCTTTTTCTGAAAAGAATAATAGGTTATAATCGTCGAAATGGGTCTATTTTATAAAGTCACCTTTCTGGATGTGTGTAGACTTCTTAAACTTAAACACAATAAAAGAGGGATTATAGAACAAAAATCACTTTAATATACGTCTTTTTAAAGTATGAGTTAATGTTTTTCAGAAAAATGACTTTCGCATCGGAATGCTTGACATGTTTTATATAACAATGAATAAAAAATCGGTCAGAAATGAAAAGGTATAAAAACTCACCTTGACCGATTTCTTATGATTTTTTGGCATCCTAAATGTATAACTATTACATCAACATATATTCACGGAAATGTTATCTATGTATTTTTGTGTAAGTAAAAACGTTTGAGAATATTTTTTAAAACCTCATTTTTACAAAGAATGCGCTTAATTTTGAAATCCAACCGACAGATTGTTTTAATTACTCCGTCAAATAAGCCTCAGAGCTCTTACGTCGAGTTTAGATGCATCCCAACTCCATGTTCCTCGTCACTCGAGGTCCTGCTTTCGAACCCACGTTTTTGTATCTGCACTGTTTCATGACAATGCATGAACATGCAACTCGCTGCACAAAATGTCTGGTGTAAATTCACATATCTCCTTCGTGCCTAGTGGCATCGAAGGCTCAGCTGGTTAACATTACCACATCAGGGGGCATACAAGTCTTGAGAGGATTAATAAATAGACATAATAATTTTTTCTTCGGTTTTGGTCAGTGTTGGAATTCTCATTGCGCGAACTTATAGGAAAGAGCCGTCTAGCCCACATTTTTTCTGTGGCCCAGCATTTATCTCGCACCCCAGATACGCACATTGCACGTTTGCCTGGACTGTCTGCCCTTGCCCCACACGCTCCAGACCTCCAACAGTTTTGGAAAAGCCACAGGAAGGGCCATATACCACCGGCTTTAAAACATATATAACACTACACTGCGTACTTTAGAGAGCTCAAATCCGATGTTTAATTTCAAGATGCAAAATATATAACTGCGATTTCGCAAGGCAATTATCGTGCGTTTGTAAAGCAATATAGAGAAGCAAACACAACGCTTTCCCCACGAGGTTGTCGGGGGGGAAGGTTGGTTTACCTGTTGGCTGTTGGTTAATATGGTTAACTAGAGGGCCCACCTGGCAGCCGTACAGTAGAAAGTTTCGTACACCCTATCAGTAAAGCCGTTAGGAATGTAAATTAGGTTAAATTCCCCATGTACCAGATTGACTTTGCGTCCCACGAATTTGGCCTAAATTTTGACCTGGGGGATGGGTGGGTAACAAGTCTCTACGTCACGCAACACTTTCGCAGAGGCATAATTTTGAAAATTCGATAAAAAAATTCACGATTCAAATTATATTTGAATCTGACAGCGCTAAATAGCCGCTGAAATGGGGGGATGATATTTTAATAATATAGGGTTATGCTTTTCCTGCTAACTGGGGAGGGGGGGTTTTATTTTGGCTCGCTGGCGATTTCGATAAAGTAGGATTTCAGCGCCGATTTTGGGCGCTTCTAGGGGGCAAACAGCAAAAAAAAAAAAAAAAATAAGAAATACAAATAATACACATCCAAACAACCTCCAAGTTATATATTTCGAAACAAGTTTAGTAAGAGCCTTTATCATGACAAGTTTGAGAAAATTCTGATTTTTCTAATCTTGCATAGGTTTAGGGTGATAGTTTACAGCAAGCACAGCTCTTAATGGTTATCTTTAACTAGTCTTGGGGTTTTAAGTCGATATTTTCCGTAACTGGGGTTCGAATGCGAAGTGTTTCAGTTTTCCGCTATAAATAATCCCGCGCGAGCCGCCATGTTTCCTTATGGTAATTGGTGACGTCATTGCCTGGTCGGAGATTTCAATTTGGAGTCTACGGAAGAATTTTTAACGCGGTTTATTGAGCCGGAATAGTATTCAGAGGAAGACGGGACGGATTTATATGCACGTACATATCTCTAATTTTCACGCAATGCTGACTTAAGGCCTGACGCATTGAAAACTAAAAAGTGAATAAAGTGGCAAAGGGATCGGCGAACGAAAATGCTACTGGGGTATACGTAGGATCTGTATGAACGTGTTTAATCAGCCAAAAATAGAAATACAAATAAAGTAAACAAGGTTGATACTACGTAGAATCACGTAAGCACGACAACAACATTGTAGAGTCCCAACTGAAAGTCTAAAATGTAACGCACGACCACGCAATGACGTCATAATCTCCCATCAAACTTTGCGAAAACACACGTATCCTGTCGATTCTAGATGTCTATGGCGGCGAGCGGGAAATTTGAAAGTGGGAAAAAACAGAAACAAATCGCCCTAGTATTTCAAACCGGAGTTAAATAATTATCCGACACTTCAAACCCCTAAATCAGTTTTACACAAACACCAACTTATGATTTGGAGTAAAACTGTTTTTTTCAGCCGTAGGTTCCCTTTAAACACGGTGGCGAGCCTATAAAAGGCAAGAACACGCCCCCTCTGAAGGGTCGCTCGTTGGCGTATTTTTATCATTAATTGGAATGTGGTGGAAGCCGAACGTCCGCACAACAACGGTCCGTAGCTACAACGGTCGAGAAAAATTGGGGATTGGTTTTTATCCAAATAACTAATTGATTTTATCGTCAAATAAAACTACAGCTAAATAGTAAATGCATATTGAGCGTCAAAACAAATCTATCTATTCACTCGTTTTGGAATAACTGAATGCAAAAAACAATGAATTCCTTCGCCCCGTTTTCGACATGTACAGTACAGTCCCAAGTCGATAAAATTGCAAATTTTTCGCGCAAAAAAAAAAAAAAATAAAAAGAAAAAAAAAAAAAAAAAAAAAAAAAAAAAAAAAAAAAAAAAAAAAAGAAAAAGAAAAAAAAAAAAAAAAAAAAAGAAAAAAGAAAAGTAGATAGCTAAAATTGCTGTGCAAAGCTCAAGCCTTGGCTGATCAAAGAGCCACCTGTTTCCATTTAGTCGCGAGTTTGTCGAGAACTAGAACGAGTCCTCGTGAAGGTTGACTTTGGCGGGATTTTCAAAATTATTCAGGTTATACAAGCTTTAGGATTGTTGGCAAACAACTTGGACAATACTGAATAGATTGGCACATAATTAAGACCCGGGTGAATTTAACCAATCAAATGAGACCAATGGTCGTCCGTTGGGATTTGTGATTGACAGGCTGAACACCTCAGCCTCGACTTATAGGCTCGCTCCGTGTTTAACATGAAGTATTCCCAAGTTACGTTGAAAATAATCTCCTTTTTAGGACCGTGACATGTCACGAGACCAAATTCGTGCCAAAGGTCATGATGAAATGTCTTACATTTATTCTATGTCTTGTCCTAAATTTTCTTTGTGATATATTTTTAATACTGTAAAAGTCTGACCAACCTCCTTCAAAATACTGAAAAATACTTGAGGCCGAGTAACTGTTGCGAGAGGTGACCGTTATAGAGAGGTAGTCGTTAGTGGTTCAACATTTACAAGGCAACGTTAACATTTTGGTGGTTTCGCGAAATCATCACCAAGCCTCTACTTATCCGGTCCACCTTAGGCTTTCACTAAATCCCCCAAGTTAGTGTGGGTGAAATAACGACAATGCACTGACCTTGAGGGCAAGGGCCTTTCTTCAGGATACAGTATTGTCCCTTAGGCCATGAAATGCCAGAGTTTCTCTGTGTTTTCATGCAAAACTTCTGCTCCATGTTGTTTCTGTCAACGTATCCAGCCAAGTCGTATGGAGTTGACCAGTTGTTACCTGGAGAGTGATCCTCGGTGTCATGGTGACGAGTCCCCACGTGCCAAGGAAACGTTATCCCCTTGGGACAACCTGATTTTGGCATGGGAAGACCGTAGGTGCCCACGGGCCAAGTAAGAGGAATGCGTACTTCCGGGTCTGAAAATCACACATATACATAGATGTTATTGAACGAGCGCGAGGTCCGTATAAGTGAAGTATCGCTCGGGTTTCCTTTACATTGTAAGTTTCTGGACGAAACATTTTCAGATACAGAC
>MU826362.1:0-13706 GCA_029204205.1 Desmophyllum pertusum
TCGTAGTGTAGTAGTGTGTGGTGACGTCTTCCGCATTGTTCGCAGGTAGATCTGGCCTGACAGCCCGCTGACACGTGACCTTTCTTAAAACAGCCGAAGCAGAGACCCTTGCTTCGAATAGTTTCGCAGCGCTCGTCTACTGAACTCTTCAGAAATTTGCTGCACTTGGCGAGAGCGTGTTGACCATTGCAGATGGGGCAGAACTTGGCTAATTGATCGCCTGATGATTTCGAGGGTGTGCCAGTGGAACGAGGATGACCTGGTGGCTCACTTCGACTGCGACCGCCTGATGTCGCAAAAGAACTAGCGCTTGGTCTGCCATTGCCTCTGTTGCCTCTGTTGCTCAGTCTCCGTCCTGACCTGAACTGGTTTCCTTCTACAGAGACAGTCTTCTTTCTCTCCCGCTTTAGCGCATCCGGTGAGAAAATGGGGTCATTTGCTAGATCTGCTTCTTCTCTGACGAATTTCACAAAATCGCCAAAGGTAATGATTTTCTTCGATTTCTTCTGTACATCGTGGGCGTGCCGGCACCACTTCACACCAGAGTAGGAAGGCAGCTTAGAGTTGATCAGGTGGAGGGTTTGTGTCGAGTCGAGGTCTCCCATTGACTGCATTGTCTTCATTGCCTCTTCACAGCGCACGAGGAAATCCGAAAACTCCTGGATACCACTACTGTCACCATCGTTGATCTGTGGCCAGCTTCTGAGGCTAGCCTTATAGGCCTCGGCTACATGGACTGGATTTCCAAAGCGGTGGTCCAGCAACTTCCGGGCTTCTTGGTACGCGCTATCGGAGCTCATGGCTAGGAACCCCTTCACAACGTCATTCGCCTTGCCTTCAGTGTACTTGTCTAGGAAAAAGAGTCGATCTCTGTCTGAAGGTACATTAGCGGAGATGATAGAATCAAAGGCGGTTACAAAGGCTGGGTAATCAAATGGATTTCCGGAGAAAACAGGCGGCTCTTTCACTGGAAGGTGGCTGATCTTCTGTTGGTTGATAATCAACGAGCTTAACTCTGTTTGCTTTGCTTGTAAGCTGACTATCTCGTGCAGGGCTGTATTTACGTCATGACTTTGGCGTTGCGGCGCGATCACAGGCTCTGACTTCAAGGGCTCTGAAGGGAAATTAGGAACACTACTGGGAACGAACGGAGGAGCGTACGGGTTGACGGGAAAACTTCTCTCTTGTTTAATGTTTTCGCCACTTAACTCTGGCTTCAACTCCTTTTTGACACTTCTGACTTCCTCTTTATCGCCCGGCAGTTTTTCCTCTTCGATAACTCGTTTTATTGCGTTCTCTTCAGCGTTTGCGATAGCTAATTCCTTTTCAAGTTGAAATCTTCTTATCTCCTTTTCCCTTTCGAGAAATTCCATTTCAGCCTGCAATTTTGCCGCTTTAGCTGCTGCACTGACCAGAGCAAGAGAAAGATGTTTTGATGAAGAACTTGTTTTGGACCAGTACGAGGCTCTGGACTTCCTACTGTGGCTCGATCTCTCGGATGGCGCCGGAATTGATTTTCTTTCTAATGCCTGGATGCGTTCGCAGACTCTAATCCTGCACTCAATGAACTCCCGATCACGAGTATCGAACCATCGATACGAGGCCTCTCTTTCCTCTTCCGATTCTAACAAATCGTTGAATTCTTTATGCGCGTCATTAAACTCATCCTTCAACTGATCCAAGTGATCTCTTTCGACTTCTAATTGTCCAATTTCTGTCTCTGGTGAGTCACGCAACGCGTTAATTCCTTTAATCTGGCTCTCTAGTCTATTGAAGGCGGAATTTTGATTGACGAATTTTACTTCAAGTTGGTACGCTTTACCCTTTTCTGTCATTTTTCTTCTGCGTCCTGCAGTTTTCGATTTTTCGAATGGCTTGATGCCTGCCACGCTCTTCGCTCGCGTGCGTGTTTGAGGCGACGCGTCCAAATCTGGACTTGACGACGTGTGGTTACGAAGGTATGCCGGTGCACTGTCAATACTCATTGTGTCTGTGTTTGGCGACGAAAACGAAGTACCAAATTACAAAGTTCAAAGAGAGTTCATAACCATTGGCGGAATGATTGGCGATATTTTACTGTTGCGGCTGCTGCGACTGACGAGAAGTCTAGGCGAGAAAACGATATTCAAGTCGTATCGCGGCAACGCGTTGTGTAGGGACTATTTTACAGGTCGTCGCAAATGAACCACGAAAAACCAAAGGTGACGGTTAAAGGTGATTTATTGCAGCAAGATGATACGATCATGGTGAAACGATCCAAACAAAACGATCAAACGATTAAGATGTATAAACGATCAAGATGTGTAAACGATCAAGATGTGTAAACGATCAAGATGTGTAAACGATCGTAAACTGAAATACAATACAACGAATTTCTATCAAGATCGCGAAATAACATGAAACAAACTAAGTGCCTTAGTGGCGATAATGCGATTCCATAACAATAACATAAACTCACTAATATAAAGGCTTTCTTAAACTACACGAGTTTCAATCAATACTAATTCCATAATGACATTTATAAACTGATTTAGAGCTTAGTGCTCTCTAACCTATAAAAGTGGGCGTTAAACTCTTGAGGCGTTTTGATCCATTTTACTCCTTTGCAATTGTAAATCAATTAAATCTTGCGTTGTACATGGTTGTACACAAATAATGTTCATCTAAGTACTTTCGCCCATAACTAGAGACTAAAACAAAACAAAACAACGAAAGAATACTCACATATCGGTCCCGCTTGTGCCAAAGGTTAAGAACGCAAAAACGAATACAAGACCACGACGAAATCCTATGAAACTCTGGCAAAAGGACGCTAAACCGCGCTTTTATATGTGCGTGGGGACGCTAAAAGCGACGCTAAAAGGTCCGATTACAAAAACTAATAAATCAAGAATAAACATACTGAAACTAAGGTCGTAACTAGGGATTAAATTATAAACACGCTAATCAAGATAGGGGCCTTGTACTAGTGTCCATTACACTTATATCTGACAAACTGAACGCAATACCCCAATTTTCTGGGCATACTGAATGCCTCCACCAAGTTCACGAAAGGCTTTAATGACACTTAATATCAATGGGACCTATTTTAGAGGGGTAAAGTGGGACTTTTATTCCAAATTATAAATTTCGGAGAAAAATCAACATTTAATTGCAGCGTGTTTCGTCGTTATACAAATGTAACGTCATTTTACCGTGGTCTTCAATCAATGGGTTTTCCAATCACCGTGACAATATTATTTAAATTTCAGTTCGTAGTACTTTACTGTGTAGGTTTTCCGTAATCTATGTCAACATATTCATCTTCATATAACATAAACAATTGTCCAAAGACGGACTACTGCATGGACTCAAATCAGGTGTACATGAAAATGTTGCGACACATTAATTTCGCAAATTTCGCGATTTTCAAAAAAAAAACCTCGAAATTGAAGTGTCGCGAAAATTTGCTGGCGCGAACATTAAGTGACGTTATATAGCTATAAATTTAATAATAACGCTATAATATTAAACCATCACGTATCAGTCGCGTATTTTTATTTCATGATTTTGAAACTGCATTAAAGTAGTTCAAATGGTAGGTCGTGTTGATTTTATTATTTTATTGTTTTATTGCGACATGTACCGGTATACAAAGAGGTTATTCAGCGGAAAGTTGTGTAATACGGCTGGGTATTTTTACGAGTCAGTTTTTATTTTTTCGAGCCTTTAGGCGAGAAAAAATAAACATTGACGAGTAAAAATACCCAGCCGTATTACACAACTTTCCACTGAATAAATTGTTTATTATACGACATAATTATTTCCTAAAATATAGGCTTTCAAAAGTGTTTTCCGTAGCGCGCGGTCAGGAGGACTAAGACCTGTGTAATACGGTCTCATATTTGCACTCGTTTTGGTGCGTATTCGCACTCTAAAATGCTATGTCGTATAATAAATACACCTTATTCGATGGTTTAACATATTTGCACTCGTTTGGATGAAATCGCGAAAATTATTAATATAAGTGACTAAGATTTTAACATTTTCACAAATCGCGAAATTAAAGTGTCGCGAAAATTAAGGTATTTATTTTGTTTTTCAGACCAAAATTATATTATGAATGATAACGTTGTTTGATACTGAACGAGAATGATTAAGATAATTAAGCGGCCGATGCATCATGGGCATCGAGCCGCTTCAAGAAATGCACTTTTTTTTCATGTCGCTAGCCTTAGTCCTCTTCACGGTTGACATGATGTTATCGCATCTCGATCTAAAATTAGCCAGTAGAGAATTTCTCTTCCACATTCTTTCTGTAGTGTCATGTAAGTGCGTAGATGTATTTAGTTTATTACAGTAATCGCATTGGAAAAAGCAAAGACAAATGTCCCACAGCAGCGAACAGCAGTGTTGTTGCAAAATGTGCTAAATTTTGTTGTGTGACCTTTTCTCGTTATTCGATCCCACGGTTGACATGACGCAATCTCTGGTCATGTAAAGATGATGCAATAGAGGTATTGTGCTATGAGCATGAAGCAATCCGCATTGGGATTTCTCTTCCTGATCGCAGTTACGATACCCCGTGGTATATGTTTTTGTAAACGTGATTAGTGTCCTTGGATTAGTGGTATTAAGATAAATTAAGGTATGTTTTCAAATGACTATTTGTCATTAGTTGATGGCATTTAGATATATATTTCAGTTTCTACACAGTAATCTTAAATTTAACCTATGAAGTCTGGAATAAGCTTATTAATCGTTTGTCGTGAAAGGTTTTAACATTCACACTCTTCCTACAAGAGATGAATAATTCAAATACTTTCTGTCTAGAAATCAAAAATGTGTGCATAAGAAAAGTGATTATTTTTAATACTAATCTGTGAAGCTGAGCATCTTAAAGTTAACCTATGAAGTCAGGAATAAGCTTATTAATCGTCTTTTCCTACAAGAGATGAATAATTAAAATACTTGCGGTGGAGAAATCAAAAATATGTGCATAAGAACAGTGATTCTTTTTAATACTAATCTGTGAAGCTGATCATGTATGTGCTGATGCAGAGTTTCAGAATGTAGTTGGATAACAAACAAAAAGTCGTCTTTCTTACTTCAGCAGAAATGAAACTTGATGACTTGAAATGACACAGGGAGCAGAGGAGTCGAATTGCGTTACTGCGTTATTCGATCTTGTTATTGTTTTCTCTTTGTCGTCCCAGCGGGTACTTAATGATCGAATAATGTAGTAACGCAATACACCGCGTATAAAGCCGAATAGATCGACTCACAAAGGTCATCGTATAAAGCATATAAATCGAAACTCGAAAAAGTCCAATTTTGATCCTCTACTGCCTGTGGAAAATATTGAAAATGTTTACATACGGTAGCTTCCTGATCTCAGTCTTTACATATGGATGGAAACGAATTCAAAAAAGCACCACACACGACATAAACTTTGTTGAATCATAGAAATCAAGATTACTCTTTAATCAGTAGTAGTGGACCAAGTCATCTTGAAAATGGATTATCTGTCTGTGATCTTTCTTGAGCTTGTCACAAAGTTCCCTTTTGTTGTTTGAATCGGAAGTGAGCTATCAAAATAATCATTGATAAAAACAACTGTTTTATCAACTGCCACGTATTTGAGTTGTATTTTAACTAATCAATCATTTTTTGTTCAATTTATTAAGCGGCCGATGCCCTATATGGGCATCGAGCCGCTTCAAGAAATGGACGTTTTTTTTTCATGTCGCTAGCCCTACCTCATTAAACGAACGATAAAACTCGGTCCCAAAAACATAATAATAATATTATAATAATATATAATATTATAACAGTTTTTCTTACACAATTCCACAGCATATATGTCATTCACAATTTATTTTCACGTTGATTATGATGCAATTGACATTAGCTAAAGTTTTCTACACAGTAAACTTGACCTAAGCTCAAACTTACGCTAGCCAAAATATTGCATCACCCAGTCACGTTTTTCGTCACGCAGGTTCGAAGTTGACTCTTAGATTTGGCGGGAGAACCTCAGAGTAAACTGACCGAGGGGGTGGAGGGGTGCATTGTTCTTTCTCCCCTCAAGGTGAAATTGGCCCGGGGGGGTTCTCCCAAAAAATTTGGGTGGGGGTGTGCCGCTGGGCTATAACAACCCTAATTTTGCGAACCTGTTCCAGACTAAGGGCCTGTTTACATGGAGGGAGGGTGACCCGGGTTCCCGGGTCACCCTCCCTCCATGTAAACAGGCCCTAAATGTTGAAAAAAGATACCCTATTCCGGACGATTCTTAACGATTTTCTTTCTAACCCAAAAGGCTAAACTACTAAGCAGCACTGCGAGTTGTAGTTGTAAAGCTTTTTTAACACTCCTACGCGTATCTTTTCGTCTGACTACTTCATCTACCCTATGCCAGAGTATCAATTACCGATCTTCATGCCAACTCCTGGGAAACTGATACCCTGATACCCAAAAATGCCTTTTGGTATACCCTGTTCCATACCAAAATGCTCAAAAACCATACCCTGTCCAGCTGCACGTTCCTATATAGCGAAAATAAGGGAGTGCCCACCCCCCCCCCCCCCCCCCCCGGGAAATCGGCCGCTTGTAATCCCTTCAGGGGTTCTTGTTACTTACACAGATCTTCAGAGCTTTGTTGGCACCAGTAGTTTCCTATTGCACACGGCTGAAAAATTACCGTCTTCTAAATTTTTCGGCGTAGTAAAACGCCCTGAAACGCCAGGTGAAATTACAAACCGGCTGATTCGGCAGGCGCAGTATCAAACGAGCGTAAAGAGCACTATTTCACCTAAAGAATAAAAAGTTGTTTGTACAAAATATGTTTGAACTCACAAACATCTGCTCGAGATTATAGCTAATAAAATAGGCATGCTTTTTTCGTTCATTGACACCCAGAGATACGTTGAATACGGAGAATTATCCCCTTGCTTATATGCTTATATGAATGCGAGTGCAATTAATTAATAATTGCCCGGTTCCGAAGTTCAAAAAGGGACTGGGCACTAGTTTACCTATTGTTCAAATTACGTCATATTAAAAAATAATCCCATCACCAGAAAGATCGCATGGAAATGAGTAAGTTCACCAAGTTTGGTTATGTTACATCACATAGTAACCAGGCTGTGAGCTGTCAAAGGTCGCCCAAATTCCATACAAACGTCTCTAATTCAGAGATGGCGTCCCCCAAATCCATACAGTCTCTAATTTTTCTGATTTTTGAAAGCCTTCTACATGGTTGTAATCTAACGAAACAACCTCAAACTTGGTAAACTGACTAATTTTAATGTGATCTTTCTTGTGACGGGCTCCAATTTTTAATTGAATTTAAATTTAAAAATTCGTCCCCAGTCTCCATTTGAACTTCGGAACGGGCAATTTACACTACAAGTGATAGATACCATATGAGCGGCAGATCTGTATGGGCGAGCGAGCCAAAGGCGAGCCTTTGTTAATCCCGTACAGATCTGACGCGAATATTGTATCGAGCTTACGACACAAATGCATCTAAATGTATATATGTTATCGACTATCTTGGCTATACAAATCATTTTAGGCGAGTAAATCGAAGGAAAAGTATATGAAAATCAGTTTCTTTATGAATTATCAATGAGTGTTGTAGGTGTATTTAATTTGAAAATTCTCTCAAAATTGCACGAGCCTTTAGGCGAGTGCAATTTGAAAGAATTTTCACGTATCACGAGTAGCGTAAATCCTTGCTCGAGCTTTCATACTATTATTCATTTATTATACGACTGCGAAAATTACGAACGCGCGCGCATTAATTTGCACTGCAGTGCAAATTAAAAATTTGCCTGCTCTCAGCCAATCATAATGAAGTAATCTTCTCAGTCATATAATCTTTTGCAGGCGTGGCACAATAGTAGATTTACACGATGACGTCATTTGACTGCAACTACCAGAATCCTTTAGTTTATTTCCCGACCGTCCCAGACATTCCCGTGAAAAGATTACTAACAACTAACGACTTTATGAAACACGACGAGGTAGATGTCTTCCATTGTTTCCCTGAGGACGGTCGGGAAATAACAAAATCGCCGATGGTCTGGGATTTTCCCGACATACACAACGGCAATGGTAACGAGAACGTCGCTATACAATGCCTCTGCACGTGCGTTTTAAACTTCGTACATTTCTTAGCCGTCTTCTGCAAAAACAACTGAAATGACCAAATTCTAGGTTTTCGGAGAACGTGAACCGCAACAGCAAATTTTTGAAATTTCTCTTTGGATGTGAAAGCTGCCTTTACATATTCAGCTGAGGATAGTTCTGAAACCGATTGCTGGTTTGCAACCATTCCCGAGATATTTAAATGACAAAGACCCTGGCGGCCATGTTGGATGACAGGAACAATAAAGCTAATTAGAATTCTTTTGTTAATGGTCATCCAACATGGCGGTGATGACGTCAGTTGCAAACCAAGAATAGACAAACTGGAACTAGTGATTCGCGAGATTCTGAAGTAAAATATAAATATATTTTTTAATTGACGTTGCCCTCGGCATTGCCGTCGTGGTTGCTTAAACTCCTAATTGAGGGAGATCTGTTGCCTAGTTCCCAGGCCTCTATATTTCGCCGCGGTCAATCCGTTTCGGGTCATGTGGTCCGAGCGAAAAAGCCGTTCGTTCGACCGTGAAGGCCTGGGAAAAAGCCGTACAGGAACTAGGCAAGGAGATCTGTATAATATTCGTACTATCAATCGTATTCCAACAGACTGTTGCCAGGTAAACCCAACGAAGAAAATTAGCGAAATACTTTTTTCTGTTTTCCCATATCATATAAGGCCTTTTAGTAAAAATCTACTAGTATACTAATGCAAATCAGACAATCTGATTGGCTGAGCTACTCGTATACTATCAACCATTAGTGTGCAGTGGCTGGATGTCGTCTACAAAATTTCGGTTTCTTCTCGTTTCTCTTTAGTTTTGGAAGAGGATTTAGAGTTAACAAGACAATTGTTATAATAACGGCCTCATCAACTATCACATCACAGAAATTGATAGCGAATAATCTAATTGTTAATTAGTCCGGGAGCATGTGTAATCCCGTGGGAATTGTTTGATGAAAGCAAGCCACTAGTCTAGATGTGTTAAGGGGACCCTAAATAACATGAAACGTTTTGGTGGCAACTTTGCAACTTGCTCGGACGGGATTTATCGGGAGTAGAAAATGTGACTTTCTCTTGATGCAAACATTCACTTATAAACCTCATTGAACACTTCTCGTGCGATGTCCTTTACAGATATATTACTAATACTTGTACTGAAGAACAAAGAATAGCGATATTTCTCGTTACGTCACCTATTGTTATTAATGTGCCAACCAGAGAACTATTGGCTGTTGAAACAAAGAGTTATTTTGTTTCATGGTTGGCAAATTTGAATAACAAAACAAATTTGACGTAATGTTTGTAAACAGTGAACACTCCTATAGGCTTTATCCATTATTATTATTATAGTACGTCAGTTGCTCAAAATTCACCACCAGACCTCGCCGTTTGCACGAAATTATTCTCAACCTCTGGCACGTGTATACTGTTTTCACATGAGTATTCTTTTCATCTTTGATGCTTTGGGAATTCGTTCAGATGAAATTTACAAGTTTGAACTTCGGCTAAGCAAGGCTTGTTGGCGAAATTAGCTCGTCTGACGTAAAAGTTCATAAGGGCTATTGTTAATAAGGTTGACACAGTTATACGCGGTGTCTGCACTATGACGTCACCTATGCTTGATCATAACACTTGAGTTTTCCTAATGTATGATATCCTTCTTCGTGCGAGCTATCCAAGTCTCCCAGTCTTATTTGTGACACAGGCAGAGCAGACTTGTCTGTTAAGAGACCGCTGTCCTCTCTCCAACCCGCACCGCCAGTGTTGTAACAATTACACTTTTGCCCATTGGAACAAGAATGTGTTACTCCGCATGCGCACATCTTGTCCGTGCCTGTAGCTCCACCCCAGTAGTTCATCCGTGTTCCATCACGTGACACCCACCAAGCACGACTCTGCCTCAATAAACGCTACGTCATTATTGCACTCAAACTTAATAAACTGTTCACAGTTCTGTGAGACTCGAGTGAGTGCTGCTAGCTGAGGCGGTGCTGACTCCAGTGTATCGCACATCTTTACTGTAACATCCTGCACGCCAACATCCAGGCGATTTGTGATTAACATGAGTTCTGCTCTCACTGTCGTGACTGATGACCGTCCACGCCAACTCCGCCCTTGTCACTCATGTCACAGTACACACTGAAGGGAGTTCATGCCTCCTTTGCCATCAGGGTCAATCATGTAATTACCTGAAGAGATTCCACTGCGGCCCGATCTTAAAATCGCTGCAGGATGGCAGGGGTTTTAGCACTTCAAGAACAGATGCTGCCTCGATAGGACGTTGAGAATTTTCTGCTACGCATGTATAAGTACCGGCATCATTTGGAGAAACGTTTCTAAGAAACAAACTTCCGTTTGGATAAAAAACATGATTCTGTGGAAGATTTTGACCTGCTCTTTTCCAGTCAATGTCTATTGAACCCTGTGCTGCACAATTCAACATCACATTGCTGAAAACGGTTGTAACAACTTTCACTGGAGGAGTTAAGTAAATTTGAGTTCATCAATCACTGTCACTTGTGCGACAGCGGAATCATCTCCGAGGAGATTCTTTACCACGCATGCGTAAGTCCCACCATCTCCTTTTGTTATCTTGAGTATGGTCAGCTTCCCATCAGCAATTGCAGTCTTCTCTTTAGGCACGTGACTAAACGCTTTTCGCCACGTGACTGTTGGTGTCGGCTGACCAGTAGCTTGGCAGACCAGGCTCACGTCCTGTCCTTCTTCAACGATGACAGACGAGGGCTTCCGAGTGATCAAGGCTCCAACTAGATTAACAAAAAACTGCCGTCATTTAACCTACCCTGGGTACCAGAGGTTTTTTGTTCCTTAGTGAAGAACGCTGATGCCATTGTCGCGGCTTCGCCGCAATCACAGTTCGCGCAAAGGAAAAAAAAACCCTCTGACACCCAGGGTACATTTCACCAGAAGGGAAAAGAGAACTGAATTTTATGTTTGGAAAGTACATTTTGTTAAAATAAAAACACAGACGATAGTTTGCCAGAAGACATTGTAAGGAAGTATTTCCTTATTTTAAGCAATGCTCACCTTGAACAGATAACTTAGCCGATGACGTCATTACTCCAAGAATGTTACTGGCTACACAAGTATACATTCCGTCATCTTGTGACGTCACATCTGTAATCATCAGGCCACCACGTGACGGCACAACTCGTTTGTCCGCGAGAAGACTGGAGTTCTGCTTCAACCACCTGACTTTAGGTAATGGGTTTCCTTCAGCCTCGCACTGAAACGAGGCTGTACCAGTTTCGTTCACCACCATGGACATCGGAGGTGCCACAATTGAAGGGGCTGAGATAGATTTACCGGGGACGCCTTTGGATCCTGTGGGGCCTTTAGGCCCCGGAGGTCCCTGAATTCCCTGAATACCTCGGATTCCTTTAGGCCCCGGAGGTCCCTGAGGCCCGGGCGGACCATGTTTACCGGGAGAGCCTGTGTAACCAGGCCTGCCTCGTCTTCCCCTGATACTTTTGGGGCATTGAACATTGCAGGCCAGGCTGCTCAGAGCAAGTCGCAGTCTTCTGATTTCGTCACGATCAGTGGTTTCGCTGTCGTTTGATTTCTTGTTTGTAGCTTCCAAGTTGCGTTTATAACGAATGTGTAGTTCTGCAAGAAATATAAAGTTCTCCACTGAGTTTCATATTTCGCGCTTTTTGAAGTTTTTGCTTCAAAATTAAAATATATTTTAACATGGGTTTTATCTGGTCACGATGATGTAATCCTCGAAATACAGCCGCGGGTTGTCTCGATTAGAATGAAAGAGTTTGAGGGTTCATGCGACGGCCCTGGAGAAGCATTTCTCGGTTTCAGTATTTATCTCCAGTATTTGTGTCGTCACGCAAACGCTTCTCCCCATTTACCTATTAGCGATTCCAAGCCCGGAATTTTCCACCCTGGAAGGTACGACGATCACACCCTGTCACTCGCTTTTCTATGGTCCCCCTTCCCCTGTTCCCCGGGGCGGCCTGTCCCGTCAATGTGTCATGGTATACTATACTAGCCGCTTGAGTTCCAGCCCAGTCAGATGTCAAACTTGCTACTGAAAGTCACTTTAAAATTAAATTACTGTTTTTAAAAAACAAGAGAAAATAAAAAATTTAGGAAACCTAGCGACGAGTGATTGTTCGTGTTTTCATACATATGATCAGATGATGGAGTCTAAAGTAGTGACACTGCCAACAAAACCGGTCAGCCATGTTTTGCGAGCTCTGGTGAGAGTTTGGAATCTGTTCGGGCAGTAATTTGTTTTTTCTTATATCAATTCGCGTCGATTTTGATAACAACTTTTTTCTTCAATGACCCCAAGTATAGCCGGCCGCCATACAATTTGATTTTCAACACTGAAATAATGCCTTTCATACTAAGGTAGAAGGAAATAATGAACCGGCTTCGAGTATACAAATGGTTCAAACGGGAAGTTCGCTGAAAGCATTTCAGCATCGCCGGATCAATAAAAAAATAATACTATATGACTTCCTTTTAGAAAGTCTTCTTCTTTCGTTTAATAGTCAGCCTTCCATTTCAGCCGCAGACTGCATGTAGTTCGGGAAATTTTGTTTGAAAATCAAATTGCATCCTCTGCAGATGTATTGAAAAGCTAAGTGATTGCAGTTTCACAAGGAGGTGATGTTCAGTAATAGTGTGATGCTTACATCACACTATTCCTGAACATCGCCCCTTGTGAAATTAATTTTTAGCTTTTCATTACATCAGAGACTACATTTTAATTCTCAAAGGCCATCCCCATAAAATATTTTGTTTCCCATCGCCCTCTCTCTCGTGAAAGTGAGTCGGTCGGTCGGTTAAAAAAAAAAAAAAAAAAGCCGATAAACGAAATATTGACAAATTATACATAAATAATTCCAAGCGAGCCTTGATTTATCTTCCTCGTGACCACCATTTTGTTACGAGTCGATATCACTCGAAGAACGTCATTGCTGGACTGATTTAGATGTCAGATTGACTTTAAAGGTGTGGTAAATAGTAAATAGAGCAAATTAAACTTGGAAACACGCGAGAAAAGGGCGCAGGCAATGAATCAGAAACTTTTTTTTTTACTTTTGAAAAAATTGGGTCGGTCGGGCGATGGGAAACAACACATTTTATGGGGATGGCCAAACAAAATTTCCCGAACGATAACTACATGCAGTACGACTGCGGGTGAAATGGAAGGCTGACTAATCAACAGAACGTGAAGTAGACTTTCTAACAGGAAGTCATAGTATTATTTTTTTACTGATGCCGAAATACTTTTAGTGATTTCCCATCGATTCGATCGCTTCGACTTCAGTAGAGGAAGAGAAAAAATAAAAACCTCTGCGACCAGGGTACATTAGTGACCATATTTAAAATACATGAAATGCTTCATAGTTTCTTTAGAAAAAGGACATGATTTCATGTTAAAATCTGAGTGACGTCTTTCTGAGTTATTAGAATAAGCTTAAAATACTCAGTTGACTCGGAGTCATGTTTCAACTTCTTTAGTTTCAGCTGTAGCTTCTTTAGCCAAATAAAATTCCTCGGTCTAACTGTAGTTTAATGTTTCTCCGCTAAATCA
>MU826362.1:14206-31956 GCA_029204205.1 Desmophyllum pertusum
ATTTGCTTCCAGAATATGTAATTTAACCAAGATATTATAGTCGCTAGGCTGATGTTGTCCAAAAGGATATCTTTAATATCAAAGAAGCCAGAATTAGTTTTTGTGTTTTGAGAATTGGAATATATCTCTTTCCAGAAAGTACTTACTATTGTACAGTTAAAAGAAAAATGCTCGAAGGTCTCTATCTCCATTCCACAGAAATAGCAAAGGAGACAAATCAACCCTTTTAAATCTAAAAAGCATATCATTTGTAACAAGAATCCTAATGTAAGATTTTATATTGGAATTCTCTTAATTTGTTGTCTAAGGTTGTTTTGACGGGTAACACATAAATCTTTTCCAATCTAGCTGGAAAGATCAGTGTTGAAGGCTTGGTCATATTTTTTCCTAGCCGTTGGATTAGTAGAGAAATTTTAGAGACCTAACGTCCGTACAATAATTTTGGACTGGAGTTCTTTTCGATGTCGATTTTTTCCTTCAAAGTGTATAGAAAACTTACTAAGATTAGGTGATGTGTGTATGAGGCGACTGGGGGTGTGTTTTTTTTTTTTTTTAATTTCTTTTTTTTTTTTTTTTTCAATTGTCAATTTTCCGCCATTCCTGTGGGAGAGCACTGAAGAGGCTAAAAAAGTAAGTAATGATCAATGTGTGTAAGAGCTGAACGTAAAGGCTCCTTGTGAACCTGAATTCACCCCTGTGTCATAGAGGTCGCCGAGTGTTACAAAACCAGAGTCCAGTAGCTTTTTGTTGTACACTGATTTTAGATGCTAAACAAATCAACCTATTATTCCATAAGATTTGATTTGCTATTTCAGATAATGAGATAGGGTTATTCTCATTTAAAGAGGTCCACGCTAAAATGCATTCTTTGTAAAATTCTGGAAGAGTTATGGAAAGTTGACAACAGATAATATTTTGTTAATTGTGCAATAAAATTCAAGGAAAACTAGCATTGTGTTGTCTGCTTCGTGACAATGGATTCTTTATTTTAGAACGACAACGAAGCACAACAGGGCATATCCAAGTTGTCTTTGCCTCTGTTCAAAACGAGTCCTGGTTCACAACAAGACCATGAATGTGGAGGTAAAATTCATTTCATATGAAAGGTTGTGAAGCAGGACTCGTTTTGAAACAGAGGCAACTAGGAAATGGCCTATAATAATAATATTTATATAATATACTCACCACAGGATATCGGAATTTTGAACAATCTGATTGGTTCCCTACTCAAGGCATATGAGGCAATGTACCATTACTACCTTATTTGGGAAGCCCGCTAATTACGATAAATATCCCATTTTTTCTCTGTTTTTTCCTTCCGTTCTTTCCCCAGTAATTTTTAATTACAATATCCTGTGGTGAGTATGTTATAAAACAATACGCCTGGCTATGAGTTAATTAGACTTGCCACAAGTCGACTTCTTTTTAAAGCGACGAAGCCGCGAGAAGTCGACTTGTTCCGCCTGCATTGAGTTCGAATTTAATTTGCATATTTCTTGGCGCGAAAGTGGCGTGACGTCATTGTTCACGCGCCGCCCGCTCCCCGTATTGAATACAAAAACAAACAGCTCTCAAATGGCTGGATCGCGGACACCGATGAATTTAATAACTCCAACAAAAAAAAATGTTACTCGTCTGTCTCCGAATTCAAAAAGGATCAGCGAGTATCTTGTGTGTGGAAAGTATTTCTGATCCAAATAATCGGCGAAAACTGTTCTCGAGCTCCAACAAATCTCAAGCGTGTGAATAATTTGGAGATTCTCGTTGATTTAAATCGTGTGGTGCGAACATCACACAACGATCAAACAGAAAAGTCGAACTATAAAAGCTCGGTCAAATCACAAATTGATGCAAGAAATGTAACCTTCGTGTCAGCGTACAGCATCTCCGCTAAACACATTTTGTAGTCTTGTAGAAGCTACAATAGCGATGTTTCTCGTTACGTCACCTATTGTTATATAATGTGCCAACCAGAGAACTATTGGCTGTTGAAACAAAGAGTTTCTTTGTTTAATGGTTGCCAAATTTGAATAACAAAACAAATTTGACGTAATGTTGATCAACAGTGAACACTCCTATAGTATCTGGAACAGGACACATATGATATTCGGTATTTCAAACGACATAAACAGCTGCCGGGCCCGGCTTTACAGTAAATGCAAGAAATGAACTTCATACACGGAATATTTCAGAGCCTAAAAATTTGCTAGAATTAACATAGTCAAAGTTCAAATCTACTTGAAAATCCTCCTCATAATAAAACAAGCTTATATCGCCCGTAAGAAACACGGTATCAATCAATATAGATTCTACTCGTTAGAACAAAAATATAAAAGGTTTCAAATATTTCACACTGGTAGAGATTGTGCGGCCTGTCCACCCGTTGCTATTATATTTCCTACTACGACTCCTTTTTCGCGAAGGCCTCGACACTTGATCCTTCATCAACGAAACTAAAGGAGAAATTACAAGGCAGACTGTTTCAACCACATGAGACACTTGCGCTTCGCCATGTTTACGGAAATCCAGAAACGAACGGCGCGATGTGAAATGTAAGACTCTTTCCTGAACCAGTCGGCGCAACCATCAACACATCTCGTCCATTAATGTAGAGCTTCCACTACTTTCGTTGGTTGTCTTTTATATCTTCAAACCCAAGCCTTGCTAGCTTATAACCCAAAAGCTCCCAAAACTAATCGCTGCTCGAACATCCATGTTTTAATATTCACGTCGAGCGAACAAAGGATCAGGCTTCCCGGAATGTGACGTAACCAATTTAGCTCTCTCTGATTGGATAGCAGTGTTGCCACACCTCCGACACACCCCCGACCAAAAAGCTGGTCGGTAAAAAATGGCGCGCCACCATGCTGGAAAGTCCGTGTTTCCGACTGACTGACAAAATCACCAAAACGCGAAAAACGCGACTTTGAGAAAGTCTATGAGTTAATGTACGACTCGATTTTCGTGGAATAATTGTTGAAATATTATATTGGCACTGTTGTAAACAAGCTACGTCACAGGTTGCGCATCTTTAACCTCGATCCCAGGCTACTCTCTACCTTTTCTGGGATCTCGGTTGGCGCATCTTGACAATTGCTTCTCCGAACGTACCCATCTTTGTTCCTTTACGGCTTTATACACTATTTAACATGTAGACTTTAGTTTTCCAACGATTTTCAGAGGTCATGTAGCTCATTTAAAATGCCAGGCCAGAAAATATATAATTAATGGATGCAATCACAGGAGCATGTCACCCCTTACGATATAAACGCACTGCTTGTTGATTGTGTCACTGATTTTATTCTCATATTCTACATGGCTTCTTAAACTTTGCATTTCTTTATGAATTACAGTGGAATCCCCAGCCTAGTCCCTGGTCTTTTCTCTCTCGAGCGAGCGCGAAGTACACAATGAAATGATTACTTTCCTTCTCGTCAAATGAACTCCGTTTCTCGTCATACGATCTACCAATCTATTAGACTGCGAGCAGTCCCTCTTTCTTTCTTTATCGATCGCGAAGCAAGCGCGAGAGAGCGGAAATCGAGCGCGAAGCAGCGAGCGAGGCGGGAAATGGGCCGAGCGGAAGTGAGTCACGAAGTGACGAAGAGCGAATAGAGGGACTGCCGGCTTTTCTGCATCAAACCCGTGCTGAATTTCCCGTTGTACAGACAACGGAAAATTCGGATTGGCTAATTAGACAATGGACGCTGTCAGCATTAGTTTGATTAGTATTAACTTCTTGACAAACCTCTTGACGACTTGTTGACACTAACAGCGGCTTAGATTTCATAGCGCGAGACATCAATAGCGGCAACTTTTGTGGCGAGAATGCAGAACGTTTTCAATGTTTATCTCTCTCATTTGAACGAAGTAGTTTTTAAAGGAAGAACAGAAGCAAGCAATCGAAGCTTTGCTGATGGGAAAGGATGTAAAGGCCGTTCTTCCCACGGCCTTCTGGAAGAGGATGATTTATCAGAGTTTTGTTAACGTGAAAGATTCGAGCGATTCCGCATTAGAGTCGGATCACAGGTCTACTCCGCATCTGATCATTGTTCGCCAGAAGAGCATCGTCCAACCGATTTTGGCTTGAGGTTGCTGACGAGGATAAAGACAGTCTTGGACTTTCAGACATTGGCGACAACAAATGCTGATGGTTCACTTCATAAATACAGCTTTTTCCACATAGCGCTGAGTTTCGTTGATTGATTCATAATCTAAGATCGTACTCAACACACACGCTTGCGGCTACAACGATCTGAGAAAATAGAGAGGCTGTGAACAGACTAACTCAACACAAAACAAGCAGTCTTGTTTAAATAGGCAATGTTATTTTTTCATGCAATTTGCCTCGCAAAAACTCACGAGTCGCGTGTGATAACAAGAATCCTTTCTTCGCACCCGGGGGCTGGTTTATTTTTGGCCGTACGTGACCTAAAGGGCAGAGTTTGTTATTAAAAAGTTAAATTTCAATAGGTTTACGGCTTGGTCGGGCGGAGTTATCAGCACGGGTTTGATGCAGAAAAGCCGGCAGTCCCTCTATTCGCTATCTCGTCACTTCGTGACTCACTTCCGCTCGGCCCATTCCCGCTCGCTCGCGCTTCGCGCTCGATTTCCGCTCTCTCGCGCTTGCTTCGCGATCGATAAAGAAAGAAAGAGGGACTGCTCGCAGTCTACCAATACTATTAGTTGTTTTCCCTTGTTTATAGTTCCTTCCCTGACCAGTGACAGTGAAGACCGCCCTACCGTTGCCACTCGACAAAGTTTTTGATTAATTTTTTATATATTTTTTAAAAACTTTCTGATGACTTCCATTTAAACTAGCCAAATCAAATTGCAAGAAATTGTGGGAGGCGGAGATGTCAATTTGCGACACGCGGAGCTTCACATCTCTGGCCTCTCATAAGGCAGCAATGAAAAGCTAGCCACATTTGAATCTGATTCTAGAAAAAACATACCTGTTTTGCTCTAGGAGTCAACGCCCTCGTTCAACCAGTTGAGCAACCTCGATTCCAGGCTCTCTCTCCTTTTCCTCCATTGTCGTTGAGTAGAGAGACCCTGGTTGCGGCTGGTCACGTGACTATGCGGTTACAACAATACCGCAGGGAGGGTGGGTCTTTGAGGCCCGTTTTGTCAAGCGTGAACAATAATTACTAACCAGGGGATCGAAGGCGGCAAATCGAGCTTGGTTCAAAATGGAACAGCGCCTTGCTTTCTGCTGGTTTATACGGCGAGATTATCGTTAAAAGTGAAACAGGCTATTTGTATGGAACGTTTGTTTTTTATTCTGTACAACTTCGAATTCATGACATGAACATGTATACGTGACGGATATTTTCGAGCCACAAAAAGCAGCGGCGCGAATGGAAAATTCGCGCTTGCGAACACAAATTCTAAGTCAGACCTGCCAACTCTCACGATTCGCCCCGTGAGTCTCACGATTTTTGACCTTTTCTCACGATACTCACGACAAAGCCGCTGTATCTCACGGGTTTTTCTGGAAGAGGTTTTGACATGAAATTTGAATTCATTTGAAGTTCAGACCAAAGGTCCAAACAGAAAGGCAATAAAAAATCCCTTGAGTATTGGTCAGTACCCTTGAAAATAAGGTCACCTGTAAAAAATGGCGAAGCGAGCTCGTAGTGATTCAGAGCTCGAGAACTGTTCCGATGAGAATGAATCCACGGGTATGTTTTCAAGGGTGTTATTGGTCCAATTGGTTCGTTTAATTTTGACCTCACTGTTTCTAGTTAGGCAAAAAGTCAAGGACAGGTGAAAAGGGTGAAAATTCAAACGGCAAAATTTTTGGGCCTGGGAAAAATAATGAGATCTCACTACTTTTTGTACAAACTCCAGATTTTTTTGAGTCATCTCCAGATTTACCCTTCTGGGGGGTTGGCAGGTCTGCTAAGTATATAATCAGAATATAAGTAGAACAGGTTCATGATCGTATTCAAAGTAAACGAGGTTGTAAACCAGACACCTTGGGCTCAAACCAACTTTGAAAACAACAATAAACTTGGCGAGCTCGTTCACTGACCCTGTGAACTCCGGTAAATTAAAACACAACGGCATTTATTTAACAAATTCGTTTGGAGCGAAATCAGGAGCGAAATAGTCCAAACTTTAGGATATAAAGAGTAGCTTACTATTTTCTCTAAATGATTCTAGCGTTAGTTTGACCGTAATATAGTTTTTCTTGTGTCAAAAAATCTTACAACAACAACGCTCGAAGCCGCCCGCCGGCGGTTCCTTGAAAATCAACAACCTTGTACGGCACGACTGATGTCAAACGGACTGTACGAAGGAATTTTTTTCCATCGGCAGTTTTTGCAGTGAATACAATTTAACGATCACGATCAATTTAACTCATTACCTTAAAGCTGTTTCACATACCGAAATGATCGGCTTTCTTCCATGGACAAAATTCCGTTGTAAAACGTTCGACGTAGTTGTGTAGTTCTGAGAATTACGCAAGTGGTTTCCGAGAAAAGATTATTGCAGTTTATCTTCGCAAACGGCCTGGCAAAGCCTGTAGAAGCTTGAATAACCGCATGTAAGCTTATGTACAAACTTTTATGGTGCTTGCTTTTCTTGCGAGTTGTTTGAAGACCTGTTGCATCTGCGAGTTTGGACTCAGAGTTCAACGCTCTCACCCTCGCATGGTAGATTTGTCACAGCAACAACTCTAACACTCTACCACCCCTCCCTCCGAGTATATATTTTTACCACCCAGAATTTGGGTGGTCACGTGACCAGCCGCAACCAGGGTCTCTCTACTCAACGACAAGGGAGGAAAAGGAGAGAGAGCCTGGAATCGAGGTTGCCAGTTGGGCAGATTTCGACTAGTTGCTAAGCAACATGACGTATCCTTATACTCGCGAGTTTGTGATTGGATAATACTGGTAAGAATCGGAAACTCGCAGTGCTACAAGGAAGAATTGCATGCTAACAAACGGCACTTATTCCCCCGAATGTACGATGTTGACTAAAAATACATCGCTCTGTAAAGCTATACTATACAATGTTTCTGCGGGTGTTAATCCTCATCCTTTGCACTGTTCATAATACATTGTGCTAAAGCTTGAGGCATTGGGTTGATCAGCAACTGCGTTCACGTTCCAGCCTTTGTTCTTTCATTGCCTTCTGCTGTAGTTTTCCCAATTGCAATAAGCTGTGACAATGAAACATATCAGTAGAAGGGTTTCATTTCGTAAATGCCACCAATTTTCTAGTAAACGACTGTTTCGGTAGAACAGCAAACGTTAGCCGGGAAACTATGTGTGGGGGGGGTGGGGGGTGGAGGGGGGGGGACTTCCCGCTTCCTGTGCCTTATACTACCGGTTCCGCCCCTTCTGTTGTACTTCCCGTAAATTTGAGTTTTTCCTATTGCAAAATATATAAACAATAGCCTCCATTTGGCGAGGAAATATGCTCGGATATTTGTCCGCGGACATTATCTGTTCCGAGAAGCGAACAGTTTTCCGAGAGCGAAGCTCGAGGAAAACTGTGAGCTTCAAGGAACAGATAATGTCCAAGGACAAATATCCGAGCATATTTTTGAAGCCAAATGGAGGCTATTGTAGTTATTATCCTTCAAATATTTTTTCACAAGGCCGCTCTGTTTGCCGTGGAAGATCTCGGTCGGCCAAGCTGTTAAACATCAAAATAATTCTGTTGGCGTTCAAAAATATTTCTAGAAACTGTTCAAAAACAATCAGTTTTATTTAATTTAGCAATTTATTTGAGACGAAAACTGAACCTGCAAACGTGAAACGCCAAATTTTCAAAACTGGGGAATATCACTCGGATATTCCCCAGTTTTGGCTGCGTCACGTGACGTGTTTAGACCAATCGCGCGCTAGAAAAAAAATTTTGATGGATTATAATACGCATTATAATGTACTCCGCCACAGGATATTGCAATTTTTGACAATATGATTGGTTCCCTACTCGAGGCATATGAGGCAATGTACCATTACTACCTTGGGGCCAAGTGCTCGTGCACGTATGCAAAGTCATGTTTTTCAAAATAATAAACATCCCATTGTAAAGAAGTGAAAGTTGACACTGGCAAAAATTTAAAAATTACGGACGTTTCGGTTGCTTACTGCAACCTTCTTCAGCGAAATGCAAATGTAAATGGCGTCCTATAGGTGATGTATGAATACAAATGTAAATGAGTAAAAAAATATAACAATACAAATTCCTATGAGAAAAACTTTTTAAAAACAAAGAGATAAAAATATATATATAAATGTAAATTCAATTGTTATATATATTTTTAGGTTTTTGCAATTATTGTTATTATCTCTTTGTTTTTAGTTTTTCTCAGGGAATTTCTATTGTTATATTTTTTTTACTCATTTACCATTTTTTATATATAGGATAATGCCCTCGCTCCTCGGCCCTTCTTAAAAATAATGACCGAGCGCGTTAGCGAGGGCCATTATCCGATTTAATGCACCTTTTCATTGTTTTAGAACAAGCAAAGCAATTAATGAGTCAAAGCAAAATTTGGCTAAACATCTTGTATTTCCCGTTAGGATTTTGCAGCTTTCATATGTTAAATATAAATATATTCTCAAGGGTTTTGGGGTTTCCAGTATTACCTCTTTAGTGATATTATTAACTTTTTGAAGACTTCAGTGGATGTTGTTGGCGTGCAAATAAGTCGTGTTATTCTGGAAAGCGTTTGTTCAAAAATGATGATGGTCTGGATGATTTGCTGTCACAGGCAGCGAACGGATACCAAAAAGAAGGTGTTTTAAATGATGAACTTGACAATATTCTTTCGCATGCAGTCTCTTGACATGTTCGAGGAACAGTCAGAAGAAGCTCGAAGATGACGCTACAGATATAACCGACATGTTTGACAGAGGTGGACCGAGTTTGGCAGTGGCTTAGGAGATTTCGAACTGCAAAAGGTAATCCGTCAAGATATCTTGTGTTTTTGTGTGTGCGAGTCAGCTTCCTATACCTGGAAGTAATGTATTTATTTAATTCATTTTTATTTCGTTTCCAGATAAGTGAGGACAAATATTTGGTTGATCTTGCCTCGAAAAGACCAAACAAAAAGCAATGTGGGCTTTTCGGTTGTATGAAACGTGGGCGCAGTGGAGAAAAGGGTATGTACTGTATAACCCTAGAAATGAAACATCTAGTGATGATCTAGGGATGAAACAACTGGTAAAAGTGTCGAAAATAGTGCAAGGCTGGGCTTGTGAGGATACAAGAAAAGGGGGAAAATTGGGCGGCTTTGCCAATTACAAATGCTTTGGGGGCAATTACTCACTGATTACTTGAAGCCTTGAAAGAGTGAAATAGAGGCACAACAAACAGTTTTACCTTGACATAACACCATTCAGTTATGGCCAGAAAGAATATCTGCTGTGAAGTTAACTCCCGAGGGACTGAAAAATACAGCGTACGATGGAACACCCTACAAATTAGAAAGTCAAGGCTCCGACATCATGTTACTCAAACTTACCAATCAAAGGACGGCTCATGCAGAAATGTACCAAGATGTATAAAGCACGTGTAAAGACATTTCTCGTAGGACAAGCTTTAATTACAGTTACCGGCTGATTAGTAAAGCCCCTTCCACACGAGCAAGTCTTCCTTGACAAGTTTTCCTTGACAAGTTTTCCTTGACAAGTTTTCCTTGACAAGTTTTCCTTGACAAGTTTTCCTTGCTCGTGTGGAAAGGGAAATTTGGCATTTTTTTCCTTGACAAGTGTCCTTGTTCAAAAACAAGCGTGCCAGTTTTTGAACACAGTTTTTGAACAAGGACACTTGTCAAGGAAAAATTGCCAAGTTGCGAAACTTGTTCGTGTGGACGTGCAACAAGGAAAACTTGACAAGGAATCCCTGGTGCCCAGCGGCCTTATCTTGTTGCTCGCGACCTGGATCCTATTAAAGACGATAATCCGCTGTACAATATTATTGTTGTTACAAAGAAAAATTGTTGAAGGAAAATTATTTATCGTCCACACGAGCAAATAAAATTTGTCAAGGAAAAACTTGTCAAGGAAAACTTGCTCGTGTGGAAGGGGCTTAAGGGACCGGGAAAATGTGTTCGTTATAACGGGGGTTCGTTATAACGGGGTTATATTCCATATATTTTACTGTCACTTTGGCCGGGCGGGCTGAAGAATGTCGTTCGTTATAACGGGGACTTCGTTATATCGGGGTTCCATTGAAGTGAACAATTCAACTTGTTGTCTACAAGGGAAAAATAAAAATTAAACCTGGAAATAAATTACCTTTTCTCGTATAAAATCTTCCAAAGACGGCTTTATCTTTGAATCAGCGCATGTACTGTATACCTGAATACCGTCAAGTGCTATATCTGTAAACATCAAAGCATGAAACAAGCAGTGGTTATCAAATGGTCCATTCAAACCGACTCAACCAGTTTAGTTAAAAAAGGTTAAGTTAACCTTTTCACTCCAAGAGTGCTAAGTTCAAAACTGAGGAAAAACTCTTGAATATCATTTTGCAAAATTGTCAAAAACAAACAGTACCACATGAATGTACTGCTCAATAGCTTTTATTTGAATGGTCACACACTAGGGTTTCATCCACAAACGCAAAAGGTACAACCACATTTATTGACTCAAGTTTTGACTCTGGGAGTCGGGCTGGGAGTGAGTTTAGTTAAAACAATAGAGTTTAGATGAAAGGCGTTTGTGGGTCAGTGTAGCTCGAATTGATTTTCACCTCTAAGAGACCTGTACCAATTCTAATGTCAATCGGTTCCTGTCATTATAGAGCAGTTTTCAATTGAGTGTCGAAAATAATCACGGAATTGCTTTGGTTTTGCTTTACTATGCTCTGTGATTGGTTTAAAAAACTCTCGCCACCTTCTCAACCAATCAGATGCAAAACCACAACCAATCGTGACTTGGCCACACGCGTTTTCCCGCGCTTGGCGTGCGTTCCGTGTAGTTGCTTTGAGTTCTCATTGCATTGGTTCATTGTGTAGTTTACGTTTGTTGTGATTGCCCATTGTACTTGCTCTGGTTTTGGTTTTACGATGCTCAATTGAAAACCGCTCTACCCTAAAAGGTACTGGGATAACTCTAATGGTGTAATGTACCAAAGCACGAATTTTAACCCATAAAAGATACAATGATCTGGCCCCACCCAGGTCGAGATCCTGGTACAAGCAATTCCATTGCATACTTGAAATCCACAACAGCTTCCGAAGGTTTTGCATGTGTTGTGGCTGTATAGTTTTACTTTAATAGCACTGATTGAAGTAGAGATTCTCTTTTACCTGCTTTGGCCATTGCAGTTGGTATTGTCTCTCTTCGCAAGTTACCACATGGAAACAATAGTGGATTGATGCCTGGCTTGACAGCTGAAACAAAAACAAAACGACATAAAAAGAATACTGCAACATGCAGAAATTCCAGAAAATATCCATACCCACCCCAAGGAAGGTCATTGAAAATTCCAAGGGGGAGGGGGGTCTCAAAAGCCAAAATTTGTAAAGGAAGGTATGAAGCTAAATTTCCAGAAACCAGAAAACCTTCCTTGGCAGGGGTATGGATATTTTCTGGAACAACACATTATGAACAGAAGAGAGCAAAAAAGGAAAGTTCAATGATTTATTCAATAATTTATTGTATAAAAAACACTTTTACAGAAGGCATTTTAAAATAAGTATTTTCTAAACCAAATTGGTGATTACAACACAGTCAACACTACTTAGACCCACACTGAAGAATTTTCAGGAAAATATCAGAGGATTTGGACCTTAAAAGTGTAATTATTGAATAAATGAAAGAAACCAGAACAAGGCCTACATTGAAGAATGATTGGAACCAGAGCATCTGCACTGCCCGCATCACGTCCACAACTTTCCAGACCAAGCCTCTCACTAGCTAGAAGAAAGAAGACAAATAAATATAGTAAACTGGTACCTCTTGCTGGTGAAAATGAATTTGAGCTGCACAAAATGACATTCTGGTACCTTTTAAGGTAGATTGTAGGGGTTCCTTTCAAAGTTTCCGATGATCACTGCTGTCACTTTTATATGGGAGTATCCCCCAGGGGTAAGAGGGCCAAAAGCGGAATCTACAAAACTACAACAGACTAGCTAGAGTAATGTACCTGCTTTTGCTGTAGCTTTCCCAACCACAAATATCATCTTCTCTTGCCACAATTTTGCAGCGTTACTTCTCCAAACTGAGGACAAGAAACTGTCATTACCAACATTACATCACAGCCGTGTGTGTAGACAGAAGAAGCTAAGGCAGGCTTCAAATATAATTATAGTACGACAACACACTCACCTTCATGTGATATGAAGTTAGCCACACACAGCTCTATAGCTTCCGCTGCACGCTGGCTTGTAAGGACCATACCTACACACCACAACATTTTAATATTAAAATGCTATCACTGGAAAAGTTCTTTAATTAACCCTTTCACTCCCAGAAGCAAGCATCAAGTCAATTATTGTATTTTTAACTTTTAAGTCTGTGGATGAAACCCTAGTGTGTGACCATTCAAATGAAAGCTATTGAGCAGTACTTTCATGTGGTACTGTTTATTATGCTGTACAAGGTAGTTCTAAATGAAGCCCTAGTGTGTGACCATTCCAATGAAAGCTTATGGGCAGTACTGTCATGTGGTACTGTTTGTTTTCCATATATTTTTCAATTTTGAACTTTGACACTCTTTAATGACAATGACAATATATAAGCTTATATTTCATAAAAAGGTTTTCTGCTCAGTATTTGGAATCAATCCCACCAGCTTCTTACACTACTAATGCCAAGGTTCAATTTTGTTGTAAAAGTTTAATAAATAAAGCTACAATGATAACAATGGAATGACATTCAAGTCTCAAGATTTCATGATGCACTCAGAACATGCGTCACATTCAGTGTTAGCTATTAGATGGAACCAAAATTTCCAGAACTGAGAAGACATAAATTATTTGATATTTCTTGAGAGAACATTTTCTCCAAGATGCTTATAAAATGTGCTCTCAGTCTCCCCTCCCCCCCACCAAATAACAACAATCCTGCCATAGACAGAAAATTTGTTTATATGTGGTACCTCCATATTTACTTGGTTCTTCAAGTTTTTGAGTCAGCTCCTTTGATTATCAAACTTGAATGAAAGGACAGGAATGGAAAAAGGTTCAAGACCATGACCTAGTAATTCCTGACAAAATGAGAGAGAGGAATCACAAGTTATCTTATTTTAAGGTAAAGCCGCACTCAGGCCAAACTGGCCCACACTGCTGTAGCTTATTCCGGTTTCTTTAGCATGAAGCTGACTAGGAGTATTGCTACTCCCCCTGGATAGGACGCTAGTCCATCGCAGGATACCCCCCAGCATTTTGTCGCCGTACCCATTTATACTCCTGGGAGGAGAGATGCCCAAGAACACAACACAAATTATGACCCAGACCAGGGCTTGAACCCGGGCCGCTCAATCCGAAGTCCAATGTGCTAACCATGAGGCCACCGCATCTCCCATCTTGTTTTAAAAGTGCACTTGTTGGCTAACTGGTTAAAAAATACATTTGCATAATATACCCAACAGTCATAACAATAAGCCTCTCTATGGGTAACTGCAGACTTCGATTTCATCACATATTTTTTTTACAGTGCTGCGCGCCCTACCGTTGCCACTCGACAAAGTTTTTGATTAATTTTTGACAACTTTTTGACATCTTTTTGACAACTTTCTGATGGCTTTCGTTTAAACTGGCCAATCAAAATGCAAGATCTATTGGGGTTACATTTTGGGGGTGTAGTTTTAGCCTAATGGGACTTTTTGGGGTCTACAAATTAGGCCTCATTCGCACCTCCCCATCACTAATATACATGAGTACCCCCACCCCACCCCCCTCCCCCCAGGGAAAATGCAACAACCTCTATCGACCTCTATCCACTGAGCTGGGAAGCAAGGGTGAGCAATTTCCCCCAGACGGGTACTCAGGTATATTAGTGACAGGGATGTGCAAATGAGGCCAAATGTTTAGACCCAAAAAAGGCCCATATGGCTAAAACTAAAAAAACGTCCAACGGCCCAGAAAGTAACCCCGAAAATTCCCTTTTTTCTCCGCATAAAAAAAATAAAGTAGAGCAAGTGCGAGATATTTTTATTTTTTTTTTAATTCTATGCATACCAATGCAAGTGACGTCCTTTAGCTATCCCTTGCCGGTTTATTAGTTGGTCATTTCTTAATTTATGTTTCGCCTTACCTTATGGTATTCGTCTTGTGCAGGCGGTGCAGTAGGAGACCGAAATAAAAGAACCATCGGCGCCATCAGCAAGCTTTTGATACACAGTAAAGCGTCCAAAAAAAAATTGTTTTATCTAACCATTTAACCCTCAGATCTCTTTCTGTGATACTCTATTGATCAGGATACGGTTCCTTCTTCCTTAGATATCTTTCAAAAGGGAAAGACACAGGAAAAAATAACTGCACATTTTCGGTCACTTCGGCCGCCATATTGGTTTCTGAGATCCGCGGGAAACTGGAGCCCAGACATCGACATTATGTCACGCCAGTCACGCCAGAAGTTCATACGGCTTGGAGACCCTGACGACATCTCGAACCCCGGCTATCAAGAATCTCCCGCTATCTCGAACTGAAACCCGTTTCCCCTGGTTTTGCTTACAGTTTTTCAGTCATTTCCTATTGCCGATCTCGAACTCGGTTATATCGAATACCTCGCTATCCAACTTCCCAACACAGTAGTAGTTTTGATGTTGAGTGACCCACCAACGGCGAACTCCGAAAGAGTTGCGGCGACGTACACGCCCGGGGGAGGGGGGTACTCAGGTATAATAGTGACGGGGAGGTGCGAAGACCTTTTTGGGATTTGTGATCTGAGGACTTATTGGTAGGCTTTTACGGATTTTTGTGGTGACGCATATTTGGGTGAAAGATTTTGTAAGACAAAAAGTTGACAAAAAGCGTAACACAGGGAACCCAGACTCTTTTGTGTTACGTTCTGAGCCGTTGGACTTTTTTAGGTCTGGTTTGAGCTCAGGACTTTTTGGGGTCTAACAATTTGTCCTAGCCCGCACCCTCTCCATCACACACCCCACTGGGCCGGCGTAAACGTCAACTCTCTTCTCTCATTAGCAGTAGCCACAAGTTGGTCAAAAGTTGCTTATTTTTAGGAAAGTTGCCAAGTTCCCATTTCCCCCCAAAAAGTTGCACTAAAATTCACAAAAGTTACCCAAAATTTGTTCATTCTTTTAAAAGGTCGCCCTAGAGTCGCTTTATCATTACTTGTTAGGATATGAAGCTGAAAGGTATCGAAAACTTCGACTAGGGCGGCCGCCATTTTGAAGACTACTCAGCAAGCGAGGTTATGAGGCTCTTTGGAACTTCAAACTATGGTCAGTAATTCATCTTCATATTTACTTTAATTTTTAATGGTAGTGAGAAAAAAAGCGCTTTCTGGAGTGACCTTCTCCTTTAATTACTCCGGCCCAGGCCCTCAGGGCCAGGACCAGGAGTTGAAAAAAGGGCTTGATCGTCGACACAAATCTGCATTCTTGCGCAATCTTGTGACGTAATCCCAGTGCGCTTTGCATGCTCGCGAGCTTTTCGACGAGCCTATCACTTGCTCAACGTGACAGGCTCGTGGAAAAGCTCGCGGGAAAACACTGTACTACGAGACCCCTACGAACGCTGAGAAATTGTAGTGTGTAACCATAACTCCTCATAACTTCTTCGAGTTAAGCAATAAATGCTGTGCTTTGAGAGTTGAAGTCGTTGAAGTTGGTTTTTTTCGAATCTACATACCCAAAAAATGGCCGGAGTGTCTGTAAACGCTGCCCAGCTAGCGTCTTGTTTGTAAGTGATTTACAGCTGGTTTCCGCCCATTCGGCATGGCATACGCGCTGACGCTATTCATTTCAAGGTTTGTCTTTCAACCTCGTTCCCAGGGCCCTTGCTCTAGGTTGTGTTTCTATTATTTGATGTTTTGTGACCTTTTTTGATATCTTCTATTTTCAACTCAAATATTGTTAAAAATCATTGCTATCGAATGCAAAAGTTGGTTCCAAGTTGCCAAAATTCCTTTAAACAAACTCCCAAAAGTTGCTACAAAGACAAAAAAGTTGCCGAAAAAAAGGGAAAAGTCGCCAAAAAAGTTTGCCGAGCGAAGCTTGTGGCACTTGTGGCTAAGCCTATCTTTATCATATACTACGAACGCAGGCTAAAAAGTTCTAAAGAATCACCCCCCCCAATCGTTATGAATTAAACTCCAATATCGATTCCCAATACTCTAGTGCCAGCATGCATGAATAAAACAATCGACAATGAACGTCGCCGCATCGCGGCCTCACTAGACCATATTAAATCCCCGGATTTAAATCGGTATCAGCATAAAAATTAACATCCTACTCCGACACAGCCGCATTATGAATTTTTAAAAAACTTTCGCATGCGTCAGAATAATTACGGAACACGATCGAGGGGTTTTCAAAGCATTTGTAAAATGGGAGAGATAAGTATGAAGAATCGAAATTGACGACCACAAATTCGCCGAGCTTTCGTCGAGGGCACACGCCACACACACCAGGTGATTATTGGATATTGTCATACTTAGAATGTAAGGGAACAAGTCGGTAGTTTTTTCACAAGTACCCTGCGAGTCAGCGAGATTTCGCTTTTTCGATCTTCCTAGAAATATCGAGAAGAGGAACGCGACTGAGTCGGCCAGTAATTCCTCTTCCCGATTTTTCTAGGAAGATCGAAAGCGACTCCTTCTCGCAGGGTATTTCACAAGTCGAGCAAACTTGAATATCTTGAAATTCATTTGCCATATAGTGTAGCTTTTACTGGAGTACCTGATCTCCGATTATTCAGAAATGTTTTAGGTGATATGAAGCTTTCTACTTTTGACTAATAGGGTGCGAGTCTTAACATTATTTGTGTTCTTGCAACAACTGAAAGCAAATCAATCAGACAATCAATCAATCATATACACAAGCATATTAAAATCATGTAAAATTTAACAGCCAACTTGTGCAGTCTGTGCAGCTATTTCTAACAGTCGATTTTTGTACACTTGCTCACAGCTAGCTACAGCTGGGTAAACCTTGAAGTCAGAACACAAAGTCTTTTAATAGCGCCTGCCTGCTTATCTCTTATTTCGCTAGTGAAATTATAGCTGTGAGTCAACCCAGGCACTATATGCTAATGAAGTACCACTAAATACTAATGTAGAGGAACAATAGATAAATTAGGTGGCTCTGAAATAAACTAATTGTTTTAAAATTCGAATTTGTGTACGTACCACCCGGTGGGGGGAGGGGGGTACTCCCTATAATGGACTATACTGGGAGGCTCCGCCCGAAAGGGGTCCCATTTTTAGAGGCTCGAGGTATGTGAAAGGGTCGGGATTTTCACGATTTGAAGTATATGAAAAGGGTAGGGATTTCACGAGTAAATGATAGTATTGTTTGGGTTAACATCTCTACTGGTAATGCTTGATGATTTCTGGTGATATATCTTGTTTCATTAAGTTCATTACAAGGGTATAAGAAAAGGGATGCAGTGCTTCTACTGGAGGTATTTGAAAGGGGTACCTTGTTCATAATTTCTATGGAAGGTATATGACAAGGGGCACCATTTTCTATGGAAGGTATCTACACAAATTCGATTTTTGAAACAAATAGTTTATTTCAGCGCACGGAATTCTCTAATTGTTCCTGCTGCATTTGACGCATGTAATGGTACTCATTAGCGTAGAAAAATCGGC